>OVBN01000078.1:0-26715 GCA_900406565.1 Turritis glabra | reverse complement strand
AGGTGCTCTGTTTCAGACTTGATTTGGACCAACATTTTGAGTTAATATTCTAAGAGTTATCCGTGTTTTCGTAAGGTGCTCTTTTCAGACGCGATTTGAACCAACGTGGATTCAAAGAGAGTTTGAGGGTTCATATGTGCTCGGATCATCACGAAACTTTGAGGGTAGCTCTAGGGCATCTAGGAGTTGAGTTTCAACGATGCATATTGGAATTAGAAAGTTAGATTTCGATTCGTGACTCAATCTTTGAGGCTGATCGTTTTCGTTATTTTCCAGTTTAGGTTGTAGGGTGAGTTGAGCTACTGTGGGCGAGTGGGAAGTCACTGCTGGTTGTGGGATTGTTGTTTTTGGTTCGAAAATCATCCTTGTTTCGAGGTGAGTGTGTGACCATGAGCTTATCTAAGCGATTGAGATTGATTGACTTGTTTGCCGTGATAGTAGGCTGGATTTTTGGTGGATCCAGAATCGAGTTTCTGGTTTGGTCATGTCGATGGGTTGATTGTTTATGGGTTTGAGTTGTTTCATGATTTATGTGTTGATTTTGGTCTTAATGTTCTTGTGTGTATAGCTCGTAGATGGGAGGATCGCCTCACTAAGTATTTGTGATAATACTTACGCATCTCTTTCTTTATGGTGCAGGTAAAGATAAGGTGTGAGCGTGGAATAATGGCGAGGAAGAGAAGATGATCTAGGGTCTCGTTTTCGTGGTGTTGTCGGTTATTGTTCTTTTTTATTTCCGGGATTACCGCATGTTGGTTAATTTTGCTGGATTGTCTTGGTTGAATTTTGATAATTTATTTATGAGAATTTGAATTTGGGTTTGATGGTTAGTTTGGTGTTTGGTTTTGGCATGATTTTTAATTGGGAGAATTATTTGATATTTAGGATATTAGTTAATTAATTAAAAAAAAATGGGAGTGTCGTTTCAGGTTTATTCCGGTTTTTGTTTTTTTCGGTTATTTGAAATTGTTGCCGAAGTGACCTGAAAACAAATTCGGTTCGGGTTGTTCGGTATTCGGAGTTATTGTTTTTTGTTTTTCGGTTATTTGAAATTGTTGTTGAAGTGAACCAAAAAAAGTACGGTTTGAGTTGTTCGGTAATCGGGTTATTCGGTTCGGTTTCATGATTTATTTGCACATCCGAAGCTAAACCGGAAAAAAATCTCATTCGGTTATTGTGAACCGAATTAGATAGAAAATAAAGAGAAGACATTAAAAATGAGACCAAACATAAGTAAGGCCATTACACAAGGATCAGTTTATCACCATTCACCATTACAGACATTACTCATTACTTAGTGAGAACAAAACATAAACTTTACATAATTAGTAACTCTAACCAATGTTACTTGTAAATTAGTAGTTACACCACCAAAAAGTTAATTATAACAGTTTCAATGTTCATAGAATTGTAACAATACCATCCATAGTTCAAAAGAGAGAAGGTATTGACTCAATATCATCGATTGACAAGTCTGCAGAGTGTTAATCCGCATCAAAAAAGGCAAAGAGCAGCTTCATGAATTCACCATAGTTAAGGCTGTTAATCCACATCAAAAGGACAAAATAGCAGCTTCCTAATTCTACCTGTAGCATCGAAAACCAAACATAACTTAACACTCTCAACAATCTACATTGAGTACACATTTAATCTACATTGAATACACATTTAAAAGAATACTTAACGTTTACCAAGAATCACTGAGTGGGCCAAGTGACCATTGCATTCTGAGCATCTACACAAGAAAACATATTGTTAATAAGCTTAAAGAGTTAAACTTGTATATACAATGCATGAATTTGGTTATACTTACCAAGAGACTCAAATAACACAACTTCTTCCAATATTTGCACCAAGTTTGCAACCTTTGCTTCTGATTTAAAAGAAACCCGCAACCACTGTTGAGTGCATAGCAATACCTCAACCATATAAGGAGTCAAATAACTCTTATATGGATCCAAATACTCAGCCAGTAAGTACTTGAAAGCTGATTCAGAAGCAACATATGGGACTTGGATAGCTAGAACATCTCCAGCTAGTTCTGATAAGATGGGGAATTTTTGGCTGTTACACTTCCACCATGATAGAACATCATACGGAAAACCCAAAGTAGTCTCCACTCTAACATCAATTTTTCTGTCAAGTAGATATCCAGCTCACTGCAACCATCTAGTTTAGTCTTAGACTTCACTAACTTACTGTATAGCAACTCCATCGCTTCACAACTATCACCATCCTAATCAGATATGTAACACATAGGAGTAGGTGCTGGCTCTGAATCTGTGGCTCCTCAACCTCAACAGGTTTGTTAAGTCTTAATCTATATTTCTCATACAGCTTTTTCATCACACTTGAAACTAAACCATTAAATTGCCTAGATTCTCCTTACCATAGAGTTGTTAAAAGCAAAGATTAGCAAACTGCATCTTTTGCGGGGATCAAAAACAGAAGCAACAATCACCAGGAGATTCATATTCATTAGACCATCTCAATACTTCTCAAATTTGTCCCTCATAACATGTGTCTGCTTCCTGACCTCCTCATTGTTGTTGCTACACTTGGTAATGAGATTTTTCTCAATGTTGACAATCTCATTGTAACAGAGAGTTGAAGTCACTGATGTTGAAGCTGAAATTGTTAAAGTACACTTGTAAAAGATCCTGAGAAACTTAACTAACCTTGAAACTTCTTCCCAATCATTATAAGTGGGTGGTCCAACACGTTTTATCTTTGTCTTTTCATCTTCTTCCAAGAAATAATCATCATAAATCTTGTCCTCACTCAACATCTTCTCAAAAGCAACTCTTAATTCAGCGCATAAGTCAACATAAGGTATGTTGAATTCCATCTTGTCACAACATCCAAAGGCAAGCTACCTCTACATACCTTTCATGAGTCACATCTCAATGCAAACGACTTCAATCTTGGAATGATGACCTTACATACTTAATAGCATTCCTAAGAGTAACTATACTAGCCTTTGCTCTTCTCAGACCATCTCCCACAATCAGATTGAGGATGTGTGCACAACACCTCATATGCATGAATTCACCATCTATGACTAATGTATCTCCTCTTCTCAGCCTCAACTCATATGTAAACACCTTTACACCTTGTCATTCCCCTTAGCATTATCAACTGTCACACTAAACACTTTCTCGATTCTCGATTTTTCTAAACAATCCAGAAGTTGTCTTGCAATAATGTCTCTTTTATGATTAGTGATGACCTTGAAGCTAAGAATCCTCTTCTGAATCTCCCAATTCTCATCAATCAAGTGAGTTGTCACAACCATGTAGTTGAAAGAAGTTGTTTGATAAACCCATACATTTGTGGTGAGAGAGACTCTTTGTTTCTTAACACTAAACAAATGTTTTAGCTCCTCTATCTCTTGCAGATACATCCCAACTATGTCTCTACAACATGTACTCATGGAAAAGGTCTTGTATAAAGGTAGGATGTTGAAACAGAAACACTTCCACCTCTCAGATTCTACAAAGGAGAATGGCAACTCATTCACCACAACCAACTCATTCACGGATCTCCTAAAAAGCTGAGGATCATACTTAATAACACTCATATTCCGACCTTTATCACCACTTAAAACCTTATATTTCTTTATGTCCTCATAATCCTTGAACATCTTGCATCTATTTATGTGACCTTTCATAGGACTAGTCCCTACTGTCTTAGTGTCGCACCCAATCTTTGTACCACAATACCTAGAATTGTTCTTCTTATCATCATATACCCTTTGTATAAAATGTTGCCATACCTCTGCCTTTTTAGTAAACTTTTCTTCGGTTTCGGTGGTAGACCAGAATTTGGTGTTGCCCTCTTCTTCCCAATCGCAACAGGTTCTTCTATGTTACAAGTCCTCCAGTAAGATCTTCAACAATCTCGTTGTCATCTTGAGAAGCCATTTACAAAACGGTGACTAGTTTGGCATTAGACAAGTACATAACCTCATGATAAAAATACCAAATGAAGAAAGGATGAACAAATTAATCGATATGGAAAATTAAGGGTAAAGGTTTGATCTTTCAAATTCAAAATTAACGAGAAGGAGGACTAAGTTTAACAAATAAAAAACCTAAGAAAAACCCTAGAAGAAGAAAGGATGAACAAATGACAAATCAATCGATTTTGAAAAATTTAGGGTTAGGGTTTTTGTTTGAAATCCGACATTAACAATTTCGAGGACGAGTATAGAAACAAAGTCTTTAGAGGATAAAAATATAACTCTCTAATCAAAACCTTTTAATAGATTCATGAGAAAGAAGGAGAACTTACCAGTGGAAAATCCGCGATTAGGGTTTGTTTTCGACAGACTAAGGGCTCGATTTCTACAACACGATTGAGAGAATAAGGCGCAGTAGAAGACGATACTGAAGAAGAGACGTGATGATGATGAATGATTGAGGTTTCTCGGCTAATTGCCTTCTCGGGTTAGAGGTTTTCCGTTTTCGCAGAGAGAGGCACTAGGTCGAACACGGAGAAGAAAAAAATGAAAAGATTAGTGTTAATGAAAGTATTAGGTGTTTATATACCTCGGTTTAAGAAAAACCGGTAGGTTATGCCTCGCCTCGCCGAACCGACTGCTAACCGAATTGCCAAATTAATTTCACAGATCGGTTAGCCTCCCCTCTTAATTTCGGTGCCGAGAACCAAATTTCTCGGTTATCTCGGTTCGGTTTTTTCGGTTATTTCTGAAAATCTACGGCTATTTTAGTCGCATCAAAGATGTATTTGAATACAATTACAACATATTAAAATGTTTTCTCTTTTTTGTGATAAACAATAAAGTGATAAGATATTTTTTGTTCATGTTTGATTTATAATAATAGTCATAATATAGAAACACCTACTTCGGAAAATCAAAATGTTATATCAATTTTTCAATGCATTTTCCTTTTTGTAATTGTTTTTTTAACATGGTATTCAATGTATATTAAACAGTAGTACTACACCATAATTTCATATATGACATATTAAATTCACTAGATCCAATATTTTCTATTTTATACGACGTTGTTGATTTGTTTTTATGTCTAGCTTAAGAGGCATAGACAGAAATATGTACGCTTTATGGGCCATCTCCCTATTTGTTTTCAAAATCATATACAAAATACCTATTTTTAACAAAAAAATGAGAATAGGAGCCCACAAATTAAATTGAGTGTAAATAAAGGCCTAATAGGGCCCAATTTTTTATTTATAGGGCTTTTATTTATGATGGACCATACTTGATCATTTATCTAGGTTAACCTTTGTTTCATACTTCAGGTTCTAGAAACCTATAGTTTTTTTTTCTCTTTTAGTTGCGCCGCATCTACTAAAACAAACAAAAAAAAACATTTCAAAATTTGCCGATAATATTTTGTAAAAATAAGATTTGATCGCATCAAATAAGTGAACTCGAAATCATTTATGCATTCAAAGGTATGTTTTAATAAGCCTGATTTTTAAAATTTTCATATTCATTCGATTTTATATATTTTCGAATATATTTTTCTGCTCATGTGATCATTGTGATTATATCTTTTGTTTTTCTTTTATAATAAGTTCTTTTGTAAAGCAAAATTGGTTTTTATGAAGATTTGGTTTTAACTTACACAATAGGTTGACGTTTATCTCCAATAGATCTAATACTTTACACGATGTTATTCAATTTTTTCTTTATCTAGTTTAATTTTTCTTTTAAATATATATTATATATATATATATATATATATATAAGGTTTCCAATTCAACGACACTGGAAAATTAGAACATTAAAAACACTTGAAAGAGATCTTGAAATCAATTATACATTTAAAAGGTACGTTTAAATAATACAAATTTTCAATATTTATTTTTATTCGATTTCATGCCAAGTTGTAAGGAAGGAAAGTTTAAGTAAATATTCTTTGCATTGGGAGCTTGCATCCAAGGTTTCCAAGTCATGAGAAAAGTGATCATTGTGGATGGAACCCACATTAAGATTATATATGGTGGAGTGCTAATTATTGCTACAGCTCATGATCCAGACCGTCACCATTATCGAATTACTTTTGGGGTAGTTGATGGTGAGAAAGATGAAAGTTAGAGGTGGTTTCTGAATATGTTGAAAACAGTAGAGCTAGATGATCCTGAAATTGTGTTTGTTTCTGATAGAAATCAAAGCATCATCAAGACAATAGGCGAGGTCTACGCTAAGTCTTAGCATGGATATTGTATATAGCATTTGTCTCATAATGTGAAATTACGTGCTAAAGGCGCTAACAGAGAGGAGGTTGCAAAGAAGTCCAGAGAATGCGCTACGGTTTATATAGAAGCTGAGTCCATACCACTATATGAGTCATTCAGAAAAATATATCCTAAAACCGCCGAGTATCTAGATACTACTTGTAACGCCCGTCTCCCGGAAAGTGGACTGTTGATGTGAAATATATATGTGTGGTATATATATGTCATTATGTCTTTGATCCGTTTAAGTCCGTGATAAATGTGTTTTCTCGCTGTTGAGGCTTTTAATGTTAAGAGCTCCGGAGAAAACATTTATCGAGTGGAGAAAATCGAGTTTTGGAGCGGTTGGTGGGTGTGGACCCCACGTGACAGTTTTTAAGTCAAAGAATGGCTTAATTAATCTTTTCTTTCTTCTTCTTTTCTTTCTTCTTTCTTCCTTCTTTCTTCTTGCCATGGTTTTGGTTGCAGATAAAGAGAGAGAGAGAGAGAGAGAGAGAGAGAGAGAGATAGAGAGAAAGCTTGGGAGAGCTTGTTCTAGAGAAGAAGAGCAAGGGGAATCTTCCAAGGATCTAAGGTGAATACGCGACCATGAGCTTATCTAAGCTTCTGAGGTAGTTTTGTGTGGTTTTGGTGTGTTGAGATTGTTTGTGTGTTTGGTATGTTTGAGTTAGATTCTTGTTGAATCCATGGTTTGTGTTGCTTGTTTCCTTGTGTTATGGGTTGGGTTTGAGCCTAATTGCTTGGGGAAAACAAGGATTGAGGTGGGAAGGGGTCGATTGTCGTGAGGAAGGGTGAAGGAGGTCGAGTTCGGTTTTGGGTTGCAGGTGGGCGTCTGAATCGGTTTGTGAAATCGATTGCAGACAGATTTCTGGTTCTGAATCGGTTTGTGAAATCGATTGCATACAGATTTCTGGTTCTGAATCGGTTTGTAAAATTGGTTGCAGACCGATTGAACACTTTTCGTAGGCGATTCTTCGTTTTTACCGCTCGGTTTGCGAAATCGATTGCAGACAGATTTCTGGTTCTGAATCGGTTTGCGAAATCGATTGCAGACAGATTTCTGGTTCTGAATCGGTTTGTGAAATCGATTGCAGACAGATTTCTAGTTCTGAATCGGTTTGTAAAATCGATTGTAGACAGATTTCTGGTTCTGAATCGGTTTTTAAAATCGGTTGCAGACCTATTCAGAGACCCTTTTGCGCGTCACTTTTCTTCGTTCTGTTTGACGACTTAGATCAGATCCAGTTCGGTCCCTGCTGTTGAGTTTTGTTTCTTGGGTGTTTCTATTGCATGTTTTGTGCGGTTGGTGATCTCTTGCTTGTGTGTATAGCTCGTAGATGGGAGGACCGCCTCACTTAGTATTTCGGGTGCGGTCGTTTCACTACTTGTAATTTGTCAAAATGGACAAAATATTATTTTGCAGAAGAAATGTACAACATAGACACCACCAACTGTTGTGAATCTATGAATAACGTTTTTAAAGATGCAAGGAAGTATTCATTGTTACCAATGATTGATGTGATTGATGTGATTGTTGCAAAAATTGATGAATGGTTTAACAAGTATAGGAAGAAGTCAGGTGAGTCTTCAAGCTCACAGAAGGTGGTGCCTTTTGTTGCTGGCGTGTTGCACAAAAGTTGTGAGGTAGCATATTTGTTACCAGTGTGTGAGCTAAATAGTTTTCTTCTTCAATACAATGTGACTAGACGCGATGGAAAAAATTATACGGTTGATTTGTCAAGGAAAATTTGCACTTGCAAGTACTTTGATATAGACAGATTTCCATGTGAATAACTGCTGGCACGATGTACGCATAAACTTCAGGGAAGGAGTTCGATTCATACGAATTATGCTCTAAATATTATCTTATAGAGCAGTGGGCATTGGCTTATTGCAGGATAATTTATCTAGTACCCTATCTATCCGAGTGGAATGTTCCCGATGCTATACAAACTTTGTGTCTTAACTCCAGATTATACGATAAAGCAAGGAAGAAACCAAGAGACAAGGTACGCATCAGTTGGAGAATTTGGACGTCGGGGTGTTGGACGCTTTTTTTACAGTGGTGCTGGAACTAGTACTTAACTGTTTGTGTAAGTTGTTTGATGTTGATTTATGTCTGGGTAAAACTTGTATAACTGGGTACAACTATATTTTAATTGTTTATGTTACATGTTCTATATTAATATGTGTAGATAAAACTTGTAAAACTGGGTACAACTATGTTTTAATTGTCTGTTTTACGTGTTTTTATTCTAATATTTGTCTGGGTAAAACTTATATAACTGGGTACAACTATGTTTTAATTGTCTGTGTTACATGTTTTTATTTTAATCTGTCTAGGTAAAACTTGTAAAACTGGGTACAACTATGTTTTAATTGTCTGTTTTACGTGTTCTTATTTTAATATTTGTCTGGGTAAAACTTGTATAACTGGGTACAACTATGTTTTAATTGTTTGTGTTACATGTTTTTATTTTAATCTGTCTAGGTAAAACTTGTAAAATTGGGTACAACTATGTTTTAATTGTCTGTTTTACATGTTCTTATTTTAATCTCTGTCTGGTAAACTTATATAACTGGGTACAACTATGTTTTAATTGTCTGTGTTACGTGTTCTTATTTTAATATGTCTGGGTAAAACTTGTAAAACTAGGTACAACTATGTTTTAATTGTCTGTTTTACGTGTTCTTATTTAATCTCTGTCTAGGTAAAACTTGTATAACTAGGTACATATATGCGTTAATTGTACAATTGGTACAAATATATAAACATGTACCAGTTGATAAACTGATACAAATTGATAAACTGGTACAAATCGTTAAACTATGTACAACAAAACGAAAAACACAAAACCTAAAACATAAGTTGTTTTAAACCGAGTTTCAGAAGTATAAAATTCATATTTTTTAAAACGACATTCATCTAAATCATTGTAATGAAATATATGAAAATTGTTAACAAGATATTCTACCTTTTCCATCATCTACCTTACACTTTAATGGTTAGTTTCCAAATCTTATAACATGAATTATAGAAATCGTATATACAACATATTTTTACACAAAATATGTTAAATGTAATATAGTTACCTTTTTTCAAAAGTACAACAAAAAAATTTTAATTTTGAGTAAGGTTTAACGAGTAACAATTAAAAAGTCATAAAAGTACAACTATGTACAAGTGAGTACAACTACAATCTTGGTACAACTATGTACACAAATTTGATGGCGCACGTGTTGTATTTATTATTTTACTATTAATTGGTACATGTTTATTTTTACCACGTAAAATTGATTTGTTGGCGCATTTGACGGTGCAATATTAATTGTGTAATTTTAATAATTTTCAATTAGGTTGTTCAAGTATAACTAGTTGTATTAGTTGTACCATCATAGTTTCTTCAAGTATAACCAGTTGTACCAGTTGTACAATCCATCCATCATCCATCATTCACAAAAAACCATAAAATAACCAGAACATAACAATAACATCCATCAGTTCACCATTCATTAGTCATAACAAAGTTTCAACATACATAATTATGCTTACTATGTTTTCTTACTTCGTTTTCTTACTACGTTTACCCGTAAAGGGAGTCCTGAGATACCTCAAATTTAACCTCTTCTTACCACATTCCTTGACCTCATCCACCTTCTCCGCCATCTCAGTATCAGTCTCATCAGCCACCTTCTCAGCCGGCTTCTCCTTACCAACCTCATCGGCGTTTTCCAGCCACCTTCTCAGTCTCAGTCTCTTGAGCCACCTCATCGGCGCATTTTTCAGCCACCTCATTGGCGCATTTTTCAGCCACCTTCTCTGCCAAATCATCTTCATTATAAGCCACCTTGTCAGCCTTAGTTACGATTTCCTTCTCAGCCACCTCAGTCTCAGTCCCATTCTCCTTATCTTTTCCAGCAACCAACATCTCATCAACCTCAGTCTTAACAACTTTATCATTTTCTTTATCAGCCACCACCTCATACTCAACCACCTCTTCAGCCTCATTTTCTGTCTCATTCTCAACCTCCTCATCCTCTGAATTAGTATCATCAGCCACCTTCTCCTTATCAACCTCATCGGCGCATTTTTTAGTCACCTTCTCAGTCTCAATCTCCTCAACTACCTCATTCTCATCTGTATCATCCTCCTCACCACTCTCATTCTCATCCGCATCATCCTCCTCACCACTTATAGTATCTTTCCCACTAGCTTGACCATCATCCTATTCATCCTCATTTTCACTCTCATCCGCCAACTTCTCAGCCTCAGTCTCCTCAGCCACCTCATTCTCATTTACAATCATCCTCCTCACCACTCTCATTCTCAACCGCATCATCCTCCTCACCACTTGTAGTAACCTTCCCAGTAGCTTGACCATCATCCTCTTCATCCTCATTTTCACTCTCATCCAAATCATCCTCTTCATTTTCATCCTCCTCACCACCTGTAGCAACATTCTTAGAAGCCTCACAATGACCATCATGTTTCATGAAATCCCAAATATATCATGAAATCACAAAATCAAACAACTGTAGTAAGATCAACAAAAAGAACCATGAATTATGGAAATGTTACCTTTATAATGGTTGGTTCGCCAGCACCAGCCTCACCATCACTATAGTCATTCCACAAAAAATCCATAGGATCCTTATTCTTCTTAAACACAAAATCTTCCACATTTTTCAGTCTCTTATCAAGCTCCTCAATTTTGATATCAATTTTCTCAAACCCCTTTTCCATAGATTTTATTATCCTTTTTTCAAACTTTCTCAATGCATTCAAAGACCCATGGTTCCACGGATTTGCATGAGACGTTTCTGGCTCGGGTCCATGCTCACCATATGTTCGAGATTTAACATCTAACTTGAAGATATCCTCCCACCATATCTTATCATTTTGGACAGTTAGAATCTTGTTCCAACCGTCAACAATAGGATCAATGCCGACTACATCATCCTCAAAATCTTCCATGATACGAGCCATGAGTATCTCCTCTTCACCACTAGGTACCAAAATGGATATAATATCCTGTGAGGACAAACAAAATACAATACAAACCAAACCTAAGTAGTAATATTTGTAATGAAATTTAAACTCTATATTTCAAATTAAGGTAATACTAACCTTGTTTATTTCAAGTGCGTCATAAATTTCTCCCATATCAAATCCTTTGTACATGCGTCTTTAAACTTCCCCTTGCACATTCTTGGACAGGCTTCCTCTACATCTTGAACGTTCTATCTAAACGTTGTCTTCAAAGGCGAAATGCATTCAAATGCCAAAATTTACACATACAGTTGTACAAGTTAAACCAGTATTACCAGTTATACTAATGTAAATTGAAAATAATATTATTTACCTCCAATGGTAATATGAATCCAGGCAAAGTCACATTTTTATTCACCGATCCATTGCAGTGCTTCATCACATTCCAAACCTCTGTCACACACCCGTCAAACGTGTATCGTACCCAAGGAAACGTTTTACACAAACCTAGATCATCTACAATCTTAGGATGAATGTATCTATGGTTCCTTTGACAGTCTTTCACTTTCCTTTGATCATCACCGCTAAAAAATAAAGAACCGCCATCTTTAACCAATCCTTTGTTGGGTCCTTCATTGATTTAAGCTTTTGTTCCACTTTTTTGAGTTCTGGCTTTTCTCACTAAAGTGCTTTTCCACAAATTGCATACACCCCATATGTTTTCCCTTTACGTCATACTTTGGTGGGTATCTATGACAGTTTAATCCGTTTATGAGACCATGTTCTTGCAACAAATACTGAATAAGACTACCATTCACAATAAACCAGAGTTCATTACTTCTATTCGTACAAGTTGTGCGGAGAAGTAACAGCCACAGTCCCATCAGTTTTCTATTTTCGTGCAAAGGCATGTGGAAGAAGTGTTTAAACTATGTGTGTTTTCTAAACCAATTCTCCTCTGGACCTTTAAGATCCTTAATGGTCTCCACAGCTTTCACGGGATCACATCTTGTACCAATCTTGTGATATTTTACATAATTAGTGGGATTGAAGCAAAACTTGATTGGTTTCATTGGCTCAAGCTGCAATCAAAACAGTTTTTTGTTAACAAGTGTACTAGTTTTACAAGTATTGCTAGTTTTACTAATTGTACCAGTTTTACTAATTATACTAGTTTTACAAAGGGTAATCTACATACCGTTTCTGAACCCATGTACTCTTCTAATGATGTATGAGATATGGGAGTTTCTCTGTCTACTGCTGGCGGTGGCGATGGTGGAGAACGAGCTTTTAAACTTTTTACTCGAGGTGATGGCAAATGAGCTTTTGAACCTTTTACTTGACCGTTTCCTCTCGTTTTAGTCATTGTGATTGAAAGCTAGATCAAAAGAACAATACACAGTTATATACACAATACATCCACCATTAATCACACATAGAAGAAGAACATCAAAATCTTAAAACCAATTCTAGTATAAACCCTAATTTCAATTTTTATCACAATTTATCTAAAAATCTCCAAATAAAAATTTTACAAATATACACAAATTCTCCCAAAATTTAAAGATTTACAAACCAATTTTAGAAACTGAAAAAGAATAAAAACTTACAA
This sequence comes from Turritis glabra, assembly GCA_900406565.1. Classification (NCBI taxonomy): domain Eukaryota; kingdom Viridiplantae; phylum Streptophyta; class Magnoliopsida; order Brassicales; family Brassicaceae; genus Turritis; species Turritis glabra. The sequence continues at coordinate 13,885 of OVBN01000078.1, read as the reverse complement.
CTTTAAGGATCTCCCGATTTCAATTGAATCCACAAAAACAAGAACTCCAATCTTTTGCGAGAACTAGAAGGGAGAGAGAGAGAGAGAGAGAGAGAGAAGCAAGGAAGATCTGTAAGAAATTTCCTCCCCAAGAAAACGATGAAGAGAGATGGGAGAGACGAACAAGTTTTGAAAATCATATATTATTAAATTATATCAGCTATATATGGATAAATTTATATAAATATCAATTTATGATATCATTGGTACCATATATTTACATAAGGGTTTTGAAAATAATTATTATCTTATTATCTTATCAAATTGTGTTAAATTTTATACTAGGCAACTCCAAACCCAAAAAAAATATTAATATATCGAGTATTAATTTATCGGTTTGGAGTTGGCCAGATAAAATTAATTATAGCATCTAAATTTATTTATAATTTTAAACAGTTTAAACACTACACAACACGAAAAATGTGTAATACAATAAAATAAATTACCAAAAAGTAAAATATAATATAATCTACTAGATCCAAGAAGTAAAATATAATCTATAATAAATATAAGATAATTTTATTAATCTATCGAGCATTAGTTTATCGGTTTAAAATCCACTAGATCCAACAATATATTCTATGTTATCATGCTTTAAAAATTTATTCTTACCGGTCCAACTTAAAAAATGTGTGGGCTCTAGGGCTTGTCTTCATTTAAAAAAAATAAAAAATTCATATTTATATATATACAAGACACATTGTTTAGGAAAAAATGAGAAAATGGACCCAAAATTTAAATGTATGTAGTGTAAATAAGGGCCAAAAAAATTCCAAATAATTTTATGAATTTAAGGAGGGGCCATAAAACATTGTTTACCATATGTCTTTTAGTTTTTTTGGGCTTGATATGATTTTTTGTTTAGGTTAACCTAATTCCTTATATAAGGTTCCTAATCTATGTATTCTTTTCAATTTTAGCAGTGCCGCTGCTATTAGAACAAACAATCATTTTGGGTGTGTGTCCCGATGAAATTCAAAAAATATCACACTAAAGAAGAAATCTCTAAATTTGTTTTGCATTCAGAAGGTATGTTTTAACAAAAATGAGTTTTAAATTTCTCTATTCTGATCATTGTGATTATATCCTTCTAATTGGTTATTTTGTGTTATTTGTTTTTTTGATAAGATTCATGATATGTTTAGATTGAGAGATTAAAAAATAGATTTAATAAATAAATATCACACTAAAGAAGAAATCTTTAAATCAGTTTTGCATTCAGAAGGTATGTTTTAACAAAAATACATTTTAAATTTTTCTATTCTGATCATTGTGAGTATATCCTTCTAATTGGTTATTTTGTGTTATTTTTTTTTTTTGATAAGATTCATGATATGTTTAGATCGAGAGATTAAAAAATAGATTTAATAAAAAAAATTATTTAAACTTCATGTACACATTTTTTATAAAAATGAAGTTTTATTAGGTGTATATCATATTGTTTATCATTAAAATTCTTTGATTTGCCATGGAGAAATATCTTTGATTTACTATGGGAAAAAACCAATTCAATCTCTCTCATAATTTTCTTTTTAATTTGGTATTTAAAATATTTGTAATGTTTGAGAACATATTTACTTTGATATGTTCATTTTTATATTTGTAATCTGAAGTTCGCGGCTAACCTCATAAATCTGTCAACGCCAAAACAAGCCTTTAATAAATTATCCCTCCCAAATGGTAATCGAATTCGTGTCCTCTTAGGTGCCTACTTTTTCAGTTTTTCTGGATTTACTCAACTACGCCAACTCCACGTTGGTAACCTTTTTGTATTTCACTATTAATTTGCTAAATTTTATATTTATTTTTTTTGAGTTTAATTTCAAAATCTCAATACTTTATTTTTTTTGTGAACACAAATAAAGTTTTAGATATCTTCGTTCAAGTGATATTTATAATTTGAGTTCAAAAGGCCATAGCAATACTTCAGTTCTTTTGTTTTTTTTTCTAATTTTTTAATTGGTATTTTATTTATAATAAGAGTAGGACACTATACGTTGACGTATTTATCTCCAATTGATCTAATATGGTATACAATGATGTTCAATGTATTTTGATTTTTTCCTTATCTAATTTAAATTTTATTCTATATATAAATATAATTTTAAAATACGTTTTGTCAATTTCAGCCGCACTGCAACTTTAGAACATAAAAACATTTTGAAAGCTCCAAGTACAGAAAGAGATTTCAAAATCAGGTTTGCATTCAAAAGGTATGTTTTAATAGAAATAAAAAAATTATTTTTCTATTTATTCGATTTCTTGCCTAGTATTTTAATATTGAATAAATTTGTGTATTAATATTATCATTGTGAATTTGAAGTCATATCTACTTTTTGGAAAGTTTTTTTAGTATTTTTTTATAATAAAAATTGTTGTGTAGGATTGATTAAAAAAAGTTGGGTTGGTTAAAAATAATTAAACTTCTTATAAAACTTTTCAAAGAAGATTTATTCGATTGACAAAATATGAGAAAATACTTATTTTGTAGATATATTATACTGTTTGATATTAATTAGTAAAATGAGTATTTCAGTTATATAAAAATGTGTTATCGCTACCAAAATTCTATTGTAAAATCATTTCATTTACCATAGAAAAACCAAAATCATTCTCTAAATTTAAATTCTTTGGACAATCTAAGTAGTAAATATCTTTAATGTGACCCATTTTATGGCTTAAATTTTGTGGCCTAAAACAAATGCTTCACATGTCTTAAGGTAGAGCATACTTTCTGATTCTACTGAGACCGAACCAACAAACTTTGGTTATTCTAGTTCAGTTTGATTTATGTGGAATATCCAAAGATTAAAAATTGGAAAACCAATATCTAATTAATTACTTTACACAAGAATCCATTTAGTTTCTAATAGTTCTTTTATACTCTTCAATCTCTTCTTTCTCTCTCTTCGATATATTTAAATTAGATATTTATCTATCTTCTTCTTCGTCACCTAATTTTCCAACGAGTAAGTCTTTCTTTCAAGAAAGACGGGAGAAGAGACGGTTAACTTTTGTTTTCTTTACCAAAACGTCAAAAACCATATATAAACCCAAACCAAATTCTGAAATTCAGAACCAAAGTAAACCAAGTTTTTAGTACAGTCTAATTCGGTCAAGTTTATTTTTTTTATCTAATTCGTTGACATTTTTTCAAACCGGAAAACAAAAGATATATATACACAACTTCTATTTTCATATCGTTTCCTTTTCATTAGAAAGTCTCAAGTCCAGCTCTCTCTTCTTGCGCTTTAAGTGTCGGAGTTGAGACATCTTTTAAGTGCTTATCTTACAAAAGCCCTATCCATGTCCCTCTTAATGTCTAGGTCAATAGTTTTTCAAGTATCTATGTCATAAATCCCCTTCTTTAATCGATCAAAACCATGAATACACGTTCATCATCCATATCTGATGAAAGATGTGAAAAGGTCCATGTTGATCGGAACTACAATCTTTATAGGACCAATAAATTTCCGGACAATCTATATCTAAAGATCTTACAGAAAATTCTCACTCAAGAAGTTGTAAAGACAAGTGTTTTATAAACAATAGGAGGATGTGTGGAAACATTGGCCTCATATCGCCTAGGAGACACGAAATATCATCAATACCGGAATGGAACCTCATTTTCCCAACCATGTTGCTAACATAATGGTGAGGTTTTCTTCTTCACTACTTTCTCTTTAGATTTTAATTCAAACTTTTCATGAAATTTGTAAAAGTTAGTCTTTACTTAACTAATCATTTCTTTTTTTAAGATTACAAAAACCATCATGATCATATGTAAAACTACATAATCTACCTTTACTCATACCAATATGGAAAAGGAATTCTCAATAGTTGGATTTGATCGTTGATTTGTGTAAAACATACCAAAAAGCTCATACTTGCTAGCTATATTAGTCACTTTGAACAAATCATAAATCTCAGTATGCTTCACTTTCCCTAAAATATTTTGTTCCATCCAAGCTTTACATCACTTCGTTATATCAATACAATTTGTAAGTTGCACATGCTTTCACCAATTGTTGAAATCTTAAAAAAAATTTAAGTTATTTTAACTATTTTTGCCGAAGTAAGAGTCTTCAACAAAGTCATAAAGTCTTGTCCTTCCCATGAATTTCTTCTGCTACAAGTCTTTTGCTACAGCCAAAGTGGCAACTTAAAGATATATAACAATAACTTTAACCTCTTGCATGTGTCTTGTTATAAGATTGATGAAATTTAAGGTTTTTCAACCAAGGTACATATCTTTTTTCCATCATATCTATATTTTGTTAAACAAAACTTTGTTCTCACAATCCCTAGAGTACCCCTATTTAATAGAAACTATTAGTTTTGGAAGACACTTTTCAGACATCAGCTACAATATATCTGGATATATAAAAGTTATATGTTACTAATAGTTAGTTTAACTTGTATGATGTATATTAGGCGAAAGAAAGCATTAGGCATGAGTACCTGGTGAGAAAATTCAGTGACGATATGAGATCGTCTAGATTTCTATCGGTAAGTGTAGACTTGTTGAATCTAATAAAAGTTAAGATTGGTAAAAAAAATCTTAATTAAGTGGAATTGAAAAACGAGAAAGCTTGGACAAATAGAGAAATAGCCTCTCATTTTTCCATTTAACTTAATTAATATTTCTTTTAGCATTTCACTTATCGTAAGATTCATCAAGTCTACACTTACTGGTAAAGATCTAGATTTTATCATATCGTTGCTAAATCCGCTCACCAAATTCTCATGCCCAATGCTTTCTTTCCCCTAAATTCGTATATATAAAAAAATCAGACTAAATATTAGTAACATTCAACTTTTATATTTTCAAATGTAATTGATTGTAATTATGTACCTAATTAAGAAAAACATGATATATTGTAGTTGATGTGCAAAAACTGTCACCCAAAACCCCAATATTTTCTACTAAATTGGGGTAGTCGAGGAATTAGAAAGGCAAAGTTATGTATCTCACAAACGATAGCTCTGATGGCAAAAATATGCATATTAGTTGAAAAAACTTCAATACCATCAATGTTGAAACAAGCCACATGCAAGAGTTTAAAGTTGTTGTTATCAATCTTCAAATGACCATTCTAGTTGTAGCAAGAGACTTGTAGTACAAGCGCTTGAAAAGAACATGATTATGTGGAAAACTCTAACTTCAGCAGAAAATGTTAAAAACCACTTTAGATTCCAACAATTGTTGAAAGCATGTGCAACTAAAAAATATTATCGACATAGCGAAAGTGATATAAGGCATGTATGAGAGAATAACTTTAAGAGAAAGTGAAGCACACTAATATTATTGACTTGTTCAAAGCGAGCAAGATAATTTACAAGTCTGAGCTTTTTACAAAGTCATTGATGAGATCTGGTCCAATGTAAGTTGTGCTAGCGTTTATCACTGCGAATATTAAATTGATTGTTTCTTCTTCCAAACATATAGAAGATCCGACTAATAGAAGATAGCATTTCTAGGTATTTTTTATGTGGTGCAGGTTATAAATTTTTGCTTGAACGTTTGAGAAAAAAAACGAACGGAATGTTTCACATCGATGTTGGGTACATTTTTTTCCGAGAGGTCTCACTAAGAAGAACAAAAGCTTGATCCATGAGAAAGTAATGCGTTGGAACTTGGAAGAGAGTAGCGTTCCCATATGAAGAAGAAGAATAACTTTTCTTAGTAGTGGTTATGTGATTAAACTAGATTCAAGAAGGCTAAAACCGGTTTTCCCTCTGATTGAGATAGCCACCAAGCAGACCAGTCAAGATAGCGTAATTTTGCTGTTGAGAAATAAACATCGAAAGCCAAGGATAAGATAAAACTACAAAGCTACCATAACCTTAACATCCGAGGCTTCACATGTGTATAAATCAATAGGAATAAATCAATAAAATACACACAGTGTTTTTTTATTACACATACATTTACACGAACCTTTTTGACTCCTAAATGAATCTACACGTACTAATATTTGCTTCTACTATAATATACAAACTTTCAAATTTTATCTATTTAACATTATCGACTTAACACGAAGTTAAATTTTTTATGTTTTAATAAAATATTAGTATTAAAAACAAATTTTAACTATTCAAAAATATCAAAAAAATTCCAAATATTCCAAACCAAATTCTAAAGTTTGTAATAATACAATTTAATATTTAAGGTTGATAAATGAAAATATACTGAAAATTTATTATTATTTTTTTATTTTTGATGGAAAATTTGAGGAATATAAAATCATATATACAAAATAGGAATGACTTACATCAAACTATAGATATATATATATATGAATGAATTAAATCAAAATATATATTTTTAACCTTTATAATGTGATATATGTCATTTCTATATTATGTTCCAAATTATTCAAATTTATTAAACATACATAGGTTTAATAATATCGATATTGTATTTATTCAAAATCAAAATCTGTTTAAATTTATTAAACTTATGCCAAAATTAAAAATATATATTCAAAATATACACTCATAAGTTAGAAAGTCGTATCACATTTTAGAAACTCTTTTTTTTAACAAAAAAGTTGGTTTTAAAATTTATAATTAAATGTATATCCATCATAAATTTTATGGAATGTTAAAATTGTGAAGTTACTAAAATTGCCATACTTGATGTATTTTTATGGGAATTTATTTTCTGGAATTAGTATACATAAATATTTATAGTTGATTTTATTTTTATTTTTCTTATGAACTGTAAAATTTGAACAGTAACCACTATAACCCCTCCTTTCTTAGGAACCACGTGCACTGGACTAACCCAATTGCTGTCTGAGATAGGATATATGATACCAGCTTCCAGCAATTTCATGATCTCCTTCTTAACGACCTCCTTCAGATTCGGATTCAGCCTCCTCTGATGCTCAACTGACGACTTTTATCTCATCCTCAAGGTAGATCCTATGCATGCACAAATCTGGGGAAATACCTGCAATGTCATCAAGAGAATAGCCAAGAGCTTTGCGAAACTTGCGCAGCTTACTTAGTAGTAAAGTGAGCTCTGCGTTGTTTAAAGAAGAATTCACAATGACAGGGTAAGAAGAGTTTTCACCAAGAAAAGCGTACCTTAGCCCTGCAGGGAGTTGTTTGAGATCAACCTTTGGAGCTTTCTCTGCACTCCAATCACGAACAGTGGCAACCTTTTCAGAAGTTGCGATACACTCCTCTGTGCCTGTTGACTGCGTCATCTGATCTCTCGTGTCCATTAGCCTGACATACCCAGCAGCAATGTCATCTAAATGCTCTGTTTCCGCTGTAGGAGTGAGCAAAGCCCTTTCCAAAGGGTCCTCAGGGTGCATCTCGTGGAAAATCTCCTGAGCAAGGTTGGACAATGTATCCACATAGAAAGTCTGCCCATCAATGGTAGGTCTCTTGACTAGCTTATCCATATCAAAGTTCATCACCAAGTCACCCACATTCAGCCCTATCCGTCCTTTCCTTACATCGATGATTGCACCAGCTGTAGCCAAGAAAGGTCGTCCTAAAATCAGAGGATCCTTAGGTTCTTCCTCATATTGCAGAACCACGAAGTTAGTGGGAATGAGACAATCCCCTATCGTTATTGGAACATCCTCAAGCACACGAACAAATACGAACAAATCGATCAGCTAAGATAAGCGTGATCCGGGTTGATTGGAAATCAGTCATCCCAAGGTTGACTGCAATAGAACGAGGCATCAAGTTGACACTAGAACCCAAATCACACAAAGAACGGGCAAACCTGTCAGAGAAGATGTTGCAGTCCAAAACAAAGCTTCCAGGGTCTGGGAGTTTGTCCGGAATCTTGTTCTGAATAACAGCGCTAACATGAGCAGAGATCATCATCACACTTTGCTCAACATTCATATCTTTGGTCACCATCCACTTCACATACCGTCTGATTACAGGAGAAGTCTTCACCGCATCAATCAAAGGGATCTCAACAATGAGCTTATCCATCATTGCCTTGCATCTGGCATCTTCCAACTCTTGTTTAGATTTCCTAGGGTTCCTAGGATAAGGAACCTTAGGCTTGTATATCTGTTCTGTAACCTGAGGAAGAATATCGTTTGATCTTGGTTGAGATCGCTCATGGTGTCGAGCGACACCTAATGAGTGTCGATCGACACTGGTCGTTGGTGTTGACACCGTAGTATCGATCACGGTCGATTGTGGTCCGTCAGACGTAGATTTGTTATCTTCTTGAAGGTGTCGAGCGATACTAGATGGGTGTCGATCGACATGTTTGCCTTGTGTCGAGTCTTCGGTGTCGACCTCGGTCGATTTCTCTCCATCATACGTCGATTTCTCAGAAAGTGCGACTGGTGTCGATCGACACTTAGTGGTGGTGTCGACCGACACTGGTCGTTGATCAACAGACTCTTCATCTTCGACATCCTCTAACTCTTGGAGTTCGTCTGGTGTGAGGCGCTTCAACACAGGTTGAAGGGTCTTACCACTTCTCAACGAGATGGCATTACAGGGATGCTTAGGATTGGCATCAGTCCTTCCTGGAAGGAATCCTTCTTGTCGCTTTACAGACCCAGCAGTCTGAGCGACCTAAGTATCCAACTTCTTGACATGCATGCTCAAAGCTTCAAACTTCCCATTCAGGTCTGTGTATAGAGCATCAATCTTCCCATTGAAATCTACTGTGATCTTCTGCTGACCGTCCAGAATCTGTTCGAGCATAGCTTTAACATCACTATCCTGAGTCTGCGGAGGAGGTTTCTGGTATGAAAAACTTCCATAGCTTCGGCTGAAACTGTTGTTCAGATAAGGTTTCTGGTAGTCTTGCCTTGGGGGGTAGGCTGAAGAGTTCTGATTACCTGCAAAGCTTGACCGCTGACTGCTTCCACTATACCCTCTGTTCCCTTGGTAGTTACCATACCTCTGACTCTGAAACCCAGTCTGATTGACAAACTGCACTTCTTCTTCTGATCTTCCTTCTGGATCAAAGGTTTCAACCTCGGCAGCAAAGTGAACAGACTTCTTACCGACAAGGAGGTTGTGAACTGAATCTAGCTTGGCCTTGACCTCAGCAATCTGACCACCCTCTGAATTACCTGCTAGCTTCTTCCTTTCAAAATCAGCATTCTTCGTGCTGTTACTTGAAGCTAAGTTCTCAATCAAGGTGATTGCATCCTCCGGATATCTGGTGTTGAAGTTGCCATTACTCGCGGCATCAAGAGCCATCTGATACCTCCAATCCACGCCTCTGAAGAAGATTCCCAGCAACTGAACCTCACTGAACCCGTGATGCGGACAGTCTCTCTGATAAGCCCTGAATCGCACCCAAGCAGCCTTGAATGCTTCAGCAGGTTGTTGAGAAAAAGTGGAGATCTTTGTTCTCGCATCCTCTGACCTTGCATCGTCATAGAAGTTGTTCAAAAATGCATTCTTGGTCTCCCACCAAGTTGTCAGAGATCCTGGCTTCAATTGTTTGAGCCAGTAAGCTGCCTCCCCACCAAGAGAGTAGGGGAAAAGTTTGTAGAAGAGGAAATCAGTTGAGACCCCATTAGCCTTGATGCTTGTAACGAGATCCTCAAACCTCTCAATATGATCCATGGGTTGCTCATGAGGAAGACCATGGAAGGGATGCTGTCCCACAAGAGTGAAGTAGGCGGGTTTCAGCTCGAAGTCATTCCTCTGAAAAGGTGGGGGAATGATCGCAGATCGATTCGCGTAGAACTGATCTGGCCTGTTGTAGTCCCCTAGTGTCCTGCCACGAGCAACCTAAGCAGCTGCAGCAGCTGTCTGCAAGTCCGGAGCCTCAATAGCAGGAGGGTGTCGAGCGACACCCTGTTGGTGTCGATCGACACCATCGGCGGGTTCGGGCACCACATTGCCCTCAGAATCAAGTTTTTGGCCCTGCTCGTTGCGCACATGGCCCTCTTGATCACGTAGTACCCCAGCTTCATCCCTGACCAAAACAACCAAGTTATCCATTGCAGCAAGTTTCTTTGCTTTGCGGTTAGGGCGCTCAATTCTTGTTATGTCTTGGTTAGAAAGAATTTGCAAGCTGAAGATCTTTGTTGCTCCTGGTTTTGCGATTAGGCATAAACCTAAAACACAAAGAGAAAAGAAAAACAAGAAAAACGTAAGTAAATAAATAACAAAAGAATTTAGACTAAAACCTAACAAAAATCTAATGGTGAAACAAGAGTCCCCGGCAACGGCGCCAAAATTTGATATGCTCAAATTATCCCTGGAGCTTACTCTCTCAAATTAAGAGATCGATGCAGTACTTAGGGGTCGAATCCACAGAGACTAATGTTCACACAATAGATTAGTAGTTTGGGTTTTAGCTAAATAGTGATTAAAGAAAAGTAAAACAGACAAGCAAAAGTAAATGTGTTTGTTTTCAAATATGGAAAAGATAGACTTAGGGAAATTCTTCAGGAATTCAGAATTGTTAAACAGATATGCATTGCAGGGTTGGTTAAGAACCGTTCTTGAACTCAAACACAAAATTCAAACCAATCAATTTTCGTTGCAGAGATTATCTATGTCTATAACAGTGAATCTCAAATTTCTTTGCAAATTCAACAATCAAAACATGCATTAAATCCAAGTTCGATATGTTCACAAAATCCCTAAATCAAATGTCTTTGCAGATAGGTATTTTGCTCATCAAGGTTTAATTCAGGAAACCAATGACACTTTCGTGTCTACCAATTATCCTATGATCTAAATTCCAGTTGATCAGTCTAGAACTAGCATTAATCTCAACCTAGATGAAGAACCATATGATAACCCTAACAGAGCAAATCCAATTCAACAATTCATCCTATCCTTAGAAAAGTCCTAAATCTAACAAGTGAACTACTCAGACATAATCATTGTAACACAAATCATAATCTGAATAAATTGCATTAGAATAGAAATAAAAGAAGTTCGAAATCTTTTCTGTACAGTGAGTTCTGATCTGTTTCTCCCAACAAGCTTTCAAAATCCAATTGCCAAAAGTAAGATAAGATATGTTCTAAAACTCTAAAAACAACTATTTATACTCTAAAACACGTCAGGGACTTGTCTTGCAATTAGGGAAAACTTCTGGGTCATTCTGTAATTCTTCAAAAGTCTTTCAAAATCGTGCGTAACAAGTAGTGGCGACCGGTGTCGAGCGACACTAGGAGGCAGTGTCGATCGACACCAACATCCATCGTGATCTCCAACTTGCTCTTCTCAGCTACAGAATGCCAAATGCTTCCAATCATCCCAATATGCATCCAATGATTCCAAAACGTACCTGAACCTACAATGACTCGATAGAGACACAAAACCACCAAAAAGACTCTATAAACAGGACTTATATCATGGTTAAAAACCGTAAAAACCATGATATATCAATCACAAATAAAAAGAATGAGTTGATACCAACTAGGACAGTAACTGGTCATAGGATGTGTATTGATTACAGGCAATTGAATGAGTCTGGGGGGAGTTGCTACTAATTCTGTTTATTTTGGTTGTTTTCTTTTCTTTGAGTTAGTTTTTTTTTTGTTTTTTTGAGTCAAGACTTTGTTGGGAATTAGGACCTCATTCTAGGATGATTATTGAACCACTTGCATTTAACCTTCTCTCTAGTGACCATTTCTACAGAATGTTGGGTGCATGGAACAGCTGAACACCTCAATATCCTATCTTCCAGGTTTAATCAGAAAAACATAAACTCTCATTATAACTGAACCTAATATTGACTGAAATTCTTTTCGCTATCGGCACTAGATTAGGGAAACAAATCATATTCAGGACTCCTTATTCTTTGCATCACTCTTGTTGCCCATTTTTAGATAGTACCCTCCTTAAACCATACGTCTTTTCAGACCTCTTGCACTCTTGTTACTATATTGTCATATGTCTATATATGTGCAAAAGAATCAGAGAGACATGGGTTGACACAGCCTCTAAATCACTCTTTCTGAAATCCAGAGCACCTGCTCCACAACAGAGCACCCGCTCCTATTTTCAGAAGATGGTTTATAAAGAGGTGAAACAAAAATCCACAAGGAAGGAATGGCAATGACGAGCTCCACTTGGGTATGTACAATAACTCTGATGATGAAGAGTCGATGATCATCATCATCAAAATATAAAAAAAAAAGTTGTCTCTCTGCACAGTGAGTATACCCAAGGAGGATGATGGCTAAATAAAGAGTTAGAGAGATTGAAAGAAGGAAAGAGTGGTTTAGAGAATGTGGAACTCAAATGGACTCATTCTCTCTTGCAATTTTGTGTGATATCCTGCATCCTCTATGAGCGCCGGGTAACCCTTAAACACTTGGAACTCCACCTCTAAATGGCCTTAAATCCCTTAGCGTCGTCTACCCTAAATAGTGCTTGTAGCGAGAAGGTCACGCAACCTTTAATGATGTGAAGAGTTTATGTTTAGAATATGAAACTGGGATGAGAATGTATTGAGAAGTTTTGGTAAAGCTTTGCTATTCATATTCTGGCTTATGTGGTGTGCAGGTTGAAGGTTGTTTACTCGGTTCACTGATGATGAAAGAGTTTCCACTTTTTCAAACCTTTCTCTTTCACTTGGTCTTGAATTTGTTTGAGGACAAACAAAGATCTAAGTCTAGAGAAATTAATATAATACATTTTTAGCGCATTCTAACCTTTGTTTTGTAGGTCTTTATCGAGTCTTTTATTTTATTTTGAGTCATTTTAGGTCTAAAAGGTGGCTGGAATGGAGGATTGTAGCTCATGAAGAGACTTGGCGAAAATAGGGGAAAAGTGAAGCTTTTTAGAAAGTTTTGAAGAAAGGAGCACCCGCTCCTCAACGGTGCACCTGCTCCCGCGGAAGATCTATTTTTAGAAATTTCAGTAAACCTAATTTTCGCCACCTATGATTTTTCCCTAATTAATACTAGCCGCCCCAGACCTCGAGGGGATATCCATTATCGAATTTTTATCGAACTGTTGAGAGAGAACTTGAGAGAGATTGAGAGATACATTGTTTTAGAGTTTTTGTAAGATTTGAAGATTGTCTTGCACCATTTGGAGAAGTTTTCTAAACTCTTTACCTCTTTCATTTATTTTATCCATGAATTCTTTTATATCTCTTGTTGTTGTTCGATCTATCATGTCTGAGTAGTTCTACTAGTTAGGTTAAGGGTTTCGAAGAGATTAGGGATTCATGAACTAAGCATAAATATGATTCTATATATATTGATATCTTCATCTATTATTGTTCTAAATGCCTAGACTAGCTTGATCACCTAGCCTCTGATTTTAGGTTTAATTTACTCATTAAAAGTGTCGTGAATTGCTTGAAAGAACATAGATGGGCGATTTGTCCTTAGCCAACGACAGTTGATGCTAAGGCAAGTTGTGAACAAATCGATCTCATCCTTCATAATGCTTATCATTCTTTGTAAACTCAAATGACAGTTTAAGGTGTTAGATTGATTGATAAAGTGGTTGATACCACGACAGTGGATCCTCCTATTTCTATGGTTGAGTTCTAGATTGGCTCTGAATTGTTTTCCTGAATAATTGTTTGGTTCTAGATTACCTAATCTCTAAGATATTATTCCTTAGCCTAACGTTTTTATTAATATTTGTTTAAACCGATTTTATTTAATTTGCTTGCTATTTGTGACAACCGAAAATTAAAACCATCTTGATCGCTTAGCTGAATTTGTATATCAAAAAGATTAGAGTGTATTGCTGGTCCCTTGGATCGAACCTCACTATTATACATCGAGTTTCTGAGGTTTAAAATTTATTATGGTAGAAGGCAAACGCTTATCTATCACCTTAGACCTAGATGTACCTCTTTGCGGATTTGGATTTGAGTTAATATTCTAAGAGTTATCCGCGTTTCGTA
>OVBN01000077.1:0-414613 GCA_900406565.1 Turritis glabra | reverse complement strand
CAAGTTCTCTTCTTGATCTTCCAATGATGAGAATCTCCCATTTGGCATATTTCCTTCTTAGTCGTACATAGGGGACTGACAGTCGTACATGGTAGACTGTGAGTTTTTGGCAGACTTGAGAATTAACAGAGCTGACTTCTAAAATAACAAAGCAGACTTCAAAAATATCAAAGTAGACTTCTGACTTATTTTCCAGAACGGGTTCTGACTGTCCAGAATGAGTTAGGAAATGTTCCTAAGACCTCTTGAACGTCTTGGGCTTGCAACAACACCATTTGCCTCCAAAAACTCCATGTTCCACTCCAAGAACCTAAAACTCACAAACTTATGCAAATGCAACCTAAAACAATCTAAACGCCATGAATGTACAATAAACTATCAAGAAAATAAACTTTTAAATCCTACAAAAACACAAGATATCAAGCATCAGAGGAGGCTGAACCTGAATCTGAAGGAGGATGTTAAGAAGGAGATCATGAAATTGCTAGAAGCTGGTATCATCTATCCTATTTCAGACAGCAATTGGGTCAGTCCAGTACATGTGGTTCCTAAGAAGGGAGGGATTACAGTGGTTAAGACAGACAAGGATGAACTTATTTCTACAAGAACAGTGACAGGACACATAATGTGCATTGACTACAGAAAGTTGAATGCTGCAACTAGGAAGGATCATTTTCCTCTGCCTTTCATTGATCAGATGCTAGAAAGGTTAGCAAGTCACTCGTACTAATGTTTTCTTGATGGGTACTCAGGGTTCTTTCAGATTCTAATCCATCCCAATGACCAGGAGAAGACTACTTTCACTTGCCCGTATGGTACTTTTACATATCGCAGGATGTCATTTGGACTTTGTAATGCTCCTGCAACCGTTCAGCGGTGTATGATGTCTATCTTCACAGACATGATTGAGAATTACATGGAAGTCTTTATGGATGATTTTTCTGTTTATGGATCTTCGTTTAAAGACTGCTTGGACAATCTGTGCAAAGTGCTTGCTAGGTGTGAAGAGTAGCATTTGGTTCGGAATTGGGAGAAGTGTCACTTCATGGTTCGAGATGGTATTGTGCTTAGGCACCGAGTTTTAAAAGTTGGGATAGAGGTTGACCGCGTTTTAATTCTTATCCGAGTTTTAAAAGTTGAGGTAATGACAAGTTTACCACCTCTTAGCTCTGTAAAATCAGTTAGGAGTTATCTAGGACATGCAGGTTTCTAAGGTGATTGTGCATACAGATCACTCAGCTCTCAAATACTTCATGCAAAAAAAGATGCTAAGCCAAGATTGTTGCGATGGATTCTTCTTCTCCAGGAATTCAATATTGAAGTTAGGGACAAGAAAGGGGTTGAGAATGGTGTTGCTGATCATCTCTCAAAGATTCGAATTGACGATGGTTTTCCAATCTATAATTCTCTGCCTGAGGAAACCATAAATTTGGTGGAAACAGGATTTCAGAAGGATCTGCAGGCTTTCTTGAGACAAAATCTGCAGAATGCTTATGGTGCGGTAGGTGTGTCGAGCGACACCAACCTGGTGTCGATCGACACCACCTACGTAGAGACGGACGTTTGTCGACCATGATATGATACCCTCGACACAAGGAATCGACACAAGGTCTTAGTGTCGATCGACACCACCTGTAGTGTCGATCGACACCCACCGGCAGATATACCATAAATGGATTGTGATGAGTACGTCTTTTCTGTTACTGTTTCCAATCAACCGTGGTATGCTGATATTGCTAACTATCTTGCTACGGAAGTCGAGCCTGATAACTTCACAACGTATGCTAAGAAGAAGTTCTTGAGAGAACTTCGGCGATTCTACTGGGATGAGCCTTACCTGTATAAGCACTGTTCAGATGGTGTTTACAGACGCTGCATTGCAGAATTTGAAGTCTCGGATGTGTTGTTTCATTGTCACGGGTCTGATTACGCAGGACACTTTGCTACTTTCAAGACAGTGTCTAAGGTTCTTCAAGCAGGCTTTTGGTGGCCCACAATGTTCAAGGATGCTCATGCATTCATATCCACGTGTGATGTCTGTCAGCGCAGAGGAAAGATCCGCAAAAGACATGAGTTGCCACAAAACTTCATCCTTGAGGTTGAAGTTTTTGATTGCTGGGGCATTGATTTTATGGGTCTTTTTCCCTCATCTTTCGAGAATAAGTACATTCTGGTTGCTGTTGATTACGTGTCCAAGTGGGTAGAAGCAATTGCTAGCCCGACGAATGATTCTACGGTGGTTCTTAAGCTGTTTAAGTCCATCATCTTTCCTCGTTTTGGAGTTCTTCAAATTGTGATAAGTGATGGTGGTTCACATTTCATTAACAGGGTCATTGAGAAGCTGCTGAAAAAGCATGGGGTCCATCATCGCATTGCTACCCCTTACCATCCTCAAACAAGTGGACAGGTGGAAGTGTCTAACAGGCAGATCAAAGAGATTCTGGAGAAAGCAGTGAGCAAGACAAGGAAGGATTGGTCTAAAAAGTTGGATGATGCTCTCTGGGCTTACAGAACAGCCTTCAAGACTCCATTGGACACCACACCGTTTCATCTGCTGTATGGGAAAGCTTGTCACCTTCCAGTGGAACCGGAACACAAAGCAGCTTAGGCTGTCAAGATGATGAATTTTGACATCAGGTCTGCTGCAGAAAAGAGGTTGGTTCAGCTGAATGAGTTGGATGAGATCAGATACACCGCCTATGAGAACTCTAAACTGTATAAGAAGAGAACAAAGGCATATCATGATAAGAAGATCATCTCACGAAACTTCGAACCCAATGACCAGGTATTTCTATACAACTCTCATTTACAATTATTTCCTGGAAAATTGCGTTTTCGTTGGTCAGGTCCTTTCACCATCAAGGAGGTTAAACCATATGGTGCTGTTGTCCTAATGAACTTTGATGGCAAGGAGTTTACTGTAAATAGACAAAGGGTGAAACACTACTAGGCGAAAGCCGACATCCCTGACGGACACATCATCCGTTAGGAGGATACACCCTCTGCTTAATCCGCTGCCAAGTCAAGCTAATGACTCAAAACAAGCGCTGAGTGGGAGGCAACCCCCAGATTGGGATTTACCTTTATGGTTTTTATCATATCTAGTTTTATCATATCTACTGTGGTAATGTTGTATCATATCTAGTTTTTATTTTCTTTTGTTTATGGTTTTTCTTTTGTTTAACGTTGTGCTGAACCATGATGCTGGTGTCGATCGACACTTCCTCTTAGTGTTGCTCGACACCTGCAGTTATTAACCGGTATTGCTGAACCATGATGCTGGTGTCGATCGACACCATAAGTGTATAAACCCAGTGTCGAGCGTCATAACCCAAAATCGATTTCATAATCTCAAATTCTCTCTAACTTTTTGCGATTTTTGGGCAAAGCTTCTCCCTCTCGGCCACCGCGTGCCACTGCCTCCTCCGGTTCACCGTCGCCGTCACAACCCTCCTCTCCACAGGTAGCTCCTCAATCTCGTCCTCCATGGCCTAGGTTAGAGGATTGGCGAATCATCTCACAGAGAGTTTGGGAAAAATCCCCAAAGGAGGATGTTGAGAGTGATGAGTGTGTTTACAGAGAGATTTCTGAGGATTGGGATGAGTATGACTCTCTGTTCTACAATGCTTGGTTGGGTGTTGAGATTAGACCGACTAGGGTTGCTGATATGGTTGCTATGAGGCGGATGGGTATTAGGGAGGACGTTCTGAAGCTTCTACGGAAGATGGGTTTGGGCTCGATAGCGACCAAGCATTATGACCTATTTCCTGATTTGGTTCGCTAGTTCTTAGCCACTATTCGTGTCGACTACACGAACGAGATCGTGAAGAACGCTCAGGAAGGTACGCTTACTTTTCTGATACGTGGAGTGCGTTACAGATTATCCCTGCGCGATCTGTGTGGTATCTATGGCTTCAGCAGGGACCCAACAGGAGTGGCCCTTCCCACCATCTTCTATGACGCACAGGCCTTCTGGGTTTACTTTGGGAACGGGCGTTATGATTCCAAGACGTCCACACAGTCTGATGTTCGCCATCCTGTCCTGAGGTACGTCATTCGTTTCCTTGGGAACACTATTCTGTGCAAGATGGAACCAGGGAAGATGCGGTTGTCTGAGTTGGTTTTGCTTTATTACGCTATTGGTGATATCTGTGTTGATGGTTTTGAGTTGCCTGAGCTGGATGATAATGTTAACTTAGGGGCTGTTTTTGCACATCATCTGGTCTCGCTGAAGACTAAGCCTTTTTCTGGTCGTGGGACTAAGGTAGAGAGCGTAGGTAGCCTTCTGACACCTATCTTTAGGTACCTTGGGATTGCTACAGAGAGTTGCAGTATAGTTACCAGGCACTCTCTCATGGATGAGGAGCACCTGAAGAGTGCTCGATGGATTAAGCCCGAGTGGCTTTGGTGCTTCATTGATTCTAGGGGCACACATCTGATTCAGTTGCCACATAGAGCTCTCACTGCCATTACAGATGATCCTCTGTGCCTTAGCTTCCAACCTGACCCCGGTCTCCTGACTTCAGCTCCACCATCTCGTGTTCGTCGGGGCAGCTCTTCACGATCAGCTCCATCTACTGCAGAGGATGCTCCTATAGATGACCATTCAGCTTCTTCCTTCACTAGCGACCCCTATGGAGACAGCGGACTTTCAGCGTTATGTGGCTGATAGCTTTCAGAGCATTTGGTAGGCGATCTCCAGGTTATCTCACTATGGTTGTGTGCGTCCTTCGACCCGTTCTTCTGCTATTCATCGTTGTGCACCCACCACTTCTGATTCTGACGATGAGGCTACTGACGCGGATTAGTCCTTCGGTTTATCATGGTTCCTTTTTTTCTCTTATTTTTACTTCTTCTTGAGTCATTTTTCTTTCTATGAGTAAGTTTGTTATCTTTTGTTTGGAACTCATATGGACCTATGCTGTTTATGTCTTTGCTTTTGATCTGTGTGTGCGTGTTTACAGTGTTATAAGGATTTTGATCAACAATTCGATTCTTTTTGCTAGAAAATCGTTTCTGCTTACAGGCATGGTGTCGATCGACACTCATTCTTAGTGTCGCTCGACACTGACACCACATTCAACACCAGTTGAGCTGCACTTGGTGACGATCGACATTCACTCTTCGTGTCGCTCGATACCAAGCACAGGTTACTCCGTAACTCTCATTCTTCCATTTGGTTCTATTTAGTTTTTCTTTCTTTTACCAACCTTTGATTTGGTATCACTAGCGACAGTGTTACTCAAATCTGGGGGAGGTAGTCGCTAACGTTGTGTTTGTTTTTGAAAGTCCGTTGTGTCAGTTTTGTGTCAGTTTTTCTGTTGTTTTATTGAGTCAAAACTTTGGTTAGGAAATAACGACATTTCTTCTTAGTCTATGTGCTTGAGTGATTAATGATGCAGATTTAGTGCAGACTCGACTAATAGAACATCGAAAGACTGATCAGTAAACTAGAGTAACCCATATTTTACAGCAGATTCCACAAAAGTCGGAGCTAATTTTTGAACTCTTCCTTTTACCTCATCGATGCAACTGGTGTTCATAGGGCTTGACTCCTCGTTCTTACCTGACAAACGAACGCCTAAGCGAAAGTGATGGTACTCCTCTCCCTTGTTCAGTAAAAAAAAAAAAAAAGTGTGTGTTTAAAAGTAAAAAAAGATGATATGATTTTCTTTTGAGTAAAGGGATAGGAAAATTTCCAACGACCCCATTATTTTACTTCGAAAGGAATGATCACCCAAAAGTTGGATGCGAGGTTAGGAAAATTTCCTAAGATACCATTATTCGCTTACACTTTTGAGAGAATAAAAAAAAACAACACAAAAGATGTTAAGAGAAAGAAACAAGGCTGGGGAGACAAAGATACCAAATGATGTGAAAAATAGGCTGGTTTGTTATGGGAATGAGTCTAGAAGGTTCTTGGCACTGATTTCATTGATGAGACCCAGCGATGAAGGCTAATGGAAAATGTTGTGAAATTGTGGGGTGAATTTGGGATACAGAAAAAGTCTACCCAGAAGTACATGGTGGTTGAATTTGAATTAGTCTGCTAAGCATATGGATTTGGTTTGAATGCTCAATGCAATGGTCTAAGAGAGAGAGTTTCCGCGATTTTCAAACCTCTTTCACAGGTTAAGTTTCTGTTTTGCTTGAGGGCAAGCAAAAGCTAAGTCTGGGTGAGTTGATATATCATGGTTTTTACGGTTTTAGACCATGATATAAGTCCTGTTTTAGAGTCTTTTTGGTGTTTTTGAGTCTCTTTCGAGTCATTGTAGGTTCAGGTATATTTTGGACTCATTCGGAGCATATTGGGATTATTGGAGGCATTTAGCATTCTGTAGCTTAGAAGAGCAACTCGGAGACCATGACGGGTGTGGGTGTCGATCGACACTGCTCCTTAGTGTCGATAGACACCGGTCGCGATTACACATTACACACGAGTTTTTAAAGACTTTTGAAGAATTGCTGATTTGCCCAGAAGTTTTTCCTAATTGCAAGACAAGTCCTTTGACGTATTTTAGAGTATAATTAGCTGTTGTTAGAGTTTTTAAAAACATACTTACAGTTTTGGCATTATTCTTGTTCTTCAGAGCTTTTTGGGAGAGACAGATCATAACTCATTGTAGAGAGAAGATTTCGAACTCCCTTTGTTTCTATTTTATTTTTAATGCAATTTATTCAGATTATGATTTGTTTTGCATTGATGATGTTTGAGTAATCCACCTGTTAGATTTAGGGTTATTCTAGGGTTAGGATGAATTGTTGAATTGGATTGTTCTGTTAGGGTCATCACATGGTTCTTCATCTAGGTTCAGATTAATGCTAGTTCTAGACTGATCACCTGGAATTTAGATCATAGGATAATTGGTAGACACGAAAGTGTTATTAATTCCATGAATTAAACCTTGATGAGCAAAATACCTATCTGCAAAGACATTTGATTTAGGAATTTTGTGAACATATCAAACTTGAATTTAATGCATGTTTTGATTGTTGAATTTGCAAAGAAATTTGGGATTCACTGTTATAGACATAGATAATCTCTGCAAAGAAAGTTGATTGATTTGAATTTTGTGTTTTAAGTTCAAGAATGGCTCTTAACCAAACCCTGCACTGTTCATCTGTTTAACAATTCTGAATTCCTGAAGAATCTCCCTAAGTCTAGCCTTCTCCATATTAAACTTACAACTTTTACTTATTACTTTGTTAGTTTTACTTTTATTCATTTGACATTTAGCTATATTTCCATACTGTTAATCTATTGTGTGAACATTAGTCCCTGTGGATTCGATTCCTAAATACTACAGTGATCTCTTAATTTGAGAGAGTAGCTCTAGGGTAAATTTGAGTATATCAGTAGCCAAAAAAGGTCGTCCCAAAATCAAAAGATCCTTGGGTTCCTCCTTATATTCCAAGACCACAAAGTCTGTAGGAATCATACATTCACCAATTTGCACTGGAACATCTTCTAAGATACCTTCTGGAATCTTTTTTGATCGATCCGCTAAGATGAGAGAGATCCTGGTCGGCTTGAAATCAGTCATCCCCAGGCGTATAGCAACAGAATTAGGGATCAAGTTAATACCGGAACCAAGATCGCAGAGAGAATCTAAAACTCGTCCTGTGAAGATTGACCAATCTAGCACAAAACTTCCCAGATCAGGTAGCTTCTCTGGAATCTTGCTCTGAATCATGGCACTGACCTGTTCAGAGACAACCACTTTCTGCTTCGTTTCTTTCTTTCTCTGTGAGGTCTCATGCGAGATATGCGCAGATGTCCCTGGTAAGTAAAGCTCCTTCCTTAGCGACACATAGTGTTGGTGTCGACCGACACTGAGTGTGAAACGTCAAAACCCTCACCATCACTGAAATCATCCCTATCTGCCACCAGAATAGAATTGCATGCATTTCTATGGTAATTCTCAGTCCTCCAGGAAGGAATCCCTCTTGTCTTTTGACAAACTCAGCGGTCTGAGCAACTTGAGTGTCTAGCTTCTTGACATGGGTGCTCAGAGTTTCGAATTTTCCATTCAGGTCAGTGTACAGAGCATCGATCTTTCCATTGAAGTCCACTGTAATCTTCTACTGACCTTCCAGAATCTGCTCCAGCATAAACTTAACCTCACTCTCTGAACTGAGTGGAGGGGTTGCTTGGTAAGAAGAAGAACCATAGTTCCTGGTGAAACTACTCTTCTGGTACTCAAGCTTCTGGTTTCCTGTGAAGGCACTCCTCTGTGCATTAACATATCTCGTACCCTGAAATCCAGCTCCATTGACATAGTTGCAATCCTATTCCACTGGCTCAAAAGTCTCAACCTCAGCAGCAAAGTGAACAGATTTCTTATCCACGAGAAGATTGTGCACCGAATCCAACTTAGCTTTTACCTCAGCAATATGACCACTCTCAGAGTTTTTCGCTTGCTTCTTCCTCTCGAAGTCTGCATTTTTTGTGTTGTTGCTAGAGGCTAAGTTTTCAATCAGTACAATAGCATCTTCGGGATACCTGGTGTTGAAGTTACCATTACTCGTAGCATCCAGAGCCATCTGATATCTCCAATCTACACCTCTGAAGAAGATACCCAACAACTGTACCTCACTAAAACTGTGATGCGGACAATCTCTCTGATAAGCTCTAAATCTTACCCAAGCAGCCTTCAATGCTTCAGCTGGTTGTTGAGAAAAGTTGGAGATCTTTGTACTCGCGTCCTCAGACCTTGCATCATCGTAGAAGTTGTTCAAGAAGGCATTCTTGGTCTCCCACCAAGTAGTCAGAGATCCTGGCTTCAACTGCTTGAGCCAGTAAGCCGCTTCCCTAGCAAGAGAGTACGGGAAGAGCTTGCAGAAGAGGAAATCATTGAACACCCCATTAGCCTTAATGCTCGTAACCAGGTCCTCAAACCTCTCGATGTGATCCATGGGTTGTTCATGAGGAAGACCATGGAAAGGATGCTGTCCCACGAGAGTGTAGTATGTGGGTTTCAGCTCAAAGTCATTCCTCTGAAATGGAGGGGGTCTGATCGCGGATCGGTTGGCATAGAACTGATCTGGCCTATTGTAATCACCTAGTGTCCTCCCACGAACCATTGCAGCCGCAGCTGCTGCATCGTTAACAACCGGAGCCTCGATAGCAGGAGGGTGTCGAGCGACACCTTGTTGGTGTCGATCGACATCGACGGCGGGTTCTGCTATCATGTTTCCCTCAGCATCCAGTTTTTGACCCTGCTCGTTGCGCACATGGCCCTCTTGATCTCAAATTAAGATATCGATGTAATACTTAGGGATTGAATCCACAAGGACTTTAGTTGATGCAATAGATTAGCAGTTTGGAAATTTAGCTAAATGTCAAAAGATAAAATGTAAAACTAACAGAGTAAAAAGTAAAAGATGTAAATTCAATGAGGAAAAATGCTAGAATTAGGGAAATTCTCAGGAAATTCAGAATTGCAGAACAAAACAATTATCAGGATTGTAATTAAGAACCATTTTAGAACTCAAATCACTAATGTAAAATCAAGCAACGTTCGTTGCGAAGATTATCTATGCCTATATTTTAGAATCCCAAATCTCTTTGCGAATTTTTTAAATTAAACAAGCATTAAAGTTAAGGTTTGATATGTTCACAAAATCTCTAAACCAAATTTCTTTGCGAATATGATATTTTGCTCATCTTAGATAGTTCAGGCAATCAATTACACTTTCGTGTCAACTAATCAATCTAAGATCAGATTCTAGGTAGCTAAGCTAGAATAAGCAATAAACACAATCTAGATGAAGAACTAGGTAGCTAAGCTAGAATAAGCAATAAACACAATCTAAATGAAGAACTCTATAGATTCAATCCTAACAATCTTACAATCAAACAATTCATGAATTCCTTTGAAAACCCTAAACCTAACAGGGAGATTACTCAGACATGATTAATGAAACACAAATCATGAATGAAATAAATTGCATTAAGAAAATCAAAAGAAGAAGAAAGGAGTTTAGAAATCTTCTCCAAAAATCTCTAAAAAGGTGGCTGCTCCAAAATCAAGCATAGGTCTAAACAATGACCTTAAAATCCTATAAATAGGCTAAAACACGATTTGGGCTTTATTTGTACACAGGGAACATTTCTGGGCAGAATTTGCAATTCTTCAAAACTTCAAAAAGATGTAAAATTCAATTGCCGTCAGATATTGGTGTCGACCTCTGGTGTCGATCGACACCCCACCAATTTTGCTCTCTGAGTTCGTTTCTTCAGCGTACCTTCTCGGCTTGCTCCAAAACGTACCATAATCTCCAAATAAGTCCAAAACACTCCTAGACCTGCAAAGACTCTAAAAGACTCGAAAAACACTAAAAGACTCTAAAATAAGACTAATGTCATGGTTAAAAACCGTAAAAACCATGATATATCATTCGGTCCATGTATTTAATGACGTTGCTCGTTTCACACAAATTCGCATTCAGCTTGTCACATAAATTCGCATTCAGCCTGGACGCGTTTCCAGACCACCCGACCTGGTACGGTTGGATCGATTGATCCAGCTTACGGACCGATCGATCCGTGATCAACTTTACGACCTGGCACGGTCGGATCGATCGGTCCAACACACAGATCGTTCAATCCGCGCACATCGTATCTGACTTGTTGCTGTCGTATAGATCGGTCCATCAATCGGATCGATCGATCCGCATACAACGCTCGACCTGGCGCGGTCGGATCGATCGGTCTAGACTCCGGATCGATCAATCAGCAGGTAAATTTTGCTAATCTAACCTAAATCTAACCGGTTTTAAACCGGATTGCTCGGATTTATAACACCAAAATGCGGATCGATCGAGCATAAACTCGATCCACTCATGTTCTTCCTTCTTCTTCTAGCGACACAATACCTTCAAACCTCTATATCTCTTTCGATTTTTGCTTGTTTTTAACAATATTTGGCTCTAATCCACTTGGATTTTTGTGCTCTATCTTTTCTAGTATATGTTTCCTCGATCTACATAAGTATGGGCTTCGATTTTGTGATTTTCAATTCGAATGTTCTTGAAGAAATTTTGACCCATACGATTTTTGTAAATGCTTAAATGATACTTTGGTGATAGATTATAGTCTAGAACGGTTAGGGGAACTCGAATTGAGCTTCTAGTTGATGGGTTATGAGCAATTTTGAATTTTGAAATTCCACCATTGTTAGAAATCGGCCATGCTTAGGATTTGCTAAGAAAATTTGATTTTAGTGCTTATATGTTGGTTTCAATGTGTTGTGCTTCGTTTAGGATGTTGTTAGTTGCTATTTGAGTTTCACAACTTTGATTATATGCTTAATTTGTGCAATGTATATCTTCTGTAGGTATGGGATGCCAAAGGAAGACTTGGCCCGTAAGGGAAGGACGTTCGTTTGATTCCCGAAAGATTTTACCCAACAATGCAGCTTCACGAGTTGCAGATCCTCATCTTCGACCCATTACAGGGAAGTGGGATGCTCATGACACCACATTCCTCGCGGAGATGAAGACGGTTGACATTCTTCCAACACCGGTTGGATGCGAGAGTGCATTACACGGTCTCGACCTGCTTGAAGATGTTGTTGCGCTCTTTGATACTGTGGGTGTGGGGAGATTGTGGACGCTGTGCCACTTCACATACCCTCGTTACGTTCAAGAGTTCCTTCCCAGGTTCCCACCTTCAGACGCGAACCGGTTTTGGGACTTAATTGCTTCTGGGCCGTATTCATCGCGCAGACCCAAGATCACAGCCATCAGAAACCCGATTCTGCGCATCATGGTGAAGATAATCAGCAACACATTCTTCTTCAAAGCTGAGTCCGGTGCTGTTCGAGAGGACGAGTTGTGGATGCTGCTCTATGGGGTTAAGCACCTCTTAGCAGAGTTTCATCATCGCCCGGACCAGTCCGTTAACCTGGCAGCGGTATTATGTGCATTGCTTGTGAAGTTGAAGACTACTGCGCCATCCTCGACTAAGAAGACGTTGCGTGTTGGTACCATTCTCACTCCTTTATTCATACATTGTGGTGTTGATTTAGCCAAAGCAAAGGTTGATAAGAAGATGGAGACGGTCAGCACCAGCTACTTGGAGAGTTGCCATATCCTCATACGGCAGTATGTGTATAGGTTCTGGGATCGTCATAGTCTCCCTCAGTTTTGCGCATTGCCCAATAAAGAGATTATTTCGCTCATATCTCGAGCGAACTTGGATTTCGTCCCGGGGCCCGAGCATTTGCTTCCTAACCCACCAGAGGTTTTCTGAGCACCATATTATCGTCGCGGAGTTGCTGCATTGGTTACAGTGCCCCAATCTGAGGGTGAGACGGATGATGTACGCACCTCCGGGATGGTCTACGTCTCAGCCGCGTGTGTTGCTTCCCCATGGCCTAGAACGCTACCAGTTACTACCTGCTCCATCTCCTGAGGGTATCTCTAGATAACTATAGTGGATCATTGCGTCTCAGAAAATCAACAACACCATGATGGCCAAGATGTGGCGAACGATTCAGAGAATGCAGGAGGATGCTGATGACGAGGCTCCCAATGACACTTCCTTTGGAGATTGGGCACACGAGTTCCGGTCTAAGCATGTGGAGAATGATGTTGGCCTAGTGGGCCTAGCTGTGGTGTAGGAGATCCATCTCCGGTTTCTTCTCCGGATTGTCGACTTACCAGGCGCAGGAGAGCTCCGGGACAAGAGCATAGCACCAGCCAGAGTCCACCTCATCACCACCACGATTAGTACAACTTTCTATCTTTTCTTTTCTTTTTTTTTTGCTTTTTTTTTTCTTTTTATTTTCCTTTATGTCTAACTGACATTTTTTTACCTTTTTTCACACCGAGACGGTGTGAAGTAAGTCTGGGGAAGTATTTTTTTTTTGTTTTTTTGAGTCATTTTTCTTTTTTTGAGTTAGTTTGTTTTATCGAGTCAAAACTATGTATGAGAACCATGATCTTTTCTTAGGGAATTGCACCGTGTTTGATTTCTGTGCCTTTGGACTATTTTTAGCATTATTTTAGGATGACTTAGAAGTGCAGAAAAATCTATATCTAGATCACCTTATAGAAGTCTCTATCGCCTTGAATTTGGATAACGTGAGCTTCACGTTGTTTATTGGAACTTAATTTGGACTATTGATATGCTCAAATTATCCCTAGAGCTACTCTCTCAAATTAAGATATCGATATAGTACTTAGGGGTCGAATCCACAAGGTCTAAGATTCACGTAATGAATTATTAGTTCAGAAATATAGTTAAATGACAAAGATGTAATGCAAAACTAGCAAGCGAATAAACAAAGTTTATAAATTCAATGGAGGAAAAACTAGAATGAGGGAAATTCTTAGGTAATTCAGAATTGCAAAACAGATAAACAGATAAGGGTTTAATTAAGAACCGTTCTTGAACAAAAAACACTAACTTCAAATCAATCAACTTTTGTTGCAGAAGTTATCTATGTCTAAAACTTAGAATTCCAAATTTGTTTGCGAATTCGACAATTAAGACAAGCATTAAACTCAAGCTTGATATGTTCACAAAATCTCTAAACCAAATTTCTTTGCAGATATGTATTTTTCTCATCTAGGTTTAATTGAGGAAATTAATAATACTTTCGTGTCTACCAATTATCCTATGATCTAAATTCCAGGTGATCAATCTAGAACTAGCATTAAGCTCAACCTATATGAAGAAATATATGAATACCCTAACAAATCTATCACGTTCAACAATTTATCCTTAGCCTAGAAAATTCTTAAATCTAACAAGAGGATTACTCAGACATGATCAATGTAACACAAATCAATAAATGAATAAATTGCATTAAGATATTAAATAAGAAACAAAGGGAGTTCAAAATCTTCTCTCTACAATGAGTTCTAATTTCTCTCTCCCAAAAGCTCTCAGAAAATAGAATAGAATAATCCCCCTTCACAATGACTCTAAACAATCTAATTATACTCAAAAATACGAAAAGGACTTATCTTGCAAATAGAAGAAACTTGTGGGCAAATGTGCAATTCTTTAAAAGTCTTTAAACCTCGTGTGCAATATGTGACCGCGACCGGTGTCGAGCAACGCCAGTGGCCAATGTCGATCGACACCAATAGCCATGGTGGTTTCCGAGTTGCTCTTCTCAGCTACAGAATGCCAGCTGCTCTAAAAACTCCAAAATGCTCTAACCGAGTCCAAAACGTACCTGAACCTACAATGACTCATAAAGACTCGAAAAATACCAAAAAGACTCTAAAACAAGACTAATATCATGGTTAAATACCGTAAAAACCATGATATATCAATTCCCCCCAGACTTAGCATTTGCTTGCCCTCAATCATAACATAAATTCAACCTGTGAAAGAAGTTTGAAAAACGCGATAACTCCTTCTTTTTTTAGATTATCGCACTGGGCATTCAAACCATAATCTATATGCTTAACAAACTAATCCAAATCGAACCACCATGTACTTCCCGTAGACATTTCCAACATCCTAAATTTAACCCACAATTTCGCAACATTCTCCACCAGCCTTCATCGATGGGTCTCATCAATGAAATCAGTGCCAAGAATCTTCTAGACTCATTCCTGTGCGATACCATGACAAACCAACGAAATTTTCACACTCTTCGGTACTCTTTCTCTCTCCCAGACTTATTTTTTTCTCAACATCTTTTGTGTTATTTTTTTATCAAAAGTGTAGGCGAATAATGGCATCACATGATATTTTCCGAACCTTGCTTCTAACTTTCGTGTGATCATTCTTTTCAATGTAAAATAATGGAGTCGTTAGAAATTTCCTATCCCTTTACTTAAAAGAAAATCATCTCATCTTTTATACCTTTTTTTTACTGAATAACGGAGAGGAGTACCATCACTTTTTACTTAGGCTTTCGTTTGTCAGGTAGGGACGAGGAGTTAAGCCCTATGAACACCAGTTGCATTGATGAGGTAAAAGGAAAAGAGCTCAGAAATTACCTCCGGCTTTTGTGGAATCTGCTGCAAAATATGGGTTACTCTAGTTTACTGATAAGTCTTTGGATTTTCTGTTAGTTGAGTCTGCACTAAATCTGCATCATTAATCACTTAAGCACAAAGACTAAGAAGAGATATTTTAATTTCCTAACCATATTTTGACTCCATAAAACGAATAAGACTGACACAACTGATCCTCAAAAACAAACACAATGTCAGCAACTACTTCCCTAGACTTAAGTAACACAGTCCCTAGTGGTACCAAACCCAAGGTTTGCAAAAAGACGGAAATAAAATGGAACCAAGTGGAAAAATGAGAAATCAGAAACGGAACCTGCTGTCAGTGTTGATCGACACTAATGGTTAGTGTCGAGTGGGGTAATGGTGTCGAACGACACCAGTGACCAGTGTCGATCGACACCCTGTCCTTAAACAGAGACTAAAATTCCAAAAATCTGAATGTCGATCTAATTTCGGCGTTGTCACACGGATTTCCAATGAAGCACTATAAATCACTCAAACACAAGTTAAAAGCAATGACATAAAACATTAAATCGTAATTCCAAACAAGTTCCATAACAAATAAAAGTTGACAAACTGACTCAAGGAAAAAGAAAACGATACAACATTACCACAGTGGGTTGGCTCCCACTAAGCGCTTGTTTTGAGTCATTAGCTTGACATGGCAGCGGATTAAGCAGTGGGTGCATCATCTAAACGGACAATGTGTCTGTCCGGAATTTTGGCCTTCACCCAGTAATGTTTCACCCTTTGTCCATTGACAATAAACTCTTTGCCTTCATAGTTCATTAGGACAACAGCACCATATGGTCGAACCTCCTTGATGGTGAAAGGACCTGACCAACGAGAACGCAATTTTCGAGGGAATAGTTGTAAACGAGAGTTATACAGAAGTACCTGCTCATTAGGTTTGAATTTTCTAGAGATGATCTTCTTATCATGATATGCCTTTGTTCTCACCTTATACAGCTTAGAGTTCTCGTAGGCGTGGAATCTGATCTCGTCCAACTAATTTAGCTGAATCAACCTCTTTTCTGCCGCGGATTTGATGTCAAAATTCATCATCTTTACAGTCCAAGCTGCTTTGTGTTCCAGTTCCACCGGAAGGTGACATGTTTTCCGATAAAGCAGATGAAATGGTGTAGTTCCAAGTGGAGTCTTGAAAGCAGTCCGGTAGGCCCAGAGTGCATCATCCAACTTCGCAGACCAATCTTTCCTTGTCTTACCCACTGTTTTTTCCAAATGATCTGCCTGTTAGACACTTCTACTTGCCCACTTGTCTAAGGATGATAAGAAGTAGCCACACCATGATGTACACCATGCTTCTTCAGCAGCTTCTCAAAGACCTTGTTGATAAAATGAGAACCACCATCACTTATCACAATTCGAGGTACTCCAAATCGAGAAAAAATGATGGATTTAAACAGCTTAAGAACCACCGCAGAATCGTTCTTTGGGCTGGTAATCGCCTCTACCCACTTCCACACATAATCCACAGCGACCAGAATATACTTATTCACGTAAGACGAGGGAAAAGGACCCACGAAATCGATGCCCCAGCAATCAAAAACTTCAACCTCGAGGATGAAGTTTTGTGGCATCTCGTGTCTTTTGCTGATCTTTCCTCTTCGCTGACAAACATCACACGTAGATATGAACATGTGAGCATCCTTAAACATACTAGGCCACCAGAAGCCTGCTTGAAGAACTTTAGACACTGTCTTAAAAGTGGTAAAGTGTCCAGCGTACTCTGATCCATGGCAGTGAAACAACACATCAGAGATTTCAGATTCCGCGATGCATCATCTGTAAACACCATCAGAACAGTGCTTGTACAGATAAGGTTTGTCCCAATAAAACTTTCTAAGTTCTCTCAAAAACTTCTTTTTAGCGTACCCTTCGAAATTATTTTGTTCGTCATCTGTAGTAAGGTAATTGGCGATATCGGCATACCATGGTCTATCTAGAACACCAACACCAGCTATATATCCGTCAGAATCCAAATCTGGTTCAGATGCCGAAGGGTGTCGAGCGACACCAATGGTGTCGATCGACACCGACATCTCGTGTCGACTCCTTATGTCGAGTGAAGAATGGCTTGATCGACATTTATCCGTCTCGTCGTATTTAGTGTCGACCGGCACCCTGGTGGTGTTGATCGACACACACACTACTGCTCGAGAAGTCTGCAGAATTTTCCTTGAGCCTCCCTGCGATCCTGTTTCTAGCAAATAGATATTCTTCTCAGGTAGAGAATCACGAATAGGAACACCATCTTTAATCTTAATCCTTGAAATAGGATCAGCAACACCATTCTCGACTCCTTTCTTATCCCTGACTTCAATGTCGAATTGTTGAAGAAGAAGAATCCACCTCAACAACCTCGGCTTAGCGTCCTTTTTCTGCATCAAGTATATGAGAGCAGAATGGTCTTTATGCACAATCACCTTAAATCCAACCAAATAAGTACGAAACTTTTCAAAGGCAAACACTACAGCCAACAACTCCTTCTCAGTTGTTGCCTAATTCTTCTATGCGTCATCTAGTATTCTGCTTGCATAATAGATAGTATGAAATTTCTTGTCTTTTTCGGTCCCAGAACAGCTCCGACTGTGAAATCACTAGCATCACACATTACCTCAAAAGGTAAATCCTATTCTAGGGGTTGCACAATTGGAGCACTCACCAAAGTTGTCTTGATCTGTTCGAATGTTGAAAGACAATCAGCAGTGAACTCAAATTTAACATCTTTACAAAACAAAGCTGATAGTGGCCTAGCAATTTTGCTGAAATCTTTTATGAACCTCCTGTAGAAACCGGCATGTGCCAGAAAACTCTTCACTGATTTCACAGAATCTAGAGGCCGCAGACTCGACATCACCTCAAACCTCGCACGGTGCCCAAGCACAATACCATCTCTAACCATAAAATGACACTTCTCCCAATTCAGAACCAAATGCTTTTCTACACATCTAGCAAGCACTTTGCACAGATTGTCAAGGCAGTCTTTAAACGAAGATCCATAAACAGAAAAATCATCCATAAAGACCTCCATGTAGTCCTCAATTATGTCTGTGAAGATTGACATCATACACCTCTGAAATGCTGTAGGAGCATTACAAAGTCCAAATAGCACCCTGCAATATGCAAAAGTACCATATGGGCAAGTAAAAATAGTATTCTCCTGGTCATCTGGATGGATTGGTATCTGAAAGAACCTTGAGTATCCATCAAGAAAACAGTAGTAAGAGTGATTTGCTAATCTCTCCAACATCTGATCAATGAAAGGTAAAGGAAAATGGTATTTCCTTATTGCAGCATTCTGCTTCCTGTAATCAATGCACATCCTGTGCCCCGTCACAAGTCTTGTAGGAATCAGCTCATTCTTGTCAGTTTTAACAACTTTAACCCCTCCTTTTTAGGAACCACATGTACTGGACTGACCCAATTACTGTCTGAAATAGGATAGATGATACCAGCTTCCAGCAATTTCATTATCTCATTCTTAACAACCTCTTTCAGATTTGGATTCAGCCTCCACTGATGCTCCACTGATGACATTGTCTCATCCTCAAGCATGCACAAGTCTGGAGAGATACCTGCAATATCATCAAGAGAATAGCCAAGAGCCTTGCGAAACTTGCACAACTTACTTAGCAATAAAGTAAGCTCTGCGTTGTTTAAGGAAGCATTAACAACAACAGGATATGATAAATTTTCACCAAGAAATGCGTACCTCAGCCTTGTAGAGAGTTGCTTGAGATCGAGTTTGGGAGCTCTCTCTACGCTCCAATCACTAATCGGTGCAGTTTTTTCAGATATCCCAACAAACTCCTCTTAAGCAACCAATTGCATCACTTGTTCACTTGCATCCATCAGCTTGACATACCCAGCAGCAATATCATCTAGATGTCCTGTTTCTTCTGTAGGAGTGATTAAAGCTCTTTTGAAAGGATTCTCAGGATGTCCACGTAGAAAGTTTGTCCATCAACGGTGGGTCTCTTTACCAACAAGATTTAAAAGTGTGTCCACGTAGACAGTCTGTCCATCAATGATGGGTTTCTTTACCAATTTATCCATGTCGAACTTCATCACTAAGTCACCCACATTCAGACCTATCCTTCCTTTTCTCACGTCAATTATGGCACCAGCTGTAGCCAGAAAAGATCTCCCCAAAATAAGGGGATCTTTAGGTTCTTCCTCATATTACAATACCACAAAATCAATGGGAATCAAACAGTCTCCGATCTTTATGGGAACATCCTCAAGTAGACCATCTGGAATGCGTAAAGATCGATCAGCTAGTATAAGTGTGATCCTAGTTGGTTGGAAATCAGTCATTCTAAGGTTGACTTGAACTGATAGAGGCATCAAATTCACACTATAACCCATATCATACAATGATCTTGCAAACCTGTCAGAGAAGATGGTGCAGTCTAAAACAAAGATTCCAGGGTCTGGAAGCTTTTCCGTAATCTTATTATGAATAACAGCGCTGACATGTGCAGAGATCATCATCACACCTTGCTCAACATTTAGATCCTTAGTCACCATCCTCTTCACATACCTTATGATCACAGGAGATGTTTTCACAGCATCAATCAAAGGAATCTTAACAATAAGCTTATCCATCATAGCCTTGCATCTAGCATCTTCTAACTCCTCCTTCGACTTCCTAGGGTTCCCAAGCCAAAGGATAGGGAACATTTGGCTTGTACACTCTTTCTCTGACTTGAGGAGGATTGTTGGTAGGCTTTGGTTCAGTCCACACATGGTGTGATCGACACTAGGTTGGCGTCGATCGACACTGACCTCTGATGTCGATACTTTAGTGTCGAGCTTGGTTGATTTCTCTCCATCTCGTGTTGTATTCTCCTCATCCTTTGATGGGTTTCGATCAACACTAAGGTGGTGTCGGTCGACACTGACCTGTGTTGAGTCCTCCTTCGATTCAGTGTCGAGCTCTATCGATTTTTCTCTGTCTCGACTCGAGTTCTCGGGAATTGGTGTTGGTGTCAACCGATACAGGGTGGTGTCGATCGACATAGGCACCGGTTTTTCAAACCCATCATCATCTATCTCTTCCAATTCGAGGAGTTCTTCTGTAGTGAGACTCGTCAGCACTGGTTGAATGATTTTTCCACTCCTCAACGAGATGGCATTACAGGGATGCTTAGAATTTGTATCAGTCTTTCCAAGAAGGAATCCTTCTTGTCTCTTTACAGATCTGGCGGTCTGAGCAACCTAAGTGTCCAGCTCTTGTACAGTGCCTCGATATTCTTGTTGAAATCCACTGTGATCTTCTGCTGACCTTCCAGAATCTGCTCCAGCATAGACTTAACCTCACTCTCTGAAGTTTGCGGAGGAGGTTTTTGGTAAGAAGAACTCCCATAGTTCCTGGTGAAACTGTTGTTCGGATAGGTTTTCCGGTATTCAGCATTTGGGGTGTATCCAACAAAATTCTGATTTCCTGCGAAGGTAGTCCGCTGAGCGTTTCCATTGAAGTTTATGTTCCCCTCATAATTACCAAACCTCTGAACCTGAAATCCAGCTTGATTGACATAATTTACGCCTTCTTCAGATTTTCCTTCTGGCTTAAAAGTTTCAACCTCAGCAGCAAACTGAACGGATTTCTTACCCACGAGAAGATTGTGCACCGAATCCAACTTAGCTTTTACCTCAGCAATCTGACCCCCGTCTGAGTTCTCTGCTTGCTTTTTTCTCTCAAAATCTGTATTTTTCATGCTATTGCTAGAAGCCAAGTTCTCAATAAGTACAATAGCATCTTCGGGATACCTGGTCTTGAAGTTCCCATTGCGCGCAGCATCTAGAGCCATCTGATATCTCCAGTCCACACCTCTGAAAAAATACCTAGCAGATGTACCTCACTGAAACCATGATGTGGACAATCTCTCTGGTACGCTTCAGTCGGTTGTTGAAAAAACGTAGAGATTTTTGTTCTCGCATATTCAGACCTGGCATTATCATAAAAATTATTCAAGAAAGCATTCTTGGTTTCCCACCAAGTCAGCAGAGATCTTGGCTTCAACTACTTGAGCCAATAAGCTGCTTCTCCAGTAAGAGAATACGGGAAGAGCTTGCAGAAAAGGAAGTCATTAGATACACCATTGAACTTGATGCTCGTAACTAGATCCTCAAACCTCTCGATGTGGTCCATAGGCTGTTCATGAAAAAGACCATGAAAAGCATGTTGTCCAACAAAAGTGTGGTATGCGGGTTTTAGCTCGAAATCGTTTCTCTGAAACGGAGGAGGTATGATCACAGATCGATTTGCATAGAACTGATCGTTTTACCACGAACAACTGAAGCAGCAACAGCTACAGCTTGCGCGTCACGAGCAACTTCACCAATACCATTGTTGCCCTGCTGACCATCGTTGATAACTGGAGCATCGATAACGTGCTAGTGTTGATCGACACCAACACCTTCGAGTTTTGCAATCACGTTTACCTCTACATCCAGTTTTTGACCCTGCTCGTTACGCACATAGCCCTCTTGATCATGCAAAATTCCAGCTTCATCCCTTACCAACACAAATTATCCTTAGAGCTACTCTCTCAAATTAAGAAATCGATATAGTACTTAGGGGTCGAATCCCAAGGACTAAGATTCACATAATGCATTTTCAGTTCAGAAATATAGCTAAATGATAAGAGATGTATTGCAAAACTAGCAAGCGAATAAACAAAGTTTATAAATTCAATGGAGGAAAAACTAGACTTAGGGATATTCTTAGGTAATTAAGAATTGTAAAATAGATAAACAGATAAGGGTTTAATTAAGAACCGTTCTTGAACTCAAAACACTAACTTCAAATTAATCAACTTTCGTTGGAGGTTATCTATGTATAAAACATAAAATTCTAAATTTCTTTGCGAATTCGACAATTAAGACAAGCATTAAACTCAGTCTTGATATGTTCACAAAATCTCTAAACCAAATTTCTTTGCAGATAGGTATTTTGCTCATCTAGGTTTAATTCAGGAAATTAATAACACTTTCGTATCTACCAATTATCCTATGATCTAAATTCCAGGTGATCAATCTAGAACTAGCATTAATCTCAACCTAGATAAAGAAATATATGATTACCCTAACAAATCTATCATGTTCAACAATTCATCTTTAACCTAGAAAAACCTTAAATCTAATAAGAGGATTACTCAGACATGATCAATGGAACACAAATCAATAAATGAATAAATTGCATTAAGATATTAAATAAGAAACAAAGGGAGTTCAAAATCTTCTCTCCACAATGAGTTTCAATCTCTCTCTCCCAAAAGCTCTCAGAAAATAGAATTGAATAATCCCCCTACACAATGACTCTGAAAAATCTAATTATACTCCAAAATACGAAAAGGACTTGTCTTGCAAATAGAAGAAACTTGTGGGCAAATGTGCAATTCTTCAAAAGTCTTTAAAACTCGTGTGCAATATGTGACCGCGATCGGTGTCGAGCGACACCAGTCGCCTGTGTCGATCGACACCAGTAGCCATGGTCGTTTCGAGTTGCTCTTCTCAGCTACAGAACGTTAGCTGCTCCAAAAACTTCAAAATGCTCTAACCGAGTCCAAAACGTACCTAAACCTACAATGACTCAAAAAGACTCAAAAAATACCAAAAAGACTCTAAAACAAGACTAATATCATGGTTAAAAACAGTAAAAACCATGATATATCAACTATTTATATCTCACTTACGGAGTTGGTAATCATGTATTGGATCATACATTTGGAGTTTTCTTTGCATCATTGTTACCGTTATTTGCTAGCTCCAAATGGTTAGACTCACTTTTAGTCTAGTACTACACCCTTACCCTATCCATGTTTCATACCTCATGCATTCGTATGTTATCATCATCATGTGCATTCATGTGCAAAAACTACGGAGTATACAGACCGACATAGCTTTCCTTTCGTTAGGATTGTGATAGTAGTTTTGATTGGTTGTTGACGGTTGATGATATTGAGCATTCGTTGTTAAGAGATTGCTTTCATGCATATGCTTTGAGCTTAAAAGATTGATTTGTTCCTTGATGCAGTGTTTGTAAGACGAGAACCGGTTCCACTCCCCCATTTTTTTTTTTTAAAAGCAAAAAAAAAAAAAGGACCGAAAAAGTCGAGATTGAATTAGCTATATATCAAAAGCATCAAGGGGACTTATAGATTTTATGAGGGTTTGGTGTTGGTAGATTGATCAGAGTGAAAGGGAATCTATGTACCTCTCAATTGGTTTGTGTTTCAATTTTGTTGCATTAGGATGAGAAGCTGAAGATGGACCGATCGATCCACCCTTACACGAAGGAAGCGTTTTCAACCTGTTGTTGCAAGATGGATTGATCACCGTTGGACCGATCGATCCCAATTTTGAACGTGCACAAGCAAATCCATCTGTCGCTGCTAGATCGATCGATCGATCCACCTCGAAGACGAATGCGGATCTCGATCTAGCGTTGACGGACCGATTGATCCAACGAAGGACCGATTGATCAACCGACGGATTGATCGATCCATCCTTATGGACATCCACGTACAAGACCTGACAAGGTCAGATCGATCGATCCACCCCTTGGATCGATCGATCTGACCCTCTCGGCAAATTATTTCTTTTTCCCATTCTATTTAGTATTTCCTATTTGTAAGGGGAATAAATACCCATATGTCTAGACTTTTAGAACGAACGTTTTTTATAGCTTTTTCGGCTCTATTGTGTTTTCTTGGAGTGCTCTATTGCCTTTGTAAGCTACTCCTTGGGTTAGAGAGATTCATCCTTCTACAACTTTGGAGAAGATTTCTAAACACTTTTACTTCAGCTTAATCAATTATGTTTTCCTCTATACTTTCTGTTCTTACCTCTATTATGCGTGAGTAGGCTGCTTGTTAGGTTTAGGGTTTTACAAAGGTAGATGATGAATTGTTAGGTTGATGGATAGTTAGGATTGACTCCTTGGAAAAATTCTTCATCTAGATCTGTTCTTAATGCTGATTTTAGCTTAGCTAACTAGAATCTGATCTTAGGATTATTAATTGACACGAGAGTGTAATTAGTTTTCTTAGATGAGCAAAATACCTTACTCGCAAAGAGATTTGGTTTAGAGATTTTGTGAACATATCAAACTCGATCGTAGTGCTTGTATATTTTGAGGAATTCGCAAAGAGATTTGGGATTCCAAAATTTAGGCATAAATAATCTTCGCAGCGAGAGTTGGTTGATTTTACATTCGTGCTTTGAGTTCTAGAATTATGCTTAAATATCAATCCTGCTATTTGTTTGATTTACAATTCTGAATTTACCCGAGAAATTCCCTAAGCCTAGCTTTTATCTCATTGATTTTATTTCTCTGCATAATTCATTTTACTAAACTGAAAACTTACAACCATTGTTCTTGCTTTAGCTAGTTACAAATCTATAATCTTTAGAGTACTATTGGTCCTTGTGGTTCGACCCCGTATATATTACCTTGCGGTTAAGTGTATCGGAAAATTGTTTGATTTCACGAGAAGATCAATAAGATCAGTAGCTGACCTTACCGCATCGGACCCATACCGCCTTCCTACTACCGTATCGGATGCACTAACGTGGAGCCTAAAGCAATTCGTCCGCTCCAACGGTGACTTTCACCAAACCCGCTTGGGAATTCATCAACAACATGACCATTTGGAGAGCTGTGATTGAGCTAGAAACCACACCATTAACCCTAATTTGAAGATGATCGACACAATTTACCCAGAGACGCATCGTACCAGCTCGTTACACACCAAAGCCAAGTTCTCTTGACGATTTCGAGACCATACCATCAACTTAAACTCGGTCAAAGAATTCATTAAAAAAACTACCGTGAAGAAGCTTTAAATCCAGGCAAACCACCCCTGTACCGAGATGATTTGGAAGATAACTCAAGAACCGCTATTTCGCACCGTACCGACCAAATTGAATCAAACCGAACTGACGAGCCCCTGAGGTACTTGAAGACTTCCTGCTGTTTTATCTCACTCTTATGAAGACTAGAAACTGTTTAGGAGTTTCCATGACAGCATACAATATGTTTTTGCGTGTGGAACCAACAAAGGAGAAAGTTTCCTTTTCTGGCGAAGCTACTTCCTTTTCAGCACCAACTAAGATTCCTCTACTTAATCTCGACCCTCCATCTTTTCCAGAAGATCCTAGGCCTCCAAAGCCACGGAAAGAGCTTGAAGAAACCTTCATTCTCGTAGTCAAGACCAGAGGAGTGTTCCCATTAATGCCCAACGGCTAGAAAGTTTCAATGGTGAGATCCTCAAGTTATTCATATTTTTATTTATTTCCTTTTGTATTTCTTATTACCGTTGGAGTTTCAGAGCCTATATAAGCTCTTTGTTTAAGTCCTTTGTATTCACGTTTTTGTCGATTGAAATTTAGTTTGTTTTTGTTTCAACACTTTGTGTCTTGAATCAAATCTGTTCTTGTGAGCTCTAGGTTGTTTGTGGAATCAAAGCACTTAGGTTTCATGTAGAGTCTTACATCTCTCATGAGGGATAACCCTTGAGATTGAGTCTCTAGTCCCCGGTGTTTGTGGAATCAAATGCAAAACCGATTACTTATCATCTAAACGATTTCATCGATCGATTCTAAGCCTTGAATCTGTGAGCCTTGTCTTGGTGGAATCTGAGACGTGTTGCAAGAAACCGCAATCAAACAATCGATTCAATCAAGTCAATAATGCAAGTCATAAACATTCTCTTAACATTCTCGTCGAGATGACTTTCGTACACAATGGATTAATAATCAAAACATTATCGATAATAACATAAACCATGACAAGCAAGAAATCAAAGATTTAATGAATCTAAAGCAAGAAAATGACTCAAGATTCGACAGTGGTAACGCACTCACCTTGATCGATCGGGTATAGATTCTGACACCTCTTATCGCTTAGATTCACGAATAGTTTCTCCCAAACTTGATAACCATTCGAGCAGATTCCCCGACGACTCGTAAATCATCGGAAAACTACATAAACAACACTAATCAATATTCCTTTTCGATGATTCATGAGAAGATATCGATAAACGCAAAGTTCTCTCGACACTTACCAAGATTAC
Organism: Turritis glabra; assembly: GCA_900406565.1. Classification (NCBI taxonomy): domain Eukaryota; kingdom Viridiplantae; phylum Streptophyta; class Magnoliopsida; order Brassicales; family Brassicaceae; genus Turritis; species Turritis glabra. Next base: position 388,523 of record OVBN01000077.1, on the reverse strand, counting down.
TCGACAAACATTGTCAATCCACGACAGCCGCTCTCGGATCCTCGATAAAACTCTTAATTCTCTCGAAGAAGTTCTCTCAATCTTTCTCTGGATTGTTTCAGAGTTCTTACGCGTGAAAATGCGATGAAACGATCGCGAGACTTATGTATAGAGTCGAGTAATAATGCGGTTAATTCCATAAAACGCTCCATAACTGCCCACGATCTCATTTCCGTGCTAACGCTCGAGATTGGTACTCATACGTGCGTTTTGCTTCGAGAAATAACCCGCGCCAATCGTCAAACAAAACACGCAGATCGTCGAACCGGGTCTAGAGCTAACGCACGGATCCTCGTATCACCGATAATTGCTCATCAGTGATCGACAGACTTGTCCGATAATCCTGCTCTGTGGGAATAACCGACGATATGATCTGAAAAACTCAGAGATCAGCTCAAATACTTCGAACATCCTGATTCCCGTCAGCTAACTTCAGATTTACTCGATAAACCTTCTAGCACTCTGACCAATCTTTGATCAAGTTTGCGAACCACTCAAACAAATCTTTGAACCACTCGAGAAAACTTAAGTATAAACTCGATAAACCTTCTAGCACTCCGACCAATCTTTGATCAAGTTTGCGAACCACTCAGTCGCTTAATGTTACGACTACAAAACGACTACTTTTGTTCATTCCGTTTAATCGTATACTAGTCGTAGTGTGGTCGTAACTATTTACGTCTAACTTACGACTACTTGTACGACTACAATTATTAGTCGTAACATAGTCGTCATTTAGCGACTATTTTTATGACTACAAATTTTAACGACTATCGAATTACGACTACATGTGTTAGTCGCTAAATAGTCGTAACTTTATGTTTAGCGACTACTTAGCGACTAATACTGCAGTCGCCTTTTTCTGTTTTCTTGTAGTGTATATTTCCATACTGTTAATCTATTGTGTGAACATTAGTCCCTGTGGATTTAATCCCTAAATACTACAGTGATCTCTTAATTTGAGAGAGTAGCTCTAGGGTAAATTTGAGCATATCAAATTTTGGTATCGTTGCCGGGGACTTTTGATTCATTATTAGATTTCAGTTAGATTTTAGTCTAAATCTTTCTACTATTTATCTACTTACGCTGTTTTTGTTTTTCTTGTCTTTTGTGTTTCAGGTTTATGCCCAATCGCAAAACCAGGAGTAACAAAGATCTTCAGCTTGCCAACCCTTCCAATCAGGACATAACAAGAATAGAACGAATGAACAGAAAAGCAAAGAAGCTAGCCGCAATGGATAACTTCGTTGTTTTGGTAAGGGATGAGGCTGGGATTCTACGTGATCAAGAGAGTTATGTGCGCAACGAGCAGGGTCAAAAACTTGATGTTGAGGGCAATGCGATCCCAAAACCCGCTGTCGGTGTCGAGCGACACCAACAGGGTGTCCATCGACACCCTCATGAGATTGAGGCACCAATTGTCAACAATGGTAAGCAGGGTAAAATGTTGCTGTTGTATAGTTCGTGGGAGGACATTGGGTTATTACAACAGGCCGGATCAGTTCTACGCGAATCGATCCGCGATCATACCCCCACCTTTTCAGAGGAATGACTTTGAGCTGAAACCCGCATACTACACTCTTGTGGGACAGGATCCTTTCCATGGTCTTCCTCATGAACAACCCATGGATCACATTGAGAGGTTTGAGGACCTAGTTACAAGTATCAAGGCTAATGGGTGTCTACTGATTTCCTCTTCTACAAACTCTTCCCGTACTCTCTTGGTGGGGAAGTAGCTTACTAGCTTAAGCAATTGAAGCCAGGATCTCTGACAACTTGGTGGGAGACCAAGAATGCCATTTTGAATAATTTCTATGATGATGCCAGGTCAGAGGATGTGAGAACAAAGATCTTTACTTTTTCTCAACAACCAGCTGAAGCATTCAAGGCTGCTTGGGTGCGATTCAGTGCCTATCAGCGAGATTTTCCGCACCATGGGTTCAGTGAGGTTCAGTTATTGGGTATCTTCTTCAGAGGCGTGGATTGGAGGTATCAGATGGCTCTGGATGCTGCGAGTAATGGTAACTTCAACACCAGGTATCCTGAGGACGCTGTTACATTGATTGAGAACTTAGTTTCAAGCAACAGTACGAAAAACGCTGATTTTGAGAGAAAGAAGCTAGCAGGAAACTCTGAAGGTGGTCAGATTGCTGAGGTAAAGGCCAAGTTAGATTCAGTACACAACCTTCAAGTGGGCAAGAAGTCTGTTCATTTTGCTGCCGAGGTTGAAACTTTTGAGCCAGACTTAAGGTCTGACGAAGAGGTGCAGTTTGTCAATCAGGCCAGATTTCAGGGTCAGAGGTATGGTAATTATCAAGGGAACAGAGGCTACAGTGGAAACGGTCAGAGTTCTTACCAGAAACCTCCTCCGCATACTCAAGAGAGTGAGGTCAAGTCTATGCTAGAGCAGATTCTAGACGGTCAACAGAAGATTGCAGTAGATTTCAATGGCAAGATAGATGCTCTGTACACTGACTTGAATGGGAAGTTTGAAGCTCTAAGCATCCATGTCAAGAAGCTGGATACTCAGGTTGCTCAGACTGCTGGGTCTGTAAAGCGACAAGAAGAATTCCTTCCAGGAAGGACTGATACAAATCCTAAGCATCCCTGTAATGCCATCTCGTTGAGGAGTGGAAAGACCCTTCAACCTGTGTTGAAGCGTCTCACTGCAGAAGAAGTCCAGGTGTTGGAGGATGTAGATGACGATGTGATTGGCGATCAACGACCAGTGTCGATCGACACCACCCCTATGTGTCGGTCAACACCAGTCGACGTTCAAGAGAACTCGACGTGTGACAGAGAGAAATCAACCGAGGTCGATACTATGGACTCGACACAGGATGTCGGTGTCGAGCGACACCACCTGGGTGTCGATCGATACCCTGTTGCGGATGAAGAGAAATCTACGCAAGACAGACCAAAATCGACCAAGCTCGACACCAAGGTGTCGACACCATCGTAGTGTCAATCGACATCCTGAGCGATCACAACCAAATTCTATCTACAATCTTCCTAAAGGTGTAGAAAGGGTATACAAACCTAAGATTCCTTATCCTAATAGCCCTAGGAAGTCTAAGCAGGAGTTGGAAGATGCTAGATGCAAGGCTATGATGGATAAGCTCATTGTTGAGATTCCTTTGATTGATACGGTAAAAACTTCTCTTGTAATCAGAAGGTATGTGAATAGGATGGTGACTAAGGATCTGAATGTTGAGCAAAATGTGATGATGATCTCTGCACATGTCAGCGCTATTATCCAGAACAAGATTCCGGAAAAACTTCCAGACCCTGGAAGCTTCGTTTTGGACTGCAACATCTTCTCTGATAGGTTTGCAAGATCATTGTGTGATTTGGGTTCTAGCGTTAACTTAATGCCTCGATCAGTTGCAGTCAACCTTGGGATGACCGACTTCAAATCAACTAGGATCACACTTATACTAGCTGATCGATCTATTCGCATTCCAGATGGCGTACTTGAGGATGTTCCAATCAAGATAGGAGATTGTCTTATCCCCACTGACTTCGTGATTTTGCAATATGAGAAAGAACCTAAGGATCCCCTGATTTTGGGACGGCCTTTCCTAGCTACAATTGGTGCTATTATTGATGTAAGGAAAGGGAGAATTGGTCTGAATGTGGTTGACTTACTGATGAACTTTGACATGGATAAACTGGTAAAGAGACCCACCATTGATGGACATACTTTCTACGTGGACACACTTTCGAACCTTGCTCAGAAACTCTTCCATGAGATGCATACCGAAGACCCTTTGGAAAGGGCTTTGATCACTTCTACAGAGGAAACAGGGCACCTATATGACATTGCTGCTGGGTATGTCATATTGATGGATACAAATGAACCAGTAATGCAATTGGTTGGTGCAGAGGAGTCTATTGCGACATCTGAAAAAGCTGCTCCGGTTAGTGATTGGAGTGCAGAGAAAGCTCCCAAGATTGATCTCAAGAAACTCCCTACAGGGCTAAGGTACGCTTTTCTTGGTGAAAATTCTTCTTACCCTGTTATTGTAAACGCTTCTTTAAACAACGCAGAGCTCACTTTACTGCTAAGTAAGCTGCGCAAGTTTCGCAAAGCTCTTGGCTATTCTCTTGATGACATTGCAGGTATCTCTCCAGATTTGTGCATGCATAGGATCTACCTTGAGGATGAGAGAAAGTCATAAGTTGAGCATTGATGTTGTAATATTGTGTATCACACCCAATTAAATTATCGAACCACAGGGAACAAAGGATCAACACACTAAGAATACACAAGTTCACTTAATCTAAGCATGATAGATATGGTTTGGTTTCCTAAATGTGACTAACAAGAATAAATGCAAACCCTTGGGTTAAGGTAATTGATTATGGTGACTATTGGCTAATCTATGATGCTAACAAAACCATACAATGCTAATCCTTAGCCTTAGAACACTAATTTAGACTAATGCACTTCCATGTTAGTAATCCTATGCTAATCAAGTAATCAACACCAAATTTCCATTTTGTAATCACAAGATAAGCATGCATTAATTTCAAGTCTAATATGGCTACTAAACAACCTAGAACAACTTCCATTGGCAAGATTTAGTAAAGCACTCAATAAATTGGTTCGGGCATTTTCACAAACACCTTCCGGGCATGAAAATTCCTAAACTCTAAACTAGCATGATCAAGGCTAATCTAGTATTAAGAACATCTATTGAGAAAGGAAAATGAACTATATAATCCTAAGCATCAAAGAACAAACATCTAATCACCCATAATCTACCAAACCCAAAAGCTCTTAAAGACTACTCACCATCCATCATGAACACAAAAGATAAAGAAGATTCCATGATTTAAAAGAAGTAGAAGATATAGGTGAATAAGAATCTGAGAATTAAAACTTGAAACAACAAAGATTCATACAAAAATCCAAAGAAGAACCTTAAAAACAACTTAAGAAAATAAAAATTTAGTCTAGACAAACTTTTTCTCAACAAAATTAGGTCTCAAGGGTATTTATAGGAAGAGGAAAAACGAACCGCGTCAACCCACAACAACTGGGTCAAACCCGGTTTTAGCTTGCAAATTGTTGTCCAATCGACATGTTGATCGATCTAGTCATAACTTTTGACTCACTACTCCGTTTGATCTAACATCACCACCATTAGAAAGCTTATTCAATTTCCTATGACTTTGATGAGGGGCTCCATTGCTAAATCACAAGGAAAAGTCTACATATGACGTGATCTTTCAAGTGCTTTGAAGATATCAAGCATAACCATCTCTCTTGTTCTTCCTTTCATTTTCCTTAGGTCATGGCTTGTTCTTTGAAGAACTAAATCTCCTCTACAAGTTCTCTTCTTGATCTTCCAATGATGAGAATCTCCCATTTGGCATATTTCCTTCTTAGTCGTACATAGGGGACTGGTAGTCGTACATGGTAGACTGTGAGTTGTTTGGCAGACTTGAGAATTAACACAGCAGACTTCTAAAATAACAAAGCAGACTTCAAAAATATCAAAGTAGACTTCTGACTTATTTTCCAGAACGGGTTCTGACTGTCCAGAATGAGTTAGGAAATGTTCCTAAGACCTCTTGAACGTCTTGGGCTTGCAACAACACCATTTGCCTCCAAAAACTCCATGTTCCACTCCAAGAACCTAAAACTCACAAACTTATGACATAATTTCATATTCTACCCTTTTTTTTGTTCACACTTACCATTCTCATTTCAACCACAACACTAGACTCTTTGGTCTCTTCAATCAACAACCTCAAGATCACTTTCTTTTTGTAGCCACCAAGGGAAATCTTACACTTATAACACTTAGCTCTTTTCTATTTTTTTTTATATTTATATTTTTATTTTTAGAGCTTCTTAACCTTTAATTTTTATTCCCAAGAGACTCTTTTCATTCTTTTGATCATGCCTTTCCTTCACCTTTCTTCATTATTATTTTTCAAACCCAAATCCAAAAATCAATCTAACCACCTAGATCTTTCAATTCTCACCTAATAGCTAGCCTCAAAAAGGATCCAAAAGCTAGCTAAAACAAGAGTTAAAACCTTGTCGTTCTCAATACTCTGAAGATTTCACAACCTATAGCATTTCCAAACAAAAGGCCTCACGCACAATTCAATCATGGGTTTGAAAGAAAAGGTTTAAGGTTAAAGGTAGGGAGATATTTCAGGTTATTCAAAAGATCGGCAAAAAGGATAAGCTAACCTGAATTTAAGCTACCATGAGAATGCATTCAAGTTCCATAAGCGAGAAGATTAAATTCCAATTAAGTCCAAATTCATAGAGATGCTTCAAAGATCATGCAAGTTTCACACAAGTAGAAGATGCTTTCGAAAAGTGTAAAGGTCCAAGCATGGATTTTTTATTTTTTCAAGTTGATAAAGCAACGATTAACTATGATCAAGGGCTTTGATTTCAATCCTAAGCTTGAATTTCTACAAGGCAATTTAATCATTATCCCCTATGCATATGCAAATGCAACTACATGCTATTAGACTCAATCTTAATACTAAAAATAAATATGCAAAGCTATATGCATTTTTTTTTTCAAAGCATATGTATAGCATATGTATTAACAATGCAAGACTCAAATTAAGAAAATCAAAAGAAAACACAACATTAGACGGTTAGTCTCTCCCCCAAACTTATTTCACGCCGTCTCGGTATGAGAATAAATTCAAGAAAAAGACTAACGAAAAACAAAATGCAAACAAAATTAAATGGTATGTACAATGGGAAGTAGTGGTACCTTGGAACTTATAAGGAGTGGTGGAGCTAGCGGAGTCGGTTGATATTAGAGTGAGATCGAGTCCAGCCTTGTCCACCTACAAAATCACAATACCAAAAACACACAAAACAAACAAACACATACAAAGCACACACACACAAAACAAACAAAATCAATATAAACAAGGATAACATGAGATTGCTTCCCAAGTGCGTTTATTTTTGGTCTTTAGGTTGACCGCTCAACACAAAATATTAATCACAAGAATCAAAAGGTTGAGCCAATGGACCTTTGGTCCTTCTCCTGTTACCGCACAAAACAATATGTACAAAGTAGTACACAATTGTCTTTGAGAGAAAAAATAATCATCAACCAAATTTACTACAAATGTAGCATATATCTTCAAATAGTCTTCAATGGTTGAGTGCTCATGAGGATCAAATGCATTTGGAGGAAAAATAAAATCGATTTCAGGTTTAAACGATGTTTTAACAAAATAATCAACTTCATCCCCATTAATCTCATACATCACAATATTCTCATCCATATAATCTACCTTAGGGTCAGCCTTATGCAAAATCTTATCAATATCAAGCACACTTCCTAGGTAAGATTCTTCAAGAAGAGATCTAGATACTTCAGGCATTGAAAACTTAAACTCGAGATCGTGAACATTCAAAGCGCAATGATATTTAATATCAAAACATATTTCATGGTAATCTCTAACAAGTTTTTCTGCTCTTAGAAAGTCTAGAGGTTGAGACTCACATATCAAATCACAGCATTCATCGATGAGCAAGGTAGTATGCAAATTAGAAGTTACGTCTTCAATACAAGGTATATGAATATCCTCAAAATCATGAATTTCAAAGGTTGAATCGCATGTACCTTCTAGTTCGCATGGTGGAACCCAATATATTACTTTTTCAAGCGCATGAGCTTCTCTAATCTCATAGGATGTGAGTTCCCTTTCTTCATATGCTGCCCGTAATGATATGAGGTTCAACCGGATTAAAGCCGCTAAATCACTCCTTGTCAACGTTGGATTTTCTATATGAAGATCATCCAACTTCACTTTTTGTTCCGGTGTAAGAACACTTTCATCAAATGGTGGCTCCACATATGGCTCATCTTCAATGTATTCTATGTCCCCTTCTTCTTGTGATCAATGGAAAAACATCTCTTTCTCCATTGTGTTTGTACCTTGCAAAAAGAACAAACACTTCAAAGAAAGTTATTAACCAAGACAAATAAAACAAAAATAAAAGAAAACTTAGTCTCAAGCAAAATTGAAATCATAATGGCTAATTGCAGTTGTTCCCCTGTAACGGCGCCAAATTGATGTTGTAATATTGTGTATCACACCCAACTAAATTATCGAACCACAGGGAACAAAGGATCAACACACTAAGAATACACAAGTTCACTTAATCTAAGCATGATAGATATGGTTTGGTTTCCTAAATGTGACTAACAAGAATAAATGCAAACCCTTGGTTAAGGTAATTGATTAGGGTGACTATTGGCTAATCTATGATGCTAACAAAACCATACAATGCTAATCCTTAGCCTTAGAACACTAATTTAGACTAATGCACTTCCATGTCACTAATCCTATGCTAATCAAGTAATCAACACCAAATTTCCATTTTGTAATCACAAGATAAGCATGCATTAATTTCAAGTCTAATATGGCTACTAAACAACCTAGAACAACTTCCATTGGCAAGATTTAGTAAAGCACTCAATAAATTGGTTCGGGCATTTTCACAAACACCTTCCGGGCATGAATTCCTAAACTCTAAACGAGCATGATCAAGGCTAATCTAGCATTAAGAACATCTATTGAGAAAGGAAAATGAACTATATAATCCTAAGCATCAAAGAACTAACATCTAATCACCCATAATCTACCAAACCCAAAAGCTCTAAAAGACTACTCACCATCCATCATGAACACAAAAGATAAAGAAGATTCCATGATTTAAAAGAAGTAGAAGAGATAGGTGAATAAGAATCTGAGAATTAAAATTTGAAACAACAAAGATTCATACAAAAATCCAAAGAAGAACCTTAAAAACAACTTAAGAAAATAAAACTTTAGTCTAGACAAACTTTTTCTCAACAAAATTAGGTCTCAAGGGTATTTATAGGAAGAGGAAAAACGAACCGCGTCAACCCACAACAACTGGGTCAAACCCGGTTTTAGCTTGCAAATTGTTGTCCAATCGACATGTTGATCGATCTAGTCATAACTTTTGACTCACTACTCCGTTTGATCTGAAATCACCACCATTAGAAAGCTTATTCAATTTCCTATGACTTTGAAGATATCAAGCATAACCATCTCTCTTGTTCTTCCTTTCATTTTCCTTGGGTCATGGCTTGTTTTTTGAAGAACTAAATCTCCTCTACAAGTTCTCTTCTTGATCTTCCAATGATGAGAATCTCCCATTTGGCATATTTCCTTCTTAGTCGTACATAGGGGACTGACAATCGTACATGGTAGACTGTGAGTTGTTTGGAAGACTTGAGAATTAATAGAGCAGACTTCTAAAATAACAGTGACAGGACACATAATGTGCATTGACTACAGAAAGTTGAATGCTGCAACTAGGAAGGATCATTTTCCTCTGCCTTTCATTGATCAGATGCTGGAAAGGTTAGCAAGTCACTCGTACTACTGTTTTCTTGATGGGTACTCAGGGTTCTTTCAGATTCCAATCCATCCCAATGACCAGGAGAAGACTACTTTCACTTGCCCGTATGGTACTTTTGCATATCGCAAGATGCCATTTGGACTTTGTAATGCTCCTGCAACCTTTCAGCGGTGTATGATGTCTATCTTCACAGACATGATTGAGGATTACATGGAAGTCTTTATGGATGATTTTTCTGTTTATGGATCTTCGTTTAAAGACTGCTTGGACAATCTGTGCAAAGTGCTTGCTAGGTGTGAAGAGTAGCATTTGGTTCGGAATTGGGAGAAGTGTCACTTCATGGTTCGAGATGGTATTATGCTTGGGCACCGAGTTTCAAAAGCTGGGATAGAGGTTGACCGCGTAAAGATTGAGGTAATGACAAGTTTACCACCTCCTAGCTCTGTGAAATCAGTTAGGAGTTTTCTAGGACATGCAGGTTTCTACAAAAGGTACATCAAAGATTTCAGCAAAATCGCCAGGCCACTGACTGCTTTGCCTCGTAAGGATGTTCACTTTGAGTTTCTTGTTCTGGGATAGAAAAAAGACAAGAAACTTCATGCAATCTACTATGCAAGCAGAATACTAGATGACACACAGAGGAATTATGCTACCACTGAGAAGGAGTTGTTGGCCATAGTGTTTGCTTTTGAGAAGTTTCGTACTTATCTGGTTGGCTCTAAGGTGATTGTGCATACAGATCACTCAGCTCTCAAATACTACATGCAGAAAAAGATGCTAAGCCAAGATTGTTGCGATGGATTCTTCTTCTCCAGGAATTGAATATTGAAGTTAGGGACAAGAAAAGGGTTGAGAATGGTGTTGCTGATCATCTCTCAAAGATTCGAATTGACAATGGTGTTCCTATCTATGATTCTCTGCCTGAGGAAACCATAAATTTGGTGGAAACAAGATTTCAGAAGGATCTGCAGGCTTTCTCGAGACAAAATCTGCAGAATGCTTAAGGTGCGGTAGGTGTGTCGAGCGACACCAACCTGGTGTCGATCGACACCACCTACGTAGAGACGGACGTTTGTCGACCATGATATGATACACTCGACACAAGGAATCAACACAAGGTCTCAGTGTCAATCGACACCACCTGTAGTGTCGATCGACACCCACCGGCAGGTATACCAGAAATGGATTGTGATGAGTACGTCTTTTCTGTTACTGTTTCCAATCAACCGTGGTATGCTGATATTGCTAACTATCTTGCTGCGGAAGTCGAGCCTGATAACTTCACAGCGTACGCTAAGAAGAAGTTCTTGAGAGAACTTCGGCGATTCTACTGGGATGAGCCTTACCTGTATAAGCACTGTTCAGATGGTGTTTACAGACACTTTGCTACTTTCAAGACAGTGTCTAAGGTTCTTCAAGTAAGCTTGTGGTAGCCCATAATGTTCAAGGATGCTCATGCGTTCATATCCACGTGCGATGTCTGTCAGCGCAGAGGAAAGATCAGCAAAAGACATGAGTTGCCACAAAACTTCATCCTTAAGGTTGAAGTTTTTGATTGCTGGGGCATTGATTTTATGGGTCCTTTTCCCTCATCTTTCGAGAATAAGTACATTCTGGTTGATGTTGATTACGTGTCCAAGTGGGTAGAAGCAATTGCTAGCCCGACGAATGATTCTGCAGTGGTTCTTAAGCTGTTTAAGTCCATCATCTTTCCTCGTTTTGGAGTTCTTCAAATTGTGATAAGTGATGGTGGTTCACATTTCATTAACAGGGTCTTTGAGAAGCTGCTGAAAAAGCATGGGGTCCATCATCGCATTGCTACCCCTTACCATCCTCAGACAAGTGGACAGGTGGAAGTGTCTAACAGGCAGATCAAGGAGATTCTGGAGAAGGCAGTGAGCAAGACAAGGAAGGATTGGTCTAAAAAGTTGGATGATGCTCTCTGGGCTTACAGAACAGCCTTCAAGACTCCATTGGGCACCACACCGTTTTATCTGCTGTATGGGAAAGCTTGTCACCTTCCAGTGGAACTGGAACACAAAGCAGCTTAGGCTGTCAAGATGATGAATTTCGACATCAGGTCTGCTGCAGAAAAGAGGTTGGTTCAGCTGAATGAGTTGGATGAGATCAGATACACCGCCTATGAGAACTCCAAGCTGTATAAAAAGAGAACAAAGGCATATCATGATAAGAAGATCATCTCACGAAACTTCGAACCCAATGACCAGGTATTTCTATACAACTCTCATTTACAATTATTTCTTGGAAAATTGCGTTCTCGTTGGTCAGGTCCTTTCACCATCAAGGAGGTTAAACCATATGGTGCTGTTGTCCTAATGAACTCTGATGGCAAGGAGTTTACTGTAAATGGACAAAGGGTGAAACACTACTGGGCAAAAGCCGACATCCCTAACGGACACATCATCCGTTTGGAGGATACACCCTCTGCTTAATCCGCTGCCAAGTCAAGCTAATGACTCAAAACAAGCGCTGAGTGGGAGGCAACCCCCAGATTGGGATTTACCTTTATGGTTTTTATCATATCTAGTTTTTATCATATCTACTGTGGTAACGTTGTATCATATCTAGTTTTTATTTTCTTTTGTTTATGGTTTTTCTTTTGTTTAACGTTGTGCTGAACCATGATGCTGGTGTCGATCGACACTTCCTCATAGTGTCGCTCGACACCTGCAGTTATTAACCGGTATTGCTGAACCATGATGCTGGTGTCGATCGACACCATAAGTGTATAAACCCAGTGTCGAGCGTCATAACCCAAAATAGATTTCATAATCTCAAATTCTCTCTAACTTTTTGCGATTTTTGGGCAAAGCTTCTTCCTCTCGGCCACCGCGTGCCACTGCCTCCTCCGGTTCACCGTCGCCGTCACAACCCTCCTCTCCACAGGTAGCTCCTCAATCTCGTCCTCCATGGCCTAGGTTAGAGGATTGGCGAATCATCTCACAGAGAGTTTGGGAAAAATCCCCAAAGGAGGATGTTGAGAGTGATGAGTGTGTTTACAGAGAGATTTCTGAGGATTGGGATGAGTATGACTCTCTGTTCTACAATGCTTGGTTGGGTGTTGAGATTAGACCGACTAGGGTTACTGATATGGTTGCTATGAGGCGGATGGGTATTAGGGAGGACGTTCTGAAGCTTCTACGGAAGATGGGTTTGGGCTCGATAGCGACCAAGCATTATGACCTGTTTCCTGATTTGGTTCGCTAGTTCTTAGCCACTATTCGTGTCGACTACACGAACGAGATCGTGAAGAACGCTCAGGAAGGTACGCTTACTTTTCTGATACGTGGAGTGCGTTACAGATTATCCCTGCGTGATCTATGTGGTATCTATGGCTTCAGCAGGGACCCAACAGGGGTGGTCCTTCCCACCATCTTCTATGACGCACAGACCTTCTGGGTTTACTTTGGGAACGAGCGTTATGATTCCAAGACGTCCTCATAGTCTGATGTTCGCCATCCTGTCCTGAGGTACGTCATTCGTCTCCTTGGGAACACTATTCTGTGCAAGATGGAACCAGGGAAGATGCGGTTGTCTAAGTTGGTTTTGCTTTATTACGGTATTGGTGATATCTGTGTTGATGGTTTTGAGTTGCCTGAGCTGGATGATAATGTTAACTTAGGGGCTGTTTTAGCACATCATCTGGTCTCGCTGAAGACTAAGCCTTTTTCTGGTCGTGGGACTAAGGTAGAGAGCGTAGGTAGCCTTCTGACACCTATCTTTAGGTACCTTGGGATTGCTACAGAGAGTTGCAGTATAGTTACCAGGCACTCTCTCATGGATGAGGAGCACCTGAAGAGTGCTCGATGGATTAAGCCCGAGTGGCTTTGGTGCTTCACTGATTCTAGGGGCACACATCTGATTCAGTTGCCACATAGAGCTCTCACTGCCATTACAGATGATCCTCTGTGCCTTAGCTTCCAGCCTGACCCCGGCCTCCTGACTTCAGTTCCACCATCTCGTGTTCGTCGGGGCAGCTCTTCACCATCAGCTCCATCTACTGCAGAGGATGCTCCTATAGATGACCTTGCTAGAGGTCATCATATTCAGCTTCCTCCTACACTAGCGACCCCTATGGAGACAGCGGACTTTCAGGGTTATGTGGCTGATAGCTTTCAGAGCATTTGGCAGGCGATCTCCAGGTTATCTCACTGTAGTTGTGTGCGTCCTTCGACCCGTTCGTCTGCTATTCATCGCTGTGCATCCACCACTTCTGATTCTGACGATGAGGCTACTGACGCGGATTAGTCCTTCGGTTTATCATGGTTCCTTTTTTTTTCTCTTATTTTTACTTCTTCTTGAGTCGTTTTTCTTTCTATGAGTAAGTTTGTTATCTTTTGTTTGGAACTCATATGGACCTATGCTGTTTATGTCTTTGCTTTTGATCTGTGTGTGCGTGTTTACAGTGTTATGAGGATTTTGATCAACAATTCGATTCTTTTTGCTAGAAAATCGTTTCTGCTTACAGGCATGGTGTCGATCGACACTCACTCTTAGTGTCGCTCGACACTGACACCACATTCAACACCAGTTGAGCTGCACTTGGTGTCGATCGACATTCACTCTTCGTGTCGCTCGATACCAAGCACAGGTTACTCCGTAACTCTCATTCTTCCATTTGGTTCCATTTAGGTTTTCTTTCTTTTACCAACCTTTGATTTGGTATCACTAGGGACAGTGTTACTCAAATCTGGGGGAGGTAGTCGCTAACGTTGTGTTTGTTTTTGAAAGTCCGTTGTGTCAGTTTTGTGTCAGTTTTTCTGTTGTTTTATTGAGTCAAAACTTTGGTTAGGAAATAACCACATTTCTTCTTAGTCTATGTGCTTGAGTGATTAATGATGTAGATTTAGTGCAGACTCGACTAATAGAATATCGAAAGACTGATCAGTAAACTAGAGTAACTCATATTTTGCAACAGATTCCACAAAAGTCGGAGCTAATTTTTGAGCTCTTCCTTTTACCTCATCGATGCAACTGGTGTTCATAGGGCTTGACTCCTCGTTCTTACCTGACAAACGAACGCCTAAGCGAAAGTGATGGTACTCCTCTCCCTTGTTCAGTAAAAAAAAAAAAAAAAAAGTGTGTGTTTAAAAGTAAAAAAAGATGATATGATTTTTTTTTGAGTAAAGGGATAGGAAAATTTCCAACGACCCCATTATTTTACTTCGAAAGGAATGATCACACAAAAGTTGGATGCAAGGTTAGGAAAATTTCCTATGATACCATTATTCGCTTACACTTTTGAGAGAATAAAAAAAAGCAACACAAAAGATGTTAAGAGAAAGAAACAAGGCTGGGGGAGACAAAGAGTACCAAATGATGTGAAAATAGGCTGGTTTGTTATGGTATTGAACGGGAATGAGTCTAGAAGGTTCTTGGAACTGATTTCATTGATGAGACCCAGCGATGAAGGCTAATGGAAAATGTTGTGAAATTGTGGGGTGAATTTGGGATACAGAAAAAGTCTACGGAGAAGTACATGGTGGTTGAATTTGAATTAGTCTGCTAAGCATATGGATTTGGTTTGAATGCTCAATGCAATAGTATAAGAGAGAGAGTTTTCGCGATTTTCAAACCTCTTTCACAGGTTAAGTTTCTGTTTTGCTTGAGGGCAAGCAAAAGCTAAGTCTGGGTGAGTTGATATATCATGGTTTTTACGGTTTTAGACCATGATATAAGTCCTGTTTTAGAGTTTTTTTGGTGTTTTTGAGTCTCTTTCGAGTCATTGTAGGTTCAGGTATATTTTGGACTCATTCGGAGCATATTGGGATTATTGGAGGCATTTAGCATTCTGTAGCTTAGAAGAGCAACTCGGAGACCATGACGGGTGTGGGTGTCGATCGACACTGCCCCTTAGTGTCGATCGACACCGGTCGCGATTACACGTTGCACACGAGTTTTTAAAGACTTTTGAAGAATTGCTGATTTGCCCAGAAGTTTTTCCTAATTGCAAGACAAGTCCTTTGACGTATTTTAAAGTATAATTAGCTGTTGTTAGAGTTTTTAAAAACAGACTTAGATTTTTGGCATTATTCTTGTTCTTGAGAGCTTTTTGGGAGAGACAGATCATAACTCATTGTAGAGAGAAGATTTCGAACTCCCTTTGTTTCTCTTTTATTTTTAATGCAATTTATTCAGATTATGATTTGTTTTGCATTGATGATGTCTGAGTAATCCACCTGTTAGATTTAGGGTTATTCTAGGGTTAGGATGAATTGTTGAATTGGATTGTTCTCTTAGGGTCATCACATGGTTCTTCATCTAGGTTGAGATTAATGCTAGTTCTAGACTGATCACCTGGAATTTAGATCATAGGATAATTGGTAGACACGAAAGTGTTATTAATTCCCTGAATTAAACTTTGATGAGCAAAATACCTATCTGCAAAGACATTTGATTTAAGAATTTTGTGAACATATCAAACTTGAATTTATTGCATATTTTGATTGTTGAATTTGCAAAGAAATTTGGGATTCACTGTTATAGACATAGATAATCTCTGCAAAGAAAGTTTATTGATTTGAATTTTGTGTTTTAAGTTCAAGAACGGCTCTTAACCAAACCCTGCACTGTTCATCTGTTTAACAATTCTGAATTCCTGAGGAATCTCCCTAAGTCTAGCCTTCTCCATATTAAACTTACAACTTTTACTTATTGCTTTGTTAGTTTTACTTTTATTCATTTGACATTTAGCTGTATTTTCATACTGTTAATCTATTGTGTGAACATTAGTCCCTGTGGATTCGATTCCTAAATACTACAGTGATCTCTTAATTTAAGACACTAGCTCTAGGGTAAATTTGAGCATATCAGTAGCCAAAAAGGGTCGTCCCAAAATCAAAAGATCCTTGGGTTCCTCCTTATATTCCAAGACCACAAAGTCTGTAGGAATCATACATTCACCAATTTGCACTGGAACATCTTCTAAGATACCTTCTGGAATCCTTTTTGATCGATCCGCTAAGATGAGAGAGATCCTGGTCGGCTTGAAATCAGTCATCCCCAGGCGTATAGCAACAGAATTAGGCATCAAGTTAATACCGGAACCAAGATCGCAGAGAGAATCCAAAACTCGTCCTGTGAAGATTGACCAATCTAGCACAAAACTTCCCAGATCAGCTAGCTTCTCTGGAATCTTGCTCTGAATCATGGCACTGACCTGTTCAGAGACAACCACTTTCTGCTTCGTTTCTTTCTTTCTCTGTGAGGTCTCATGCGAGATATGCGCGCAGATGTCCCTGGTAAGTAAAGCTCCTTCCTCAGGATTTAGACCATTAGTAACCATTCTCTTCACATACCTCTTTAATGGAGGTGAAATCGTGACGGCATCAGCTAGAGACATCTCAATCACAAGCTTGTATATGATTGCTTTGCATCGAGCCTCCTCTATCTCCTGTTTAGACTTCCTAAGACTCTTTGGGAAAGGAACCTTAGGCTTATAGACTCTTTCTCCGACTTGAGGAAGATTGTTGAAAGGTTTTGGTTTAGTCCGCACAGGGTGTCGACTGACACTAGGTTGGTGTCGATCAACACTGACCTCTGGTGTCAACACTCTGGTGTCGAGGTCGATCGATTTCTCTCCGTCTCGACTCGAATGGTTCTGAGTTTTGGCTGGTGTCGAGCGACACATAGTGTTGGTGTCGACCGACACTGAGTGTGAAACGTCAAAACCCTCACCATCACTGAAATCATCCCTATCTGCCACCATAATAGAATTGCATGCATTTCTGTGGTTGTTCTCAGTCCTCCAGGAAGGAATCCCTCTTGTCTTTTGACAAACTCAGCGGTCTGAGCAACTTGAGTGTCTAGCTTCTTGACATGGGTGCTCAGAGTTTTGAATTTTCCATTCAGGTCAGTGTACAGAGCATCGATCTTTCCATTGAAGTCCACTGTAATCTTCTACTGACCTTCCAGAATCCGCTCCAGCATAAACTTAATCTCACTCTCTGAATTGGGTGGAGGGGTTGCTTGGTAAGAAGAAGAACCATAGTTCCTGGTGAAACTACTCTTCTAGTACTCAAGCTTCTGGTTTTCTGTGACGGCACTCCTCTGTGCATTAACATATCTCGTACCCTGAAATCCAGCTCCATTGACATAGTTGCAATCCTCTTCCACTGGCTCAAAAGTCTCAACCTCAGCAGCAAAGTGAACAAATTTCTTACCCACGAGAAGATTGTGCACCGAATCCAACTTAGCTTTTACCTCAGCAATCTGACCACCCTCAGAGTTTTTCGCTTGCTTCTTCCTCTCGAAGTCTGCATTTTTTGTGTTGTTGCTAGAGGCTAAGTTTTCAATCAGTACAATAGCATCTTCGGGATACCTGGTGTTGAAGTTACCATTACTCGCAGCATCCAGAGCCATCTGATATCTCCAATCTACACCTCTAAAGAAGATACCCAACAACTGTACCTCACTAAAACCATGATGCGGACAATCTCTCTGATAAGCTCAGCTGGTTGTTGAGAAAAAGTGGAGATCTTTGTTCTCGCGTCCTCAGACCTTGCATCATCATAGAAGTTGTTCAAGAAGGCATTCTTGGTCTCCCACCAAGTAGTCAGACATCCTGGCTTCAACTGCTTGAGCCAGTAAGCCGCTTCCCTATCAAGAGAGTACAGGAAGAGCTTGCAGAAGAGGAAATCATTGGACACCCCATTAGCCTTAATGCTCGTAACCAGGTCCTCAAACCTCTCCATGTGATCCATGGGTTATTCATGAGGAAGACCATGGAAAGGATGCTGTCCCACGAGAGTGTAGTATGCGGGTTTCAGCTCAAAGTCATTTCTCTGAAATGGAGGGGGTCTGATCGCGGATCGGTTGGCGTAGAACTGATCCGACCTATTGTAATCACCTAGTGTCCTCCCACGAACCATTGCAGCCGCAGCTGCTGCATCGTTAACAACCAGAGCCTCGATAGCAGGAGGGTGTCGAGCGACACCTTGTTGGTGTCGATCGACACCGACGGCGGGTTCTGCTATCATGTTTCCCTCAGCATCCAGTTTTTGACCCTGCTCGTTGCGCACATGGCCCTCTTGATCTTAAACTAAGATATCGATGTAGTACTTAGGGATTGAATCCACAAGGATAGTTGATGCAATAGATTAGCAGTTTGGAAATTTAGCTAAATGTCAAAAGATAAAATGTAAAACTAACAGAGTAAAAAGTAAAGAATGTAAATTCAATGAGAAAAAATGCTAGAATTAGGGAAATTCTCAGGAAATTCAGAATTGCAGAACAAAACAATTATTAGGATTGTAATTAAGAATCATTTTAGAACTCAAATCACTAATGTAAAATCAACCAACGTTCGTTGCGAAGATTATCTATGCCTATATTTTAGAATCCCAAATCTCTTTGCGAATTTTTTAAATTAAACAAACATTAAAGTTAAGGTTTGATATGTTCACAAAATCTCTAAACCAAATTTCTTTGCGAATATGATATTTTGCTCATCTTAGATAGTTCAGGCAATCAATTACACTTTCGTGTCAACTAATCAACCTAAGATCAGATTCTAGGTAGCTAAGCTAGAATAAGCAATAAACACAATCTAGATGAAGAACTAGGTAGCTAAGCTAGAATAAGCAATAAACACAATCTAAATGAAGAACTCTATAGATTCAATCCTAACAATCTTACAATCAAACAATTCATGAATTCCTTTGAAAACCCTAAACCTAACAGGGAGATTACTCAGACATGATTAATGAAACACAAATCATGAATGAAATAAATTGCATTAAGAAAATCAAAAGAAGAAGAAATGAGTTTAGAAATCTTCTCCAAAAATCTCTAAAAAGGTGGCTGCTCCAAAATCAAGCATAGGTCTAAACAATGACCTTAAAATCCTATAAATAGGCTAAAACACGATTTGGGCTTTATTTGTACACAGGAAACATTTCTGGGCAGAATTTGCAATTCATCAAAACTTCAAAAAGATGTAAAATTCAATTGCCGTCAGATATTGGTGTCGACCTCTGGTGTCGATCGACACCCCCACCAATTTTGCTCTCTGAGTTCGTTTCTTCAGCGTACCTTCTCGGCTTGCTCCAAAGCGTCCCATAATCTCCAAATAAGTCCAAAACACTCCTAGATCTGCAAAGACTCTAAAAGACTCGAAAGACACTAAAAGACTCTAAAACAAGACTAATGTCATGGTTAAAAACCGTAAAAACTATGATATATCATTCGGTCCATGTATTTAATGACGTTGCTCGTGCCACACAAATTCGCATTCAGCTTGTCACACAAATTTGCATTTAGCCTGAACGCGTTTCTAGACCACCCGACCTGGTACAGTTGGATCGATTGATCCAGCTTACGGACCGATCGATCCGTGATCAACTTTACGACCTGGGACGGTCGGATCGATCGGTCCAACACACAGATCGTTCAATCCGCGCACATCGTATCTGACCTGTTGCTGTCGGATAGATCGGTCCATCTGTCGGATCGATCGATCCGCATACAACGCTCGACCTGGCGCGGTCGGATCGATCGATCTAGACTCCGGATCGATCAATCAGCAGGTAAATTTTGCTAATCTAACCTAAATCTAACCGGTTTTAAACCGGATTGCTCGGATTTATAACACCAAAATGCGGATCGATCGAGCATAAACTCGATCCACTCATGTTCTTTCTTCTTCTTCTCGCGACACCATACCTTCAAACCTCTATATCTCTTTCGATTTTTGCTTGTTTTTAACAATATTTGGCTCTAATCCACTTGGATTTTTGTGCTCTATCTTTTCTAGTATATGTTTCCTCGATCTGCATAAGTATGGGCTTCGATTTTGTGATTTTCAATTCGAATGTTCTTGAAGAAATTTCGACCCATACGGTTTTTGTAAATGCTTACATGATACTTTGGTGATAGATTATAGTCTAGAACGGTTAGGGGAACTCGAATTGAGCTTCTAGTTGATGGGTTATGAGCAATTTTGAATTTTGGAATTCCACCATTGTTAGAAATCGGCCATGCTTAGGATTTGCTAAGAAAATTTGATTTTAGTGCTTATATGTTGGTTTCAATGTGTTGTGCTTCGTTTAGGATGTTGTTAGTTGCTATTTGAGCTTCACAACTTTGATTATATGCTTAATTTGTGCAATGTATATCTTCTGTAGGTATGGGATGCCAAAGGAAGACTTGGGCCGTAAGGGAAGGACGTTCATTTGATTCCCGAAAGATTTTACCCAACAATGCAGCTTCACGAGTTGCAGATCCTCATCTTCGACCCATTACAGGGAAGTGGGATGCTCATGACACCACATTCCTCGCGGAGATGAAGACGGTTGACATTCTTCCAACACCGGTTGGATGCGAGAGTGCATTACACGGTCTCGACCTGCTTAAAGATGTTGTTGCGCTCTTTGATACTGTGGGTGTGGGGAGATTGTGGAGGCTGTGCCACTTCACATACCCTCGTTACGCTCAGGAGTTCCTTGCCATATGCCGCCTCACATACAAGGATCCTACTGAGCCTGTAGCAAGTGAAGGTACCCTTACCTTCTTCCTCGACAAGAAGCATTTCTCCTTGCCTCTGAATGTCATTTGCCAGATTTATGGGTTTTGGCAGGGAGAGGATGTCACATTTCCCAGGTTCCCACCTTTAGACGCGAACCGGTTTTGGGACTTAATTGCTTCTGGGCCGTATTCATCGCGCAGAGCCAAGATCACAGCCATCAGAAACCCGATTCTGCGCATCATGGTGAAGATAATCAGCAACACATTCTTCTTCAAAGCTGAGTCCGGTGCTGTTCGAGAGGACGAGTTGTGGATGCTGCTCTATGGGGTTAAGCACCTCTTAGCAGAGTTTCATCATCGCCCGGACCAGACCGTTAACCTGGCAGCAGTATTATGTGCATTGCTTTTGAAGTTGAAGACTACTGCGCCATCCTCGACTAAGAAGACGTTGCGTGTTGGTACCATTCTCACTCCTTTATTCATACATTGTGGTGTTGATTTAGCCAAAGCAAAGGTTGATAAGAAGATGGAAACGGTCAGCACCAGCTACTTGGAGAGTTGCCATATCCTCATACGGCAGTATGTGTATAGGTTCTGGGATCGTCGTAGTCTCCCTCATTTTTGCGCATTGCCCAATAAAGAGATTACTTCGCTCATATCTCGAGCTAACTTGGATTTCATCCCGGGGCCTGAGCATTTGCTTCCTAACCCAGCAGAGGTTTTTCGAGCACCATATCATCGTCGTGGAGTTGCTGCATTGGTTACAGTGCCCCAATCTGAGGGTGAGACGGACGATGTACGCACCTCCGGGATGGTCTACGTCTCAGCCGCGTGTGCTACTTCCCCATGGCCCAGAACGCTACCAGTTACTACCAGTTACAATTTTTAGCATTATTTAAGGATGACTTAGAAGTGCAGGAAAATCTATATCTAGATCACCTTATAGAAGTCTCTATCGCCTTGAAATTTGGATAACGTGAGCTTCACCTTGTTTATTGGAACTTAATTTGGACTATTGATATGCTCAAATTATCCCTAGAGCTACTCTCTCAAATTAAGATATCGATATAGTACTTAGGGGTCGAATCCACAAGGTCTAAGATTCACGTAATGAATTATTAGTTTAGAAATATAGTTAAATGACAAAGATGTAATGCAAAACTAGCAAGCGAATAAACAAAGTTTATAAATTCAATGGAGGAAAAACTAGAATTAGGGAAATTCTTAGGTAATTCAGAATTGCAAAACAGATAAACAGATAAGGGTTTAATTAAGAACCGTTCTTGAACTCAAAACACTAACTTCAAATCAATCAACTTTTGTTGCAGAAGTTATCTATGTCTAAAACTTAGAATTCCAAATTTCTTTGCGAATTCGACAATTAAGACAAGCATTAAACTCAAGCTTGATATGTTAACAAAATCTCTAAACCAAATTTCTTTGCAGATATGTATTTTGCTAACCTAGGTTTAATTGAGGAAATTAATAACACTTTCGTGTCTACCAATTATCCTATGATCTAAATTTCAGGTGATCAATCTAGAACTAGCATTAAGCTCACCCTAGATGAAGAAATATATGATTACCCTAACAAATCTATCATGTTCAACAATTTATCCTTAGCCTAGAAAATTCTTAAATCTAACAAGAGGATTACTCAGACATGATCAATGGAACACAAATCAATAAATGAATAAATTGCATTAAGATATTAAATAAGAAACAAAGGGAGTTCAAATCTTCTCTCTACAATGAGTTCTAATTTCTCTCTCCCAAAAGCTCTCAGAAAATAGAATAGAATAATCCCCCTTCACAATGACTCTGAACAATCTAATTATACTCAAAAATACGAAAAGAACTTGTCTTGCAAATAGAAGAAACTTGTGGGCAAATGTGCAATTCTTTAAAAGTCTTTAAAACTCGTGTGCAATATGTGACCGCGACCGGTGTCGAGCAACACCAGTGGCCAGTGTCGATCTACACCAGTAGCCATGGTGGTTTCCGAGTTGCTCTTCTCAGCTACAGAATGCCAGCTGCTCTAAAAACTCCAAAATGCTCTAACCGAGTCCAAAACGTACCTGAACCTACAATGACTCATAAAGACTCGAAAAATACCAAAAAGACTCTAAAACAAGACTAATATCATGGTTAAATACCGTAAAAACCCTGATATATCAATTTCCCCCAGACTTAGCATTTGCTTGCCCTCAATCATAACATAAATTCAACCTGTGAAAGAAGTTTGAAAAACGCGGAAACTCCCTCTCTGTTTAGATTATCGCATTGAGCATTCAAACCATAATCCATATGCTTAACAAACTAATCCAAATCGAACCACCATGTACTTCCCGTAGCCATTTCCAACATCCTAAATTTAACCCACAGTTTTGCAACATTCTCCA
The DNA here is from genome assembly GCA_900406565.1 of Turritis glabra. Classification (NCBI taxonomy): domain Eukaryota; kingdom Viridiplantae; phylum Streptophyta; class Magnoliopsida; order Brassicales; family Brassicaceae; genus Turritis; species Turritis glabra. Next base: position 365,204 of record OVBN01000077.1, on the reverse strand, counting down.
CCAGCCTTCATCGATGGGTCTCATCAATGAAATCAGTGCCAAGAACCTTCTAGACTCATTCCTGTGCGATACCATGACAAACCAACAAAATTTTCACACTCTTCGGTACTCTTTCTCTCCCCCAGACTTATTCTTTTCTCAACATCTTTTGTGTTAACTTTTTATCAAAAATGTAGGCGAATATTGTCATCACATGATATTTTCTGAACCTTGCTTCCAACTTTCGTGTGATCATTCTTTTCAATGTAAAATAATGGAGTCGTTGGAAATTTCCTATCCCTTTACCCAAAAGAAAATCATCTCATCTTTTATACTTTTTTTTTTTTTACTGAATAACGGAGAGGAGTACCATCACTTTTTACTTAGGCTTTCGTTTGTCAGGTAGGGACGAGGAGTCAAGCCCTATGAACACCAGTTGCATTGATGAGGTAAAAGGAAAAGAGCTCAGAAATTACCTCCGGTTTTGTGGAATCTGCTGCAAAATATGGGTTACTCTAGTGTACTGATAAGTCTTTGGATTTTCTGTTAGTTGAGTCTGCACTAAATCTGCATCATTAATCACTCAAGCACATAGACTAAGAAGAGAGATCTTAATTTCCTAACCATATTTTGACTCCATAAAACGAATAAGACTGTCAAAACTGATCCTCAAAAACAAACACAATGTCAGCAATTACTTCCCTAGACTTAAGTAACACAATCCCCAGTGGTACCAAACCCAAGGTTTGCAAAAAGACGGAAATAAAATGGAACCAAGTGGAAAAATGAGAAATCAGAAACAAAACCTGCTGTCAGTGTTGATCGACACTAATGGTTAGTGTCGAGTGGGGTAATGGTGTCGAGCGACACCAGTGACCAGTGTCGATCGACACCCTGTCCTTAAACCGAGACTAAAATTCCAAAAATCTGAATGTCGAGCTAATTTCGGCGTTGTCACACGGATTTCCAATGAAGCACTATAAATCACTCAAACACAAGTTAAAAGCAATGACATAAAAAATTAAATCATAATTCCAAACAAGTTCCATAACAAATAAAAGTTGACAAACTGACTCAAGGAAAAAGAAAACGATACAACATTACCACAGTGGGTTGGCTCCCACTAAGCGCTTGTTTTGAGTCATTAGCTTGACTTGGCAGCGGATTAAGCAGTGGGTGCATCATCTAAACGGACAATGTGTCCATCCGGAATTTTGGCCTTCACCCAGTAATGTTTCACCCTTTGTCCATTGACAATAAACTCTTTGCCTTCATAGTTCATTAGGACAACAGCACCATATGGTCGAACCTCCTTGATGGTGAAAGGACTTGACCAACGAGAACGCAATTTTCTAGGGAATAGTTGTAAACGAGAGTTATACAGAAGTACCTGCTCATTAGGTTTGAATTTTCTGGAGATGATCTTCTTATCATGATATGCCTTTGTTCTCTCCTTATACAGCTTAGAGTTCTCGTAGGCGTGGAATCTGATCTCGTCCAACTAATTTAGCTGAATCAACCTGTTTTCTGCCGCGGATTTGATGTCAAAATTCATCATCTTTACAGCCCAAGCTGCTTTGTGTTCCAGTTCCACCGGAAGGTGACATGTTTTCCCATAAAGCAGATGAAATGGTGTAGTTCCAAGTGGAGTCTTGAAAGTAGTCTGGTAGGCCCAGAGTGCATCATCCAACTTCGCAGACCAATCTTTCCTTGTCTTACCCACTGTTTTTTCCAAATGATCTGCCTGTTTGACGCTTCCACTTGCCCACTTGTCTGAGGATGATAAGAAGTAGCCACACCATGATGTACACCATGCTTCTTCAGCAGCTTCTCAAAGACCTTGTTGATAAAATGAGAACCACCATCACTTATCACAATTCGAGGTACTCCAAATCGAGAAAAATGATGGACTTAAACAGCTTAAGAACCACCGCAGAATTGTTCTTTGGGCTGGTAATCGCCTCTACCCACTTCCACACATAATCCACAGCGACCAGAATGTACTTATTCCCGTAAGACGAGGGAAAAGGACCCACGAAATCGATGCCCCAGCAATCAAAAACTTCAACCTCGAGGATGAAGTTTTGTGGCATCTTGTGTCTTTTGCTGATCTTTCCTCTTTACTGACAAACATCACACGTAGATATGAACATGTGAGCATCCTTAAACATAGTAGGCCACCAGAAGCCTGCTTGAAGAACTTTAGACACTCTCTCAAAAGTGGTAAAGTGTCCAACGTACTCAGACCCATGGCAGTGAAACAACACATCAGAGATTTCAGATTCCGCGATGCATCATCTGTAAACACCATCAGAACAGTGCTTTTACAGATAAGGTTCGTCCCAATAAAACTTTCTAAGTTCTCTCAAAAACTTCTTTTTAGCGTACCCTTCGAAATTATCTTGTTCATCATCTGCAGCAAGGTAATTGGCGATATCGGCATACCATGGTCTATTTAGAACACCAACACCAGCTATATATCCGTCAGAATCCAAATCTGGTTCAGATGCCGAAGGGTGTCGAGCGACACCAATGGTGTCGATCGACACCGATATCTCGTGTCGACTCCTTATGTCGAGTGCAGAATGGCTTGATCGACATTTGTCCGTCTCGTCGTATTTAGTGCTCGAGAAGTCTGCAGAAGTTTCCTTGGGCCTCCCTGCGATCCTGTTTCTAGCAAATAGATATTCTCCTCAGGTAGAGAATCACGAATAGTAACACCATCTTTAATCTTAATCCTTAAAAGATGATCAGCAACACCATTCTCGACTCCTTTTTTATCCCTGAATTCAATGTCGAATTGTTGAAGAAGAAGAATCCACCTCAACAACCTCGGCTTAGCGTCCTTTTTCTGCATCAAGTATATGAGAGCAGAATGGTCTTTATGCACAATCACCTTAAATCCAACCAAATAAGTACAAAACTTTTCAAAGGCAAACACTACAGCCAACAAGTCCTTCTCAGTTGTTGCCTAATTCTTCTATGCGTCGTCTAGTATTCTGCTTGCATAATAGATAGCATGAAATTTCTTGTCTTTTTCGGTCCCAGGACAGCTCCGACTGTGAAATCACTAGCATCACACATTACCTCAAAAGGTAAATCATATTCTAGGGGTTGCACAATTGGAGCACTCACTAAAGTTGTCTTGATCTGTTCGAATGTTGAAAGACAATCAGCAGTGAACTCAAATTTAACATCTTTACAAAGCAAAGCTGATAGTGGCCTAGCAATTTTGCTGAAATCTTTTATGAACCTCCTGTAAAAACCGGCATGTCCCCGAAAACTCTTTACTGATTTCACAGAATCTGGAGGCCGCAGACTCGACATCACCTCAATTAACCATAAAATAACACTTCTCCCAATTCAGAACCAAATGCTTTTCTACACATCTAGCAAGCACTTTGCACAGATTGTCTAGGCAGTCTTTAAACGAAGATCCATAAACAGAAAAATCATCCATAAAGACCTCCATGTAGTCCTCAATCATGTCTATGAAGATTGACATCATACAACTCTGAAATGCTGTAGGAGCATTACAAAGTCCAAATAGCATCCTGCGATATACAAAAGTACCATATGGGCAGGTAAAAATAGTATTCTCCTGGTCATCTGGATGGCTTGGTATCTGTAAGAACCCTGAGTATCCATCAAGAAAACAGTAGTAAGAGTGATTTGCTAATTTCTCCAACATCTGATCAATGAAAGGTAAAGGAAAATAGTCTTTCCTTATTGCAGCATTCTGCTTCCTGTAATCAATGCACATCCTGTGCCCCGTCACAAGTCTTGTAGGAATCAGCTCATTCTTGTCAGTTTTAACAACTTTAACCCCTCCTTTTTTAGGAACCACATGTACTAGACTGACCCAATTACTGTCTGAAATAGGATAGATGATACCAGCTTCCAGCAATTTCATTATCTCATTCTTAACAACTTCTTTCAGATTTGGATTCAGCCTCCACTGATGCTCCACTGATGACTTTGTCTCATCCTCAAGCATGCACAAGTCTGGAGAGATACCTGCAATATCATCAAGAGAATAGCCAAGAGCCTTGCGAAACTTGCGCAACTTACTTTGCAATAAAGTAAGCTCTGCGTTGTTTAAGGAAACATTAACAACAACAGGATATGATAAATTTTCACCAAGAAATGCGTACCTCAGCCTTGCAGAGAGTTGCTTGAGATCGAGTTTGGGAGCTCTCTCTACGCTCCAATCACTAATCGGTGCAGTTTTTTCAGATATCCCAACAAACTCCTCTTAAGCAACCAATTGCATCACTTGTTCACTTGCATCCATCAGCTTGACATACCCAGCAGCAATGTCGTCTAGATGTCCTGTTTCTTCTGTAGGAGTGATTAAAGCTCTTTTCAAAGGATTCTCAGGATGTCCACGTAGAAAGTTTGTCCATCAACGGTGGGTCTCTTTACCAACAAGATTTAAAAGTGTGTCCACGTAGACAGTCTGTCCATCAATGATGGGTTTCTTTACCAGCTTATCCATGTCGAACTTCATCACTAAGTCACCCACATTCAGACCTATCCTTCCTTTTCTCACGTCAATTATGGCACCAGCTGTAGCCAAGAAAGATCTCCCCAAAATAAGGAGATCTTTAGGTTCTTCCTCATATTTTAATACCACAAAATCAATGGGAATCAAACAGTCTCCGATCTTTATGGGAACATCCTCAAGTAGACCATCTGGAATGCGTAAAGATCGATCAGCTAGTATAAGTGTGATCCTAGTTGGTTGGAAATCAGTCATTCTAAGGTTAACTTGAACTGATCGAGGCATCAAATTCACACTAGAACCCATATCATACAATGATCTTGCAAACCTGTTAGAGAAGATGGTGCAGTCTAAAACAAAGATTCCAGGGTCTGGAAGCTTTTCCGTAATCTTATTCTGAATAACAGCGCTGACATGTGCAGAGATCATCATCACACCTTGCTCAACATTTAGATCCTTAGTCACCATCCTCTTCACATACCTTATGATCACAGGAGATGTTTTCACAGCACCAATCAAAGGAATCTTAGCAATAAGCTTATCCATCATAGCCTTGCATCTAGCATCTTCTAACTCCTCCTTCGACTTCCTAGGGTTCCCAAGCCAAAGGATAGGGAACCTTTGGCTTGTACACTCTTTCTCTCACTTGAGGAGGATTGTTGATAGGCTTTGGATCAGTCCACACATGGTGTGATCGACACTAGGTTGGCGTCGATCGACACTGACCTCTGATGTCGACACTTTAGTGTCGAGCTTGGTCGATTTCTCTCCATCTCGTGTTGTATTCTCCTCATCCTTTGATGGGTTTCGATCAACACTAAGGTGGTGTCGGTCGACACTGACCTGTGTTGAGTCCTCCTTTGATTCAGTGTCGAGCTTTATCGATTTTTCTCTGTCTCGACTCGAGTTCTCGGGAATTGGTGTTGGTGTCGACCGATACAGGGTGGTGTCGATCGACATAGGCACCGATTTTTCAAACCCATCATCATCTATCTCTTCCAATTCGAGGAGTTCTTCTGTAGTGAGACTCGTCAGCACTGGTTGAATGATTTTTCCACTCCTAAACGAGATAGCATTACAGGAATGCTTAGGATTTGTATCAGTCTTTCCAAGAAGGAATCTTTCTTGTCTCTTTACAGATCTGGCGGTCTGAGCAACCTGAGTGTCCAGCTTCTTGACATGGATGCTCAGAGCTTCGAATTTCCCATTCAAATCAGTGTACAGTGCCTCGATATTCTTGTTGAAATCCACTGTGATCTTCTGCTGACCTTCCAGAATCTGCTCCAGCATAGACTTAACCTCACTCTCTGAAGTTTGTGGAGGAGGTTTTTGGTAAGAAGAACTCCCATAGTTCCTGGTGAAACTGTTGTTCGGATAGGTTTTCTGGTATTCAGCATTTGGGGTGTATCCAACAAAATTCTGATTTCCTGCGAAGGTAGTCTGCTGAGCGTTTCCATTGAAGTTTATGTTCCCCTCATAGTTACCAAACCTCTGAACCTGAAATCCAGCTTGATTGACATAAGTTACGCCTTCTTCAAATTTTCCTTCTGGCTCAAAAGTTTCAACCTCAGCAGCAAACTGAACAGATTTCTTACCCACGAGAAGATTGTGCACCGAATCCAACTTAGCTTTTACCTCAGCAATCTGACCCCCGTCTAAGTTCTCTGCTTGTTTTTTTCTCTCAAAATCTGTATTTTTCATGCTATTGCTAGAAGTCAAGTTCTCAATAAGTACAATAGCATCTTCGGGATATCTGGTCTTAAAGTTCCCATTGCGCGCAGCATCTAGAGCCATCTGATATCTCCAGTCCACACCTCTGAAAAAAATACCCAGTAGATGTACCCCACTGAAACCATGATGTGGACAATCTCTCTAGTACGCTTCAGTCGGTTGTTGAAAAAACGTAGAGATTTTTGTTCTCGCATATTCAGACCTGGCATCATCATAAAAATTATTCAAGAAAGCATTCTTGGTTTCCCACCAAGTCAGCAGAGATCTTGGCTTCAACTACTTAAGCCAATAAGCTGCTTCTCCAGTAAGAGAATACGGGAAGAGCTTGCAGAAAAGGAAGTCATTAGATACACCATTGAACTTGATGCTCGTAACTAGATCCTCAAACCTCTCGATGTGGTCCATAGGCTGTTCATGAAAAAGACCATGAAAAGCATGTTGTCCAACAAAAGTGTGGTATGCGGGTTTTAGCTCGAAATCGTTTCTCTGAAACGGAGGAGGTATGATCACAGATCGATTTGCATAGAACTGATCTGACCTGTTGTAGTCACCGAGCGTTTTACCACGAATAACTGAAGCAGCAACAGCTGCAGCTTGCGCGTCACGAGCAACTTCACCAATACCATTGTTGCCCTGCTGACCATAGTTGATAACTGGAGCATCGATAGCATGCTAGTGTTGATCGACACCAACACCTTCGAGTTTTGCAATCACGTTTACCTCTACATCCAGTTTTTGACCCTGCTCGTTACGCACATAGTCCTCTAGATCACGCAAAATTCCAGCTTCATCCCTTACCAACACAAATTATCCTTAGAGCTACTCTCTCAAATTAAGAAATCGATATAGTACTTAGGGGTCGAATCCACAAGGACTAAGATTTACATAATGAATTATCAGTTCAGAAATATAGCTAAATGATAAGAGATGTAATGCAAAACTAGCAAGCGAATAAACATAGTTTATAAATTCAATGGAGGAAAAACTAGACTTAGGGATATTCTTAGGTAATTCAGAATTGTAAAATAGATAAACAGATAAGGGTTTAATTAAGAACCGTTCTTGAACTCAAAACACTAACTTCAAATTAATCAACTTTCGTTGGAGGTTATCTATGTATAAAACCTAGAATTCTAAATTTCTTTGCGAATTCGACAATTAAGACAAGCATTAAACTCAGTCTTGATATGTTCACAAAATCCCTAAACCAAATTTCTTTGCAGATAGGTATTTTGCTCATCTAGGTTTAATTAAGGAAATTAATAACACTTTCGTATCTACCAATTATCCTATGATCTAAATTCCAGGTGATCAATCTAGAACTAGCATTACTCTCAACCTAGATGAAGAAATATATGATTACCCTAACAAATCTATCATATTCAACAATTCATCCTTAACCTAGAAAAACCTTAAATCTAATAAGAGGATTACTTACACATGATCAATGGAACACAAATCAAATAAATGAATAAATTGCATTAAGATATTAAATAAGAAACAAAGGGAGTTCAAAATCTTCTCTCTACAATGAGTTTCAATCTCTCTCTCCCAAAAGCTCTCAGAAAATAGAATTGAATAATCCCCCTACACAATGACTCTGAAAAATCTAATTATACTCCAAAATACGAAAAGGACTTGTCTTGCAAATAGAAGAAACTTGTGGGCAAATGTGCAATTCTTTAAAAGTCTTTAAAACTCGTGTGTAATATGTGACCGCGACCGGTGTCGAGCGACACCTGTCGCCTGTGTCAATCGACACCAGTAGTCATGGTCGTTTCGAGTTGCTCTTCTCAGATACAGAACGTTAGCTGCTCCAAAAACTCTAAAATGCTCTAACCGAGTCCAAAACGTACCTAAACCTACAATGACTCAAAAAGACTCGAAAAATACCAAAAATACTCTATAACAACACTAATATCTTGGTTAAAACAGTAAAAACCATGATATATCAACTATTTATATCTCACTTACGGAGTTGGTAATCATGTATTGGATCATACATTTGGAGTTTTCTTTGCATCATTGTTACCGTTATTTGCTAGCTCCAAATGGTTAGACTCACTTTTAGTCTAGTACTACACCCTTACCCTATCCATGTTTCATACCTCATGCATTCGTATGTTATCATCATCATGTGCATTCATGTGCAAAAACTACTGAGTATACAGACCGACATAGCTTTCCTTTCGTTAGGATTGTGGTAGTAGTTTTGATTTGTTGTTGACGGTTGATGATATTGAGCATTCGTTGTTAAGAGATTGCTTTCATGCATATGCTTTGAGCTTAAAAGATTGATTTGTTCCTTGATGCAGTGTTTGTAAGACGAGAACCGGTTCCACTCCCCCATTTTTTTTTTAAAAAGCAAAAAAAAAAAAAAGGACCGAAAAAGTCAAGATTTAATTAGCTATATATCAAAAGCATCAAGGGGACTTATAGATTTTATGAGGGTTTGGTGTTGGTAGATTGATTAGAGTGAAAAGGAATCTATGTACCGCTCAATTGGTCTGTGTCTCACTGTGATTTTGTGCAATGATTTGCATCCATAGGCATTGTTAGATTACCTGAAACACTTGACTCACCAAATATTTGCCTTATCACCTAGACCATGACATGTTCGATATTCTCTTTGTGAGAGTGCACGCATCTGTAAATGAATGTTAAAAAGTTAGGTTCTTTGATTCTGAAAGTTCTTTGTCATCTAGGGATTTAATAAGGTTGCTAAGGTTATGGAGAAGTACGGCGTAGTACGGTTTGATTTGAATATTGTGATAGTGGTTTGCAGGCAATAGATTGAGAGCATGATCCCGAAAAAATAGGTGAGTTCTCGCATTTTCAAACCTCTTCTCTTGTTTTAGATTCCTGTTTTGCTTGAGAACAAGCAAGAAGCTAAGTCGGGGGGAGTTGACATGTTGTGTTTTTAGCGTCTTATGGTTTATATATAATTATCGTTTTGAGTATTTCATCGTCTCTTTATCCGTGTTTTTGTGTCTTTTTGGTTGAGTCTTGAGTTTTATGTAGGTTGCAGGAGCTTTGCGGGGAATTGGATAACTTCAAAGCTTGTTCGGGTGAGAGTTGTTGCATTAGGATGAGAAGCTGAAGATGGACCGATCGATCCACCCTTACACGAAGGAAGCGTTTTCAACCTGTTCTTGCAAGATGGATTGATCACCGTTGGACCGATCGATCCCCCTTTTGAACGTGCACGAGCAAATCCATCTGTCGCTGCTAGATCGATCGATCGATCCACCTCGAAGACGAATGCGGATCTCGATCTGGCGTTGACGGACCGATTGATCCAACGAAGGACCGATTGATCCACCGACGGATGGATCGATCCGTCCTTACGGACATCCACGTACAAGACCTGACAAGGTCAGATCGATCGATCCACCCCTTGGATCGATCGATCTGACCCTCTCGGCAAATTATTTCTTTTTCCCATTCTATTTAGTATTCCCTATTTGTAAGGGGTATAAATACCCATAGGTCTAGACTTTTAGAACGAACGTTTTTTATAGCTTTTTCGGCTCTATTGTGTTTTCTTGGAGTGCTCTATTGCCTTTGTAAGCTACTCCTTGGGTTAGAGAGATTCATCCTTCTACAACTTTGGAGAATATTTCTAAACACTTTTACTTCAGCTTAATCAATTATGTTTTCCTCTATACTTTCTGTTCTTACCTGGAAAAATTCTTCATCTAGATCTGTTCTTAATGCTGATTTTAGCTTAGCTAACTAGAATCTGATCTTAGGATTATTAATTGACACGAGAGTGTAATTAGTTTTCTTAGATGAGCAAAATACCTTACTCGCAAAGAGATTTGGTTTAGGGATTTTGTGAACATATCAAACTCGATCGTAGTGCTTGTATATTTTGAGGAATCCGCAAAAAGATTTGGGATTCTAAAATTTAGGCATAGATAATCTTCGCAGCGAGAGTTGGTTGATTTTACATTCGTGCTTTGAGTTCTAGAATTATGCTTAAATATCAATCCTGCTATTTGTTTGATTTACAATTCTGAATTTACCCGAGAAATTCCCTAAGCCTAGCTTTTATCTCATTGATTTTATTTTTCTGCATAATTCATTTTACTAAACTGAAAACTTACAACCATTGTTCTTGCTTTAGCTAGTTACAAATCTATAATCTTTAGAGTACTATTGGTCCTTGTGGTTCGACCCCGTATATCCTACCTTGCGGTTAAGTGTATCGGAAAATTGTTTGATTTCACGAGAACAACAATAAGATCAATAGCTGACCTTACCGCATCGGACCCATACCGCCTTCGTACTACCGTATCGGATGCACTAACGTGGAGCCTAAAGCAATTCGTCCGCACCAACGGCGACTTTCACCAAACCCGCTTGGGAATTCATCAAGAACATGACCATTTGGAGAGCTGTGATTGAGCTAGAAACCACACCATTAACCCTAATTTAAAGATGATCGACACAATTTACCCAGAGACGCATCGTACCAGCCCGTTACACACCAAAGCCAAGTTCTCTTGACGATTTCGAGACCATACCATCAACTTAAGCTCGGTCAAAGAATTCATTAAAAAATCTACCGTGAAGAAGCTTTAAATCTAGGCAAACCACCCCTGTACCGAGATGATTTGGAAGATAACTCAAGAACCGCTATTTCGCACCGTACCGACCAAATTGAATCAAACCGAACTGACGAGCCCCTGAGGTACTTGAAGACTTCCTGCTGTTTTATCTCACTCTTATGAAGACTAGAAACTGTTTAGGAGTTTCCAAGACAGCATACAATATGTTTTTGCGTGTGGAACCAACAAAGGAGAAAGTTTCCTTTTCTGGCGAAGCTACTTCCTTTTCAGCACCAACTAAGATTCCTCTACTTAATCTCGACCCTCCATCTTTTCCAGAAGATCCTAGGCCTCCAAAGCCACAGAAAGAGCTTGAAGAAACCTTCATTCTCGCAGTCAAGACCAGAGGAGTGTTCCCATTAATGCCCAACGGCTAGAAAGTTTCAATGGCGAGATCCTCAAGTTATTCATATTTTTATTTGTTTCCTTTTGTATTTCTTATTACCGTTGGAGTTTCAGAGCCTATATAAGCTCTTTGTTTCAGTCCTTTGTATTCACATTTTTATCGATGGAAATTCACTTTGTGTCTTGAATCAAATCTGTTCTTGTGAGCTCTAGGTTGTTTGTGGAATCAAAGCACTTAGGTTTCATGTAGAGTCTTACATCTCTCATGAGGGATAACCCTTGAGATTGAGTCTCTAGTCCCTGGTGTTTGTGGAATCAAATGCAAAACCGATTACTTATCATCTAAACGATTTCATCGATCGATTCTAAGCCTTGAATCTGTGAGCCTTGTCTTGGTGGAATCTGAGACGTGTAGCAAGAAACCGCAATCAAACAATCGATTCAATCAAGTCAATAATGCAAGTCATAAACATTCTCTTAACATTCTCGTCGAGATGACTTTCGTACACAATGGATTAATAATCAAAACATTATCGATAATAACATAAACCATGACAAGCAAGAAATCAAAGATTTAATGAATCTAAAGCAAGAAAACGACTCAAGATTCGACAGTGGTAACGCACTCACCTTGATCGATCGGGTATAGATTCTGACACCTCTTATCGCTTAGATTCACGAATAGTTTCTCCCAAACTTGATAACCATTCGAGCAAATTCCCCGACGACTCGAAAATCATCGAAAAACTACATAAACAACACAAATCAATATTCCTTTTCGATGATTCATGAGAAGATATCGATAAACGCAAAGTTCTCTCGACACTTACCAAGATTACTCGACAAACATTGTCAATCCACGACAGCCGCTCTCGGATCCTCGATAAAACTCTTTATTCTCTTGAAGAAGTTCTCTCAATCTTTCTCTGGATTGTTTCAGAGTTCTTACGCGTGAAAATGCGATGAAACGATCGCGAGACTTATGTATAGAGCGAGTAATAATGCGGTTAATTCCATAAAACGCTCCATAACTGCCCACGATCTCATTTCCGTGCTAACGCTCGAGTTTGGTACTCATACATGCGTTTTGCTTCGAGAAATAACCTGCGCCAATCGTCAAACAAAACACGCAGATCGTCGAACCGGGTCTAGAGCTAACGCACGGATCCTCGTATCACCGATAATTGCTCATCAGTGATCGACAGACTTGTCCGATAATCCTGCTCTGTGGGAATAACCGACGATATGATCTGAAAAACTCGGAGATCAGCTCAAATACTTCGAACATCCTGATTCCCGTCAGCTAACTTCAGATTTACTCGATAAACCTTCTAGCACTATGACCAATCTTTGATCAAGTTTGCGAACCACTCAAACAAATCTTCGAACCACTCGTGAAAACTTAAGTATAAACTCGATAAACCTTCTAGCACTCCGACCAATCTTTGATCAAGTTTGCGAACCACTCAGTCGCTTAATGTTACGACTACGAAACAACTACTTTTGTTCATTCCGTTTAATCGTATACTAGTCGTAGTGTGGTCGTAACTATTTGCGACTAACTTACGACTACTTGTACGACTACAATTATTAGTCGTAACATAGTCGTCATTTAGCGACTATTTTTATGACTACAAATTTTAACGACTATCGAATTACGACTACATGTGTTAGTCGCTAAATAGTCGTAACCTTATGTTTAGCGACTACTTAGCGACTAATACTGCAGTCGCCTTTTTCTATTTTCTAGTAGTGTATATTTCCATACTGTTAATCTATTGTGTGAACATTAGTCCATGTGGATTTGATCCCTAAATACTACAGTGATCTCTTAATTTGAGAGAGTAGCTCTAGGGTAAATTTGAGCATATCAAATTTTGGTACCGTTGCCGGGACTTTTGATTCACTATTAGATTTCAGTTAGATTTTAGTCTCAATCTTTCTACTATTTATCTACTTACGCTGTTTTTGTTTTTCTTCTCTTTTGTGTTTCAGGTTTATGCCTAATCGCAAAACCAGGAGCAACAAAGATCTTCAGCTTGCCAACCCTTCCAATCAGGACATAACAAGAATAGAACGAACGAACAGAAAAGCAAAGAAGCTAGCCGCAATGGATAACTTCGTTGTTTTGGTAAGGGATGAGGCTGGGATTCTACGTGATCAAGAGGGTCATGTGCGCAATGAGCAGGGTGAAAAACATGATGCTGAGGGCAATGCGATCCCAAAACCCGCTGTCGGTGTCGAGCGACACCAACAGGGTGTCGATCGACACCCTCATGAGATTGAGGCACCAATTGTCAACAATGGTAAGCAGGGTAACAATGTTGCTGTTCTATAGTTCGTGGGAGGACATTGGGTGATTACAACAGGTCGGATCAGTTCTACGCGAAGCGATCCGCGATCATACCCCCACCTTTTCAGAGGAATGACTTTGAGCTGAAACCCGCATACTACACTCTTGTGGGACAGCATCCTTTCCATTGTCTTCCTCATGAACAACCCATGGATCACATTGAGAGGTTTGAAGACCTAGTTACAAGTATCAAGGCTAATGGGTGTCTACTGATTTCCTCTTCTGCAAACTCTTCCCGTATTCTCTTGGTGGGGAAGTAGGTTACTGGCTTAAGCAATTGAAGCCAGGATCTCTGACAACTTGGTGGGAGACCAAGAATGCCTTTTTGAATAATTTCTATGATGATGCCAGATGAGAGGATGTGAGAACAAAGATCTTTACTTTTTCTCAACAACCAGCTGAAGCATTCAAGGTTGCTTGGGTGCAATTCAGGGCCTATCAGCGAGATTTTCCGCACCATGGGTTCAGTGAGGTTCAGTTATTGGGTATCTTCTTCAGAGGCGTGGATTGGAGGTATCAGATGGCTCTGGATGCTGCGACTAATGGCAACTTCAACACCAGGTATACTGAGGACACTGTCACATTGATCGAGAACTTAGTTTCAAGCAACAGTACGAAAAACGCTGATTTTGAGAGAAAGAAGCTAGCAGGAAACTCTGAAGGTGGTCAGATTGCTGAGGTAAAGGCCAAGTTAGATTCAGTACACAACCTTCAAGTGGGCAAGAAGTCTGTTCATTTTGCTGCCGAGGTTGAAACTTTTGAGCCAGACTTAAGGTCTGACGAAGAGGTGCAGTTTGTCAATCAGGCCGGATTTCAGGGTCAGAGGTATGGTAATTATCAAGAGAACAGAGGTTACAGTGGAAACGGTCAGAGTTCTAACTTTGCAGGAAATCAGAATTCTTCAGTTTATACTCCAAAGCCAGACTATTAGAAGACTTATCCGAACAACAACTTCACCAGGAACTATGTTCTCCGCATACTCAAGAGAGTGAGGTCAAGTCTATGCTAGAGCAGATTCTAGACGGTCAACAGAAGATTGCAGTAGATTTCAATGGCAAGATAGATGCTCTGTACACTGACTTGAATGGGAAGTTTGAAGCTCTAAGCATCCATGTCAAGAAGCTGGATACTCAGGTTGCTCAGACTGCTGGGTCTGTAAAGCGACAAGAAAAATTCCTTCTAGGAAGGACAGATACAAATCCTAAGCATCCCTATAATGCCATCTCGTTGAGGAGTGGAAAGACCCTTCAACCTGTGTTGAAGCGTCTCACTGCAGAAGAAGTCCAGGTGTTGGAGGATGTAGATGACGATGTGATTGGAGATCAACGACCAGTGTCGATCGACACCCTGAGCGATCACAACCAAATTCTATCTACAATCTTCCTAAAGGCGTAGAAAGAGTATACAAACCTAAGGTTCCTTATCCTAATAGCCCTAGGAAGTCTAAGCAGGAGTTGGAAGATGCTAGATGCAAGGCTATGATGGATAAGCTCATTGTTGAGATTCCTTTGATTGATGCGGTAAAAACTTCTCTTGTAATCAGAAGGTATGTGAAGAGGATGGTGACTAAGGATCTGAATGTTGAGCAAAGTGTGATGATGATCTCTGCACATGTCAGCGCTATTATCCAGAACAAGATTCCGGAAAAACTTCCAAACCCTGGAAGCTTCGTTTTGGACTGCAACATCTTCTCTGATAGGTTTGCAAGATCATTGTGTGATTTGGGTTCTAGCGTTAACTTAATGCCTCGATCAGTTGCAGTCAACCTTGGGATTACCGACTTCAAATCAACTAGGATCACATTTATACTAGCTGATCGATCTATTCCCATTCCAGATGGCATACTTGAGGATGTTCCAATCAAGATAGGAGATTGTCTTATCCCCACTGACTTCGTGGTTTTGCAATATAAGGAAGAACCTAAGGATCCCCTGATTTTGGGACGGTCTTTCCTAGCTACAATTGGTGCTATTATTGATGTAAGGAAAGGGAGGATTGGTCTAAATGTGGTTGACTTAGTGATGAACTTTGACATGGATAAGCTGGTAAAGAGACCCACCATGGATGGACAGACTTTCTACGTGGACACACTTTCGAACCTTGCTCCGGAACTCTTCCATGAGATGCATACCGAGGACCCTTTGGAAAGGGCTTTGATCACTTCTACAGAGGAAACAGGGCACCTATATGACATTGCTGCTGGGTATGTCATATTGATGGATACGAATGAACCAGTAATGCAATTGGTTGGTACAGAGGAGTCTATTGCGACATCTGAAAAAGCTGCTCCGGTTAGTGATTGGAGTGCAGAGAAAGCTCCCAAGATTGATCTCAAGCAACTCCTTACAGGGCTAAGGTACGCTTTTCTTGGTGAAAATTCTTCTTACCCTGTTATTGTAAACGTTTCTTTAAACAACGTAGAGCTCACTTTACTGCTAAGTAAGCTGCGCAAGTTTCGCAAAGCTCTTGGCTATTCTCTTGATGACATTGCAGGTATCTCTCCAGATTTGTGCATGCATAGGATCTACCTTGAGGATGAGAGAAATTCATCAGTTGAGCATTGATGTTGTAATATTGTGTATCACACCCAATTAAATTATCGAACCACAGGGAACAAAGGATCAACACACTAAGAATACACAAGTTCACTTAATCTAAGTATGATAGATATGGTTTGGTTTCCTAAATGTGACTAACAAGAATAAATGCAAACCCTTGGGTTAAGGTAATTGATTAGGGTGACTATTGGCTAATCTATGATGCTAACAAAACCATACAATGCTAATCCTTAGCCTTAGAACACTAATTTAGACTAATGCACTTCCATGTCACTAATCCTATGCTAATCAAGTAATCAACACCAAATTTCCATTTTGTAATCACAAGATAAGCATGCATTAATTTCAAGTCTAATATGGCTACTAAACAACCTAGAACTACTTCCATTGGCAAGATTTAGTAAAGCATAACCATCTCTCTTGTTCTTCCTTTCATTTTCCTTGGGTCATGGCTTGTTCTTTGAAGAACTAAATCTCCTCTACAAGTTCTCTTCTTGATCTTCCAATGATGAGAATCTCCCATTTGGCATATTTCTTTCTTAGTCGTACATAGGGGACTGGCAGTCGTACATGGTAGACTGTGAGTTGTTTGGCAGACTTGAGAATTAACACAGCAGACTTCTAAAATAACAAAGCAGACTTCAAAAATATCAAAGTAGACTTCTGACTTATTTTCCAGAACGGGTTCTGACTGTCCAGAATGAGTTAGGAAATGCTCCTAAGACCTTTTGAACGTCTTGGGCTTGCAACAACACCATTTGCCTCCAAAAACTCCATGTTCCACTCCAAGAACCTAAAACTCACAAACTTATGACATAATTTCATATTCTACCCTTTTTTTGTTCACACTTACCATTCTCCTTTCAACCACAACACTAGACTCTTTGGTCTCTTCAATCAACAACCTCAAGATCACTTTCTTTTTGTAGCCACCAAGGGAAATCTTACACTTATAACACTTAGCTCTTTTCTATTTTTTTTTATATTTTTATTTTTATTTTTAGAGCTTCTTAACCTTTGATTTTTATTCCCAAGAGACTCTTTTCATTCTTTTGATCATGCCTTTCCTTCACCTTTCTTCATTATTATTTTTCAAACCCAAATCCAAAAATCAATCTAACCACCTAGATCTTTCAATTCTCACCTAATAGCTAGCCTCAAAAAGGATCCAAAAGCTAGCTAAAACAAGAGTTAAAACCTTGTCGTTCTCAATACTCTCAAGATTTCACAACCTATAGCATTTCCAAACAAAAGGCCTCACGCACAATTCAATCATGGGTTTGAAAGAAAAGGTTTAAGGTTAAAAGTAGGGAGATATTTCAGGTTATTCAAAAGATCGGCAAAAAGGATAAGCTAACCCAAATTTAAGCTACCATAAGAATGCATTCAAGTTCCATAAGCGAGAAGATTAAATTCCAATTAAGTCCAAATTCATAGAGATCATGCAAGTTTCACACAAGTAGAAAATGCTTTCGAAAAGTGTAAAGGTCCAAGCATGGATTTTTCATTTTTTCAAGTTGATAAAGCAACGATTAACTATGATCAAGGGCTTTGATTTCAATCCTAAGCTTGAATTTCTACAAGGCAATTTAATCATTATCCCCTATGCATATGCAAATGCAACTACATGCTATTAGACTCAATCTCAAAACTAAAAATAAATATGCAAAGCTATATGCATTTTTTTTTCAAAGCATATGTATACCATATGTATTAACAATGCAAGACTCAAATTAAGAAAATCAAAAGAAAACACAACATTAGACGGTTAGTCTTTCCCCCAAACTTATTTCACGCCGTCTCGGTATGAGAATAAATTCAAGAAAAAGACTAACGAAAAACAAAATGCAAACAAAATTAAATGGTATGTACAATGGGAAGTAGTGGTACCTTGGAGCTTCTAAGGAGTGGTGGAGCTAGCGGAGTCGGTTGATATTAGAGTGAGATCGAGTCCAGCCTTGTCCTCCTACAAAATCACAATACCAAAAACACACAAAACAAACAAACACATACAAAGCACACACACACAAAACAAACAAAATCAATATAAACAAGGATAACATGAGATTGCCTCCCAAGTGCGCTTATTTTTGGTCTTTAGCTTGACCGTTCAACACAAAATATTAATCACAAGAATCAAAAGGTTGAGCCAATGGACCTTTGGTTCTTCTCCTGTTACCGCACAAAACAATATGTACAAAGTAGTACACAATTGTCTTTGAGAGAAAAAATAATCATCAACCAAATTTACTACAAATGTAGCATATATCTTCAAATAGTCTTCAATGGTTGAGTGCTCATGAGGATCAAATGCATTTGGAGGAAAAATAAAATTGATTTCAGGTTTAAACGATGTTTTAACAAAATAATCAACTTCATCCCCATTAATCTCATACATCACAATATTCTCATCCATATAATCTACCTTAGGGTTAGCCTTATGCAAAATCTTATCAATATCAAGCACACTTCCTAGGTAAGATTCTTCAAGAAGAGATCTAGATACTTCAGGCATTGAAAACTTAAACTCGAGATCGTGAACATTCAAAGCGCAATGATATTTAATATCAAAACATATTTCATGGTAATCTCTAACAAGTTTTTCTGCTCTTAGAAAGTCTAGAGGTTGAGACTCACATATCAAATCATAGCATTCATCGATGAGCAAGGTAGTATGCAAATTAGAAGTTACGTCTTCAATACCAGGTATATGAATATCCTCAAAATCATGAATTTCAAAGGTTGAATCGCATGTACCTTCTAGTTCGCATGGTGGAACCCAATATATTACTTTTTCAAGCGCATGAGCTTCTCTAATTTCATAGGATGTGAGTTCCCTTTCTTCATATGTTGCCCGTAATTATATGAGGTTCAACCGGATTAAAGCCGCTAAATCACTCCTTGTCAACGTTGGATTTTCTATATGAAGATCATCCAACTTCACTTTTTGTTCCGGTGTAAGAACACTCTCATCAAATGGTGGCTCCACATATGGCTCATCTTCAATGTATTCTATGTCCCCTTCTTCTTGTGATCAATGGAAAAACATCTCTTTTTCCATTGTGTTTGTACCTTGCAAAAAAAACAAACACTTCAAAGAAAGTTATTAACCAAGATAAATAAAACAAAAATAAAAGAAAACTTAGTCTCAAGCAAAATTGAAATCATAATGGTTAATTGCAGTTGTTCCCCGGTAACGGCGCCAAATTGATGTTGTAATATTGTGTATCACACCCAATTAAATTATCGAACCACAGGGAACAAAGGATCAACACACTAAGAATACACAAGTTCATTTAAGCTAAGCATGATAGATATGGTTTGGTTTCCTAAATGTGACTAACAAGAATAAATGCAAACCCTTGGGTTAAGATAATTGATTAGGGTGACTATTGGCTAATCTATGATGCTAACAAAACCATACAATGCTAATCCTTAGCCTTAGAACACTAATTTAGACTAATGCACTTTCATGTCACTAATCCTATGCTAATCAAGTAATCAACACCAAATTTTCATTTTGTAATCACAAGATAAGCATGCATTAATTTCAAGTCTAATATGGCTACTAAACAACCTAGAACAACTTCCATTGGCAAGATTTAGTAAAGCACTCAATAAATCGGTTCGGGTATTTTCACAAACACCTTCCGGGCATGAATTCCTAACCTCTAAACTAGCATGATCAAGGCTAATCTAGCATTAAGAACATCTATTGAGAAAGGAAAATGAACTATATAATCCTAAGCATCAAAGATCTAACATCTAATTACCCATAATCTACCAAACCCAAAAGCTCTAAAAGACTACTCACCATCCATCATGAACACAAAAGATAAAGAAGATTCCATGATTTAAAAGAAGTAGAAGAGATATTTGAATAAGAATCTGAGAATTAAAACTTGAAACAACAAAGATTCATACAAAAATCCAAAGAAGAACCTTAAAAACAACTTAAGAAAATAAAACTTTAGTCTAGAAAAACTTTTTCTCAACAAAATTAGGTCTCAAGGGTATTTATAGGAAGAGAAAAAACAAACCGGGTCGACCCACAACAACCGGGTCAAACCCGGTTTTAGCTTGCAAATTGTTGTCCAATCGACCTGTTGATCGATCTAGTCATAACTTTTGACTCACTACTCTGTTTGATCTGAAATCACCACCATTAGAAAGCTTATTCAATTTCCTATGACTTTGAAGATATCAAGCATAACCATCTCTCTTGTTCTTCTTTTCATTTTCCTTGGGTCATGGCTTGTTCTTTGAAGAACTAAATCTCCTCTACAAGTTCTCTTCTTGATCTTCCAATGATGAAAATCTCCCATTTGGCATATTTCCTTCTTAGTCGTACATAGGGGACTGACAGTCGTACATGGTAGACTGTGAGTTGTTTGGCAGACTTGAGAATTAACAGAGCAGACTTCTAAAATAACAGAGCAGACTTCAAAAATATCAAAGTAGACTTCTGACTTATTTTCCAGAACGGGTTCTGACTGTCCAGAATGAGTTAGGAAATGTTCCTAAGACCTCTTGAACGTCTTGGGCTTGCAACAACACCATTTGCGTCCAAAAACTCCATGTTCCACTCCAAGAACCTAAAACTCACAAACTTATGCAAATGCAACCTAAAACAATCTAAACACCATGAATGTACAATAAACTATCAACAAAATAAACCTTTAAATCCTACAAAAACACAAGATATCAAGCATCAGAGGAGGCTGAACCTGAATCTGAAAGAGGATGTTAAGAAGGAGATCATGAAATTGCTGGAAGCTGGTATCATCTATCCTATTTCAGACAGCAATTGGGTCAGTCCAGTTCATGTGGTTCCTAAGAAGGGAGGGGTTACAGTGGTTAAGACTGACAAGGATGAACTTATTTCTACAAGAACAGTGACAGGACACATAATGTGCATTGACTACATAAAGCTGAATGCTGCAACTAGGAAGGATCATTTTCCTCTGCCTTTCATTGATCAGATGCTGGAAAGGTTAGCAAGTCACTCGTACTACTGTTTTCTTGATGGGTACTCAGGGTTCTTTCAGATTCCAATCCATCCCAATGACCAGGAGAAGACTACTTTCACTTGCCCGTATGGTACTTTTGCATATCACAGGATGCCATTTGGACTTTGTAATGCTCCTGCAACCTTTCAGCGGTGTATGATGTCTATCTTCACAGACATGATTGAGGATTATATGGAAGTCTTTATGGATGATTTTTCTGTTTATGGATCTTCGTTTAAAGACTGCTTGGATAATCTGTGCAAAGTGCTTGCTAGGTGTGAAGAGTAGCATTTGGTTCGGAATTGGGAGAAGTGTCACTTTATGGTTCGAGATGGTATTGTGCTTGGGCACCGAGTTTCAAAAGCTGGGATAGAGGTTGACCGCGCAAAGAATGAGGTAATGACAAGTTTACCACCTCCTAGCTCTGTGAAATCAGTTAGGAGTTTTCTAGGACATGCAGGTTTCTACAGAAGGTACATCAAAGATTTCAGCAAAAACACCAGGCCACTGACTGCTTTGCCTTGTAAGGATGTTCACTTTGAGTTTCTTGTTCTGGGATAGAAAAAAGACAAGAAACTTCATGCAATCTACTACGCAAGCAAAACACTAGATGACACACAGAGGAATTATGTTACCACTGAGAAGGAGTTGTTGGCCGTAGTGTTTCCTTTTGAGAAGTTCGTACTTACCTGGTTGGCTCTAAGGTGATTGTGCATACAGATCACTCAGCTCTCAAATACTTCATGCAGAAAAAGATGCTAAGCCAAGATTGTTGCGATGGATTATTTCTTCTCCATGAATTCAATATTAAAGTTAGGGACAAGAAAGGGGTTGAGAATGGTGTTGCTGATCATCTCTCAAAGATTCGAATTGACGATGGTGTTCCTATTTATGATTCTCTGCCTGAAGAAACCATAAATTTGGTGGAAACAGAATTTCAGAAGGATCTGCAGGCTTTCTTGAGATAAAATCTGCAGAATGCTTACGGTGCGGTAGGTGTGTCGAGCGACACCAACCTGGTGTCGATCGACACCACCTACGTAGAGACGGACGTTTGTCGACCATTATATAATACACTCGACACAAGGAATCGACACAAGGTCTCAGTATCGATCAACACCACCTGTAGTGTCGATCGACACCCACCAACAGATATACCAGAAATGGATTATGATGAGTACGTCTTTTCTGTTACTGTTTCCAATCAACCGTGGTATGCTGATATTGCTAACTATCTTGCTGCGGAAGTCGAGCCTGATAACTTCACAACGTATGCTAAGAAGAAGTTCTTGAGAGAACTTCGGTGATTCTACTGGGATAAGCACTGTTCAGATGGTGTTTACAGACGCTGCATTGTAGAATCTGAAGTCTCGGATGTGTTGTTTCATTGTCACGGGTTTGATTACGCAGGACACTTTGCTACTTTCAAGACAGTGTCTAAGGTTCTTCAAGCAGGCTTTTGGTGCCCACAATGTTCAAGGATGCTCATGCGTTCATATCCACGTGTGATGTCTGTCAGCGCAGAGGAAAGATCAGCAAAAGACATGAGTTGCCACAAAACTTCATCCTTGAGGTTGAAGTTTTTGATTGCTGGGGCATTGATTTTATGGGTCCTTTTCCCTCATCTTTTGAGAATAAGTACATTCTGGTTGCTGTTGATTACGTGTCCAAGTGGGTAGAAGCAATTGCTAGCCCGACGAATGATTCTGCGGTGGTTCTTAAGCTGTTTAAGTCCATCATCTTTCCTCGTTTTGGAGTTCTTCAAATTGTGATAAGTGATGGTGGTTCACATTTCATTAACAGGGTCTTTGAGAAGCTGCTGAAAAAGCATGGGGTCCATCATCGCATTGCTACCCCTTACCATCCTCAGACAAGTGGACAGGTGGAAGTGTCTAACAGGCAGATCAAGGAGATTCTGGAGAAGGCAGTGAGCAAGACAAGGAAGGATTGGTCTAAAAAGTTGGATGATGCTCTCTAGGCTTACAGAACAGCCTTCAAGACTCCATTGGGCACCACACCGTTTCATCTGCTGTATGGGAAAGCTTGTCACCTTCCAGTGGAACTGGAACACAAAGCAGCTTAGGCTGTCAAGATGATGAATTTCGACATTAGGTCTGCTGCAGAAAAGAGGTTGGTTCAGCTGAACGAGTTGGATGAGATCAGATACACCGCCTATGAGAACTCTAAGCTGTATAAGAAGAGAACAAAGGCATATCATGATAAGAAGATCAAATCACGAAACTTCGAACCCAATGACCAGGTATTTCTATACAACTCTCATTTACAATTATTTCCTGAAAAATTGCGTTCTCGTTGGTCAGGTCCTTTCACCATCAAGGAGGTTAAACCATATGGTGTTGTTGTCCTAATGAACTCTGATGGCAAGGAGTTTACTGTAAATGGACAAAGGGTGAAACACTACTGGGCGAAAGCCGACATCCCTGACGGACACATCATCCGTTTGGAGGATACACCCTCTGCTTAATCCGCTGCCAAGTCAAGCTA
The DNA here is from genome assembly GCA_900406565.1 of Turritis glabra. Taxonomy (NCBI): domain Eukaryota; kingdom Viridiplantae; phylum Streptophyta; class Magnoliopsida; order Brassicales; family Brassicaceae; genus Turritis; species Turritis glabra. The sequence goes on along the minus strand of OVBN01000077.1, from coordinate 341,607 downwards.
ATGACTCAAAACAAGCGCTGAGTGGGAGGCAACCCCCAGATTGGGATTTACCTTTATGGTTTTTATCATATCTAGTTTTTATCATATCTATTGTGGTAACGTTGTATCATATCTAGTTTTTGTTTAATGTTGTGCTGAACCATGATGCTGGTGTCGATCGACACTTCCTCTTAGTGTCGCTCGACACCTGCAGTTATTAACTGGTATTGCTGAACCATGATGCTGGTGTTGATCGACACCATAAGTGTATAAACCCAGTGTCGAGCGTCATAACCCGAAATCGATTTCATAATCTCAAATTCTCTCTAACTTTTTGCGATTTTGGGGCAAAGCTTCTTCCTCTCGGCCACCGCGCGCCACTGCCTTCTCCGGTTCACCGTCACCGTCACAACCCTCCTCTCCACAGGTAGCTCCTCAATCTCGTCCTCATGGCCTAGGTTAGAGAATAGGCGAATCATCTCACAGAGAGTTTGGGAAAAATCCCTAAAGGAGGAGGTTGAGAGTGATGAGTGTGTTTACAGAGAGATTTCTGAGGATTGGGATGAGTATGACTCTCTGTTCTACAATGCTTGGTTGGGTGTTGAGATTAGACCGACTAGGGTTGCTGATATGGTTGTTATGAGGCGGATGGGTATTAGGGAGGACGTTCTGAAGCTTCTACGGAAGATGGGTTTGGGCACGATAGCGACCAAGCATTATGACCTGTTTCCTGATTTGGTTTGCTAGTTCTTAGCCACTATTCGTGTCGACTACACGAACGAGATCGTGAAGAACGCTCAGGAAGGTACGCTTACTTTTCTGATACGTGGAGTGCGTTACAGATTATCCCTGCGCGATCTGTGTGGTATCTATGGCTTCAGCAAGGACCCAACAGGGGTGGCCCTTCCCACCATCTTCTATGACGCACAGGCTTTCTGGGTTTACTTTAGGAACGGGCGTTATGATTCCAAGACGTCCACACAGTCTGATGTTCGCCATCCTGTCCTGAGGTACGTCATTCGTCTCCTTGGGAACACTATTCTGTGTAAGATGGAACCAGGGAAGATGCGGTTGTCTGAGTTGGTTTTGCTTTATTACGCTATTGGTGATATCTGTGTTGATGGTTTTGAGTTGCCTGAGCTGGATGATAATGTTAACTTAGGGGCTGTTTTTGCACATCATCTGGTCTCGCTGAAGACTAAGCCTTTTTCTGGTCGTGGGACTAAGGTAGAGAGCGTAGGTAGCCTTCTGACACCTATCTTTAGGTACCTTGGGATTGCTACAGAGAGTTGCAGTATAGTTACCAGGCACTCTCTCATGGATGAGGAGCACCTGAAGAGTGCTCGATGGATTAAGCCCGAGTGGCTTTGGTGCTTCACTGATTCTAGGGGCACACATCTGATTCAGTTGCCACATAGAGCTCTCACTGCAATTACAGATGATCCTCTGTGCCTTAGCTTCCAGCCTGACCTCGGCCTCCTGACTTCAGCTCCACCATCTCGTGTTCGTCGGGGCAGCTCTTCACGATCAGCTCCATCTACTGCAGAGGATGCTCCTATAGATGACCTTGCTAGAGGTCATCATATTCAGCTTCCTCCTACACTAGCAACCCCTATGGAGACAGCGGACTTTCAGCGTTATGTGGCTGATAGCTTTCAGAGCATTTGGCAGGCGATCTCCAGGTTATCTCACTGTGGTTGTGTGCGTCCTTCGGCCCGTTCTTCTGCTATTCATCGCTGTGCACCCACCACTTCTGATTCTGACGATGAGGCTACTGACGCGGATTAGTCCTTCGGTTTATCATGGTTCCTTTTTTCTCTTATTTTTACTTCTTCTTGAGTCATTTTTCTTTCTATGAGTAAGTTTGTTATCTTTTGTTTGGAACTCATATGGACTTATGTTGTTTATGTCTTTGCTTTTGATCTCTGTGTGCGTGTGTACAGTGTTATGAGAATTTTGATCAACAATTCGATTCTTTTTGCTAGAAAATCGTTTCTGCTTACAGGCATGGTGTCGATCGACACTCACTCTTAGTGTCGCTCGACACTGACACCACATTCAACACCAGTTGAGCTGCACTTGGTGTCGATCGACATTCACTCTTCGTGTCGCTCGATACCAAGCACAGGTTACTCCGTAACTCTCATTCTTCCATTTGGTTCCATTTAGTTTTTCTTTCTTTTACCAACCTTTGATTTGGTATCACTAGGGACAGTGTTACTCAAATCTGGGGGAGGTAGTCGCTAACGTTGTGTTTGTTTTTGAAAGTCCGTTGTGTCAGTTTTGTGTCAGTTTTTCTGTTGTTTTATTGAGTCAAAACTTTGGTTAGGAAATAACGACATTTCTTCTTAGTCTATGTGCTTGAGTGATTAATGATGTAGATTTAGTGCAGACTCGACTAATAGAACATTGAAAGACTGATCAGTAAACTAGAGTAACCCATATTTTGCAGCAGATTCCACAAAAGTCGGGAGCTAATTTTTGAGCTCTTCCTTTTACCTCATCGATGCAACTGGTGTTCATAGGGCTTGACTCCTTGTTCTTACCTGACAAACGAACGCCTAAGCGAAAGTGATGGTACTCCTCTCCCTTGTTCTGTAAAAAAAAAAAAAAAGTATGTGTTAAAAGTAAAAAAGATGATATGATTTTTTTTTAGTAAAGGGATAGGAAAATTTCCAACGACCCCATTATTTTACTTCGAAAAGAATGATCACACAAAAGTTGGATGCGAGGTTAGGAAAATTTCCTATGATACCATTATTCGCTTACACTTTTGAGAGAATAAAAAAAAACAACACAAAAGATGTTAAGAGAAAGAAACAAGGATGGGGGAGACAAAGAGTACCAAATGATGTGAAAATAGGCTGGTTTGTTATGGTATTGAACGGGAATGAGTCTAGAAGGTTCTTCGCACTGATTTCATTGATGAGACCCAGCGATGAAGGCTAATGGAAAATATTGTGAAATTGTGGGGTGAATTTGGGATACAGAAAAAGTCTACGGAGAAGTACATGGTGGTTGAATTTGAATTAGTCTGCTAAGCATATGGATTTGGTTTGAATGCTCAATGCAATGGTCTAAGAGAGAGAGTTTCCGCGATTTTCAAACCTCTTTCACAGGTTAAGTTTCTGTTTTGCTTGAGGGCAAGCAAAAGCTAAGTCTGGGTGAGTTGATATATCATGGTTTTTACGGTTTTAGACCATGATATAAGTCCAGTTTTAGAGTTTTTTTGGTGTTTTTGAGTCTCTTTCGAGTCATTGTAGGTTCAGGTATATTTTGGACTCATTCGGAGCATATTGGGATTTTTGGAGGCATTTAGCATTCTGTAGCTTAGAAGAGCAACTCGGAGACCATGACGGGTGTGGGTGTCGATCGACACTGCCCCTTAGTGTCGATCGACACCGGTCGCGATTACACGTGGCACACGAGTTTTTAAAGACTTTTGAAGAATTGCTGATTTGCCCAGAAGTTTTTCCTAATTGCAAGACAAGTCCTTTGACGTATTTTAGAGTATAATTAGCTGTTGTTAGAGTTTTTAAAAACAGACTTAGATTTTTGGCATTATTCTTGTTCTTCAGAGCTTTTTGGGAGAGACAGATCATAACTCATTGTAGAGAGAAGATTTCGAACTCCCTTTGTTTCTATTTTATTTTTAATGCAATTTATTCAGATTATGATTTGTTTTGCATTGATGATGTCTGAGTAATCCACCTGTTAGATTTAGGGTTATTCTAGGGTTAGGATGAATTGTTGAATTGGATTGTTCTGTTAGGGTCATCACATGGTTTTTCATCTAGGTTGAGATTAATGTTAGTTCTAGACTGATCACCTGAAATTTAGATCATAGGATAATTGGTAGACACGAAAGTGTTATTAATTCCCTGAATTAAACCTTGATGAGCAAAATACCTATTGCAAAGACATTTGATTTAGGAATTTTGTGAACATATCAAACTTGAATTTAATGCATGTTTTGATTGTTGAATTTGCAAAGAAATTTGGGATTCACTGTTATAGACATAGATAATCTCTGCAAAGAAAGTTGATTGATTTGAATTTTGTGTTTTAAGTTCAAGAACGGCTCTTAACCAAACCCTGCACTGTTCATCTGTTTAACAATTCTGAATTCCTGAAGAATCTCCCTAAGTCTAGCCTTCTCCATATTAAACTTACAACTTTTACTTATTGCTTTGTTAGTTTTACTTTTATTCATTTGACATTTAGCTATATTTCCATACTGTTAATCTATTGTGTGAACATTAGTCCCTGTGGATCCGATTCCTAAATACTACAGTGATCTCTTAATTTGAGAGAGTAGCTCTAGGGTAAATTTGAGCATATCAGTAGCCAAAAAGGGTCGTCCCAAAATCAAAAGATCCTTGGGTTCCTCCTTATATTCCAAGACCACAAAGTCTGTAGGAATCATACATTCACCAATTTGCACTGGAACATCTTCTAAGATACCTTCTGCAATCCTTTTTGATCGATCCGCTAAGATGAGAGAGATCCAGGTCGACTTGAAATCAGTCATCCCCAGGCGTATAGCAACAGAATTAGGCATCAAGTTAATACCGGAACCAAGATCGCAGAGAGAATCCAAAACTCGTCCTGTGATGATTGACCAATCTAGCACAAAACTTCCCAGATCAGGTAGCTTCTCTGGAATCTTGCTCTGAATCATGGCACTGACCTGTTCAAAGACAACCACTTTCTGCTTTATTTCTTTCTTTCTCTGTGAGGTCTCATGCGAGATATGCGCGCAGATGTCCCTGGTAAGTAAAGCTCCTTCCTCAGGATTTAGACCATTAGTAACCATTCTCTTCACATACCTCTTTAATGGAGGTGAAATCGTGACGGCATCAGCTAGAGACATCTCAATCATAACCTTGTCCATGATTGCTTTGCATCGAGCCTCCTCTATCTCCTGTTTAGATTTCCTAAGACTCTTTGGGAAAGGAACCTTAGGCTTATAGACTCTTTCTCCGACTTGAGGAAGATTGTTGAAAGGTTTTGGTTTAGTCCGCACAGGGTGTCGACTGACACTAGGTTGGTGTCGATCGACACTGACCTTTGGTGTCAACACTCTGGTGTCGAGCTCGATCGATTTCTCTCCGTCTCGACTCAAATGGTTCTGAGTTTGGCTGGTGTCGAGCGACACATAGTGTTGGTGTCGACCGACACTGAGTGTGAAACGTCAAAATCCTCACCATCACTGAAATCATCCCTATATGCCACCAGAATAGAATTGCATGCATTTCTGTGGTTGTTCTCAGTCCTCCAGGAAGGAATCCCTCCTGTCCTTTGACAAACTCAGCGGTCTGAGCAACTTGAGTGTCTAGCTTCTTGACATGGGTGCTCAGAGTTTCGAATTTTCCATTCAGGTCAGTGTACAGAGAATCGATCTTTCCATTGAAGTCCACAGTAATCTTCTGTTGACCTTCCAGAATCCGCTCCAGCATAAACTTAACCTCACTCTCTGAATTGGGTGGAGGGGTTGCTTGGTAAGAAGAAGAACCATAGTTCCTGGTGAAACTACTCTTCTGGTACTCAAGCTTCTGGTTTCCTGTGAAGGCACTCCTCTGTGCATTAACATATCTCCTACCCTGAAATCCAGCTCCATTGACATAGTTGCAATCCTCTTCCACTGGCTCAAAAGTCTCAACCTCAGCTGGTTGTTGAGAAAAAGTGGAGATCTTTGTTCTCGCGTCCTCAGACCTTGCATCATCATAGAAGTTGTTCAAGAAGGCATTCTTGGTCTCCCACCAAGTAGTTAGAGATCCTGGCTTCAACTGCTTGAGCCAGTTAGCCGCTTCCCTAGCAAGAGAGTACGGGAAGAGCTTGCAGAAGAGGAAATCATTGGACACCCCATTAGCCTTAATGCTCGTAACCAGGTCCTCAAACCTCTCGATGTGATCCATGGGTTGTTCATGAGGAAGACCATGGAAAGGATGCTGTCCCACGAGAGTGGAGTATACGAGTTTCAGCTCAAAGTCATTCTTCTAAAACGGAGGGGGTCTGATCGCGGATCGGTTGGCATAGAACTGATCCGTCCTATTGTAATCACCTAGTGTCCTCCCACGAACCATTGCAGCCGCAGCTGCTGCATCGTTAACAACCGGAGCCTCGATAGCAAGAGGGTGTCGAGCGACACCTTGTTGGTGTCGATCGACACCGACGGCGGGTTCTGCTATCATGTTTCCCTCAGCATCCAGTTTTTGACCCTGCTCGTTGCGCACATGGCCCTCTTGATCTCAAATTAAGAGATCGATGTAGTACTTAGGGATTTAATCCACAAGGATAGTTGATGCAATAGATTAGCAGTTTGGAAATTTAGCTAAATGTCAAAAGATAAAATGTAAAACTAACAGAGTAAAAAGTAAAGGATGTAAATTCAATGAGGAAAAATGCTAGAATTAGGGAAATTCTCAGGAAATTCAGAATTGCAGAACAAAACAATTATCAGGATTGTAATTAAGAACCATTTTAGAACTCAAATCACTAATGTAAAATCAACCAACGTTCGTTGCGAAGATTATCTATGCCTATATTTTAGAATCCCAAATCTCTTTGCGAATTTTTTAAATTAAACAAGCATTAAAGTTAAGGTTTGATATGTTCACAAAATCCCTAAACCAAATTTCTTTGCGAATATGATATTTTGCTCATCTTAGATAGTTCAGACAATCAATTACACTTTCGTGTCAACTAATCAACCTAAGATCAGATTCTAGGTAGCTAAGATAGAATAAGCAATAAACACAATCTAGATGAAGAACTAGGTAGCTAAGCTAGAATAAGCAATACACACAATTTAAATGAAGAACTCTATAGATTCAATCCTAACAATCTTACAATCAAACAATTCATGAATTACTTTGAAAACCCTAAACCTAACAGGGAGATTACTCAGACATGATTAATGAAACACAAATCATGAATGAAATAAATTGCATTAAGAAAATCAAAAGAAGAAGAAAGGAGTTTAGAAATCTTCTCCAAAAATCTCTAAAAAGGTGGCTGCTCCAAATCAAGCATAGGTCTAAACAATGACCTTAAAATCTTATAAATAGGCTAAAACACGATTTGGGCTTTATTCGTACATAGGGAACATTTCTGGGCAGAGTTTGCAATTCTTCAAAACTTCAAAAAGATGTAAAATTCAATTGCCGTCAGATATTGGTATCGACCTCTGGTGTGGATCGACACCCCCACCAATTTTGCTCTCTGAGTTCGTTTCTTCAGCGTACCTTCTCGGCTTGCTCCAAAACGTCCCATAATCTCCAAATAAGTCCAAAACACTCCTAGACCTGCAAAGACTCTAAAAGACTCGAAAGACACTAAAAGACTCTAAAACAAGACTAATGTCATGGTTAAAAACCGTAAAAACCATGATATATCATTCGGTCCATGTATTTAATGACGTTGCTCGTGTCACACAAATTCGCATTCAGCTTGTCACACAAATTCAAATTCAGCCTGAACGCGTTTCCAGACCACCCGACCTGGTACGGTTGGATCGATTGATCCAGCTTACGGACCGATCGATCCGTGATCAACTTTACGATCTGGCACGGTCGGATCGATCGGTCTAACACACAGATCGTTCAATCCGCGCACATCGTATCTGACCTGTTGCTGTCGGATAGATCGGTCCATCAGTCGGATCGATCGATCCGCATACAACGCTCGACCTGGCGCGGTCGGATCTATCGATCTAGACTCCGGATCGATCAATCAGCAGGTAAATTTTGCTAATCTAACATAAATCTAACCGGTTTTAAACCGGATTGCTCGGATTTATAACACCAAAATGCGGATCGATCGAGCATAAACTCGATCCACTCATGTTCTTCCTTCTTCTTCTCGCGACACCATACCTTCAAACCTCTATATCTCTTTCTATTTTTTCTTGTTTTTAACAATATTTGGCTCTAATCCACTTGGATTTTTGTGCTCTATCTTTTCTAGTATATGTTTCCTCGATCTGCATAAGTATGGGCTTCGATTTTGTGATTTTCAATTCGAATGTTCTTGAAGAAATTTCGACCCATACGGTTTTTGTAAATGCTTAAATGATACTTTGGTGATAGATTATAGTCTAGAACGGTTAGGGAAACTCGAATTGAGCTTCTAGTTGATGGGTTATGAGCAATTTTGAATTTTGGAATTCCACCATTGTTAGAAATCGGCCATGCTTAGGATTTGCTAAGAAAATTTGATTTTAGTGCTTATATGTTGGTTTCAATGTGTTGTGCTTCGTTTAGGATGTTTTTAGTTGCTATTTGAGCTTCACAACTTTGATTATATGCTTAATTTGTGCAATGTATATCTTCTGTAGGTATGGGATGCCAAAGGAAGACTTGGGCCGTAAGGGAAGGACGTTCGTTTGATTCCCAAAAGATTTTACCCAACAATGCAGCTTCACGAGTTGCAGATCCTCATCTTCGACCCATTACAGGGAAGTGGGATGGTCATGACACCACATTCCTCGCGGAGATGAAGACGGTTGACATTCTTCCAACACCGGTTGGATGCGAGAGTGCATTACACGGTCTCGACCAGCTTGAAGATGTTGTTGCGCTCTTTGATACTGTGGGTGTGGGGAGATTGTGGAGGCTGTGCCACTTCACATACCCTCGTTACGTTCAGGAGTTCCTTGCCACATGCCGCCTCACATACAAGGATCCTACTGAGCCTGTAGCAAGTGAAGGTACCCTTACCTTCTTCCTCGACAAGAAGCATTTCTCCTTGCCTCTGAATGTCATTTGCTAGATATATGGGTTTTGGCAGGGAGAGGATGTCACATTTCCCAGGTTCCCACCTTCAGACGCGAACCGGTTTTGGGACTTAATTGCTTCTGGGCCGTATTCATCGCGCAGAGCCAAGATCACAGCCATCAGAAACCCGATTCTGCGCATCATGGTGAAGATAATAAGCAACACATTCTTCTTCAAAGCTGAGTCCGGTGCTGTTCGAGAGGACGATTTATGGATGCTGCTCTATGGGGTTAAGCACCTCTTAGCAGAGTTTCATCATCGCCCGGACCAGACCGTTAACCTGGCAGCGGTATTATGTGCATTGCTTGTGAAGTTGAAGACTACTGCGCCATCCTCGACTAAGAAGACGTTGCGTGTTGGTACCATTCTCACTCCTTTATTCATACATTGTGGTGTTGATTTAGCCAAAGCAAAGGTTGATAAGAAGATGGAGACGGTCAGCAATAGCTACTTGGAGAGTTGCCATATCCTCATACGGCAGTATGTGTATAGGTTCTGGGATCGTCGTAGTCTCCCTCTGTTTTGCGCATTGCCCAATAAAGAGATTACTTCGCTCATATCTCGAGCGAACTTGGATTTCGTCCCGGGGCCCGAGCATTTGCTTCCTAACCCATCAGAGGTTTTCCGAGCACCATATCATCGTCGCGGAGTTGCTGCATTGGATACAGTGCCCCAATCTGAGGGTGAGACGGACGATGTACGCACCTCCGGGATGGTCTACGTCTCAGCCGCATGTGCTGCTTCCCCATGGCCCAGAACGCTACCAGTTACTGCCTGCTCCATCTCCTGAGGATATCTCTAGACAACTATAGTGGATCATTGCGTCTCAGAAAACCAACAACACCATGATGGCCAAGATGTGGCGAACGATTCAGAGAATGCAGGAGGATGCTGATGACGAGGCTCCCAATGACACTTCCTTTGGAGATTGGGCACACGAGTTCCGGTCTAAGCATGTGGAGGATGATGTTGGCCTAGTGGGCCTAGCTCTGGTGTAGGAGATCCATCTCCGGTTTCTTCTCCGGATTGTCGACTTACCAGGCGCAGGAGAGCTCCGGGACAAGAGCATAGCACCAGCGAGAGTCCACCTCATCACCACCACGATTAGTACAACTTTCTATCTTTTCTTTTATTTTATTTTTCTTTTTTTTTTCTTTTTATTTTCCTTTATGTCTAACTGACATTTTTTTACCTTTTTTCACACCGAGACGGTGTGAACTAAGTCTAGGGGAGTATATTTTTTTTGTTTTTTTGAGTCATTTTTCTTTTTTTGAGTTAGTTTGTTTTATCGAGTCAAAACTATGTATGAGAACCATGATCTTTTCTTAGGGAATTGCACCGTGTTTGATTTCTGTGCCTTTGGACTATTTTTAGCATTATTTTAGGATGACTTAAAAGTGCAGAAAAATCTATATCTAGATCACCTTATAGAAGTCCCTATCGCCTTGAAATTTGGATAACGTGAGCTTCACCTTGTTTATTGGAACTTAATTTGGACTATTGATATGCTCAAATTATCCCTAGAGCTACTCTCTCAAATTAAGATATCGATATAGTACTTAGGAGTCGAATCCACAAGGTCTAAGATTCACGTAATGAATTATTAGTTTAGAAATATAGTTAAATGACAAAGATGTAATGCAAAACTAGCAAGCGAATAAACAAAGTTTATAAATTCAATGGAGGAAAAACTAGAATTAGGGAAATTCTTAGGTAATTCAGAATTGCAAAACAGATAAACAGATAAGGGTTTAATTAAGAACCGTTCTTGAACTCAAAACACTAACTTCAAATCAATCAATTTTTGTTGCAGAAGTTATCTATGTCTAAAACTTAGAATTCCAAATTTCTTTGCGAATTCGACAATTAAGACAAGCATTAAACTCAAGCTTGATATGTTCACAAAATCTCTAAACCAAATTTCTTTGCAGATTTGTATTTTGCTCATCTAGGTTTAATTGAGGAAATTAATAACGCTTTCGTGTCTACCAATTATCCTATGATCTAAATTCCAGGTGATCAATCTAGAACTAGCATTAAGCTCAACCTAGATGAAGAAATATATGATAACCCTAACAAATCTATCATGTTCAACAATTTATCCTTAGCCTAGAAAATTTTTAAATCTAACAAGAGGATTACTCAGACATGATCAATGGAACACAAATCAATAAATGAATAAATTGTATAAAGATATTAAATAAGAAACAAAGGGAGTTCAAAATCTTCTCTCTACAATGAGTTTTAATTTCTCTCTCCCAAAAGCTCTCAGAAAATAGAATAGAATAATCCCCCTTCACAATGACTCTGAACAATCTAATTATACTCAAAAATACGAAAAAGACTTGTCTTGCAAATAGAAGACACTTGTGAGCAAATGTGCAATTCTTCAAAAGTCTTTAAAATTCGTGTGCAATATGTGACCGCGACCGGTGTCGAGCAACACCAGTGGCCAGTGTCGATCGACACCAGTAGCCATGGTGGTTTCCGAGTTGCTCTTCTCAGCTATAGAACGCCAGCTGCTCTAAAAACTCCAAAATGCTCTAACCGAGTCCAAAACGTACCTGAACCTACAATGACTCATAAAGACTCGAAAAATACCAAAAAGACTCTAAAACAAGACTAATATCATGGTTAAATACCATAAAAACCATGATATATCAATTCCTCCCAGACTTAGCATTTGTTTGCCCTCAATCATAACATAAATTCAACCTGTGAAAGAAGTTTGAAAAACATTCTCCACCAGCCTTCATCGATGGGTCTCATCAATGAAATCAGTGCCAAGAACCTTCTAAACTCATTCCTGTGCGATACCATGACAAACCAACGAAATTTTCACACTCTTCGGTACTCTTTCTCTCCCCCAGACTTATTCTTTTCTCAACATCTTTTGTGTTATTTTTTTATCAAAAGTGTAGGCGAATAATGGCTTCACATGATATTTTCCGAACCTTGCTTCCAACTTTCGTGTGATCATTCTTTTCAATGTAAAATAATGGAGTCGTTGGAAATTTCCTATCCCTTTACCCAAAAGAAAATCATCTCATCTTTTATACTTTTTTTTTACTGAATAACGGAGAGGAGTACCAACACTTTTTACTTAGGCTTTCGTTTGTCAGGTAGGGACGAGGAGTCAAGCCCTATGAACACCAGTTGCATTGATGAGGTAAAAGAAAGAGCTCAGAAATTAGCTCCGGCGTTTGTGGAATCTGCTGCAAAATATGGGTTACTCTAGTTTACTGATAAGTCTTTGGATTTTCTGTTAGTTGAGTCTGCACTAAATCTGCATCATTAATCACTCAAGCACATAGACTAAGAAGAGAGATCTTAATTTCCTAACCATATTTTGACTCCATAAAACGAATAAGACTGACACAACTGATCCTCAAAAACAAACACAATGTCAGCAACTACTTCCCTAGACTTAAGTAACACAGTTCCCAGTGGTACCAAACCCAAGGTTTGCAAAAAGACGGAAATAAAATGGAACCAAGTGGAAAAATGAACCTGCTGTCAGTGTTGATCGACACTAATGGTTAGTGTCGAGTGGGGTAATGGTGTCGAGCGACACCAGTGACCAGTGTCGATCGACACCCTGTCCTTAAACAGAGACTAAAATTCTAAAAATCTGAATGTCGAGCTAATTTCGGCGTTGTCACACGGATTTCCAATGAAGCACTATAAATCACTCAAACACAAGTTAAAAGCAATGACAAAAAACATTAAATCATAATTCCAAACAAGTTCCATAAGAAATAAAAGTTGACAAATTGACTCAAGGAAAAAGAAAACGATACAACATTACCACAGTGGGTTGGCTCCCACTAAGCGCTTGTTTTGAGTCATTAGCTTGACTTGGCAGCGGATTAAGCAGTGGATGCATCATCTAAACGGACAATGTGTCCGTCCGGAATTTTGGCCTTCACCCAGTAATGTTTCATCCTTTGTCCATTGACAATAAACTCTTTGCCTTCATAGTTCATTAGGACAACAACACCATATGGTCGAACCTCCTTGCTGGTGAAAGGACTTGACCAACGAGAACGCAATTTTCTAGCGAATAGTTGTAAACGAGAGTTATACAGAAGTACCTGCTCATTAGGTTTGAATTTTCTGGAGATGATCTTCTTATCATGATATGCCTTTGTTCTCTCCTTATACAGCTTAGAGTTCTCGTAGGCGTGGAATCTGATCTCGTCCAACTAATTTAGCTGAATCAACCTCTTTCTGCCGCGGATTTGATGTCAAAATTCATCATCTTTACAGTCCAAGCTGCTTTGTGTTCCAGTTCCACCGGAAGGTGACATGTTTTCCCATAAAGCAGATGAAATGGTGTAGTTCCAAGTGGAGTCTTGAAAGCAGTCCGGTAGGCCCAGAGTGCATCATCCAACTTCGCAGACCAATCTTTCCTTGTCTTACCCACTGTTTTTTCCAAATGATCTGCCTGTTTGACACTTCTACTTGCCCACTTGTCTGAGGATGATAAGAAGTAGCCACACCATGATGTACACCATGCTTCTCAAAGACCTTATTGATAAAATGAGAACCACCATCACTTATCACAATTCGAGGTACTCCAAATCGAGAAAAAATGATGGACTTAAACAACTTAAGAACCACCGCAGAATCGTTCTTTGGGCTGGTAATCGCCTCTACCCACTTCCACACATAATCCACAGCGACCAGAATATACTTATTCACGTAAGACGAGGGAAAAGGACCCACGAAATCGATGCCCCAGCAATCAAAAACTTCAATCTCGAGGATGAAGTTTTGTGGCATCTCGTGTCTTTTGCTGATCTTTCCTCTTCGCTGACAAACATCACACGTAGATATGAACATGTGACCATCCTTAAACATAGTAGTAACAGAACCTGCTGAAGAACTTAGACACTGTCTTAAAAGTGGTAAAGTGTCCAGCGTACTCAGACCCATGGCACTGAAACAACACATCAGAGATTTCAGATTCCGCAATGCATCATCTGTAAACACCATCAGAACAGTGCTTGTACAGATAAGGTTCGTCCCAATAAAACTTTCTAAGTTCTCTCAAAAACTTCTTTTTAGCGTACCCTTTGAAATTATCTTGTTCGTCATCTGCAGCAAGGTAATTGGTGATATCGGCATACCATGGTCTATCTAGAACACCAACACCAGCTATATATCCGACAGAATCCAAATCTGTTCAGATGCCGAAGGGTGTCGAGCGACACCAATGGTGTCGATCGACACCGACATCTCGTGTTGACTCCTTATATCGAGTGCAGAATGGCTTGATTGACATTTGTCTGTCTCGTCGTATTTAGTGTCGACCGACACCCTGGTGGTGTTGATCGACACACACACTACTGCTCGAGAAGTCTGCAGAATTTTCCTTGAGCCTCCCTGCGATCCTGTTTCTAGCAAATAGATATTCTCCTCAGGTAGAGAATCACAAATAGGAACACCATCTTTAATCTAAATCCTTGAAAGATGATCAGCAACACCATTCTCGACTCCTTTCTTATCCCTGACTTCTTCCCGGATCAGGTAGCTTCTCTGGAATCTTACTCTCAATCATAGCACTGACTTGTTCAGAGGAAACCACATTCTGCTTCTTTCCTTTCTTTCTCTGTGGGGTCTCATACGAGATATGCGCGAAGATGTCCCTGGTAAGTAAAGCTCCTTCCTTAGGACTCAGACCATTAGTAACCATTCTCTTCACATACCTCTTAAGTGGAGGTGAAATCGTGACTGCATCAGCTAGAGACATCTCAATCACCACCTTGGCCATGATTGCTTTCCATCAAGCGTCCTCTATCTCCTGTTTAGATTTCCTAAGACCCTTTGGGAAAGGAATCTTACGCGTATACACTCTTTCTACGACCTGAGAATTGTTGATAGATTTCGGTTCAGATCGCCTGTGGTGTCGATCGACACTGGCTTCAGGTGTCGAGTCTCTAAAGTCGAACTCGATCGATTTTGCTCTGTCTTGCGTCGAATTCCTCTCATCCCTTGAGGGGTGTCGATTGACACCCAGGTGGTGTCGGTCGACACTGACATCCTGTGTCGAGTCCTTTGTATCGAACAAGGTCGATTTCTCTCCGTCTCGACTCAAATTCTCGTGAATGTAGGCTGGTGTCGATCGACACACAAGGTTGGTGTCGATCGAGACTGAGTGTGAAACATCAAAATCCTCACCATTCCCCTCAATTTTGCTGAGATCATCCCGATCTTCCACCAAAACAGCATTGCATGCACTTCTATGGTTGTTCTCAGTCCTTCCAGGAAGGAATCCCTCTTGTCGTTTGACAGACTCAGCGGTCTGAGCAAGTTGAGTGTTCAGCTTCTTGACATGGGTGCTCAGAGTTTCGAATTTTCCATTCAGGTAACTATACAGAGCATCGATCTTTCTATTGAAGTCCATTGTAATCTTCTGCTGACCCTCCAGAATCTGCTCCAACATAGAGTTAACCTCACTCTCTGAAGTCTGCGGAGGAGGTTTCTGATATGAAGAACTTCCAAAGTTCCTGGTGAAACTGTTGTTTGGATAAACGTTCTGGTAGTCTGGCTTTGGGATGTATGCAGAAGAATTCTGAATTCCTGCAAAGTTAGACCGCTAACCATTTCCACTGTAGTTCCTCTGATAGTTACCATACCTCTGACCCTGAAATCCAGCCTGATTGACATATTGTACCTCTTCTTCAGATCTCTTTTCTGGCTCATAGGTTTCAACCGCAGCAGCAAAGTGAACAGATTTCTTACGAACGAGAATATTATGCACATAATCTAGCTTAGCTTTCATTTCAGCAATCTGACTACCCTCAGAGTTACCCGCTAGCTTCTTTCTCTCAAAATCTGCATTTTTCGTGCTGTTGCTGGAAGCCAAGTTCTCAATTAGGACGACAGCATCTTCGGGATACCTGGTGTTAAAATTTCCATTGCTCGCAGCATCTAGAGCCATCTGATACCTCCAATCTATACCTCTGAAGAAGATACCCAACAACTGCACCTCACTGAACCCATGATGCGGACAATCTCTCTGATAAGCTCTGCATCTTATCCAAGCAGCCTTGAATGCTTCAGCTGGTTGTTGAGAGAAGGTGGAGATCTTTGTTCTCGCGTCCTCTGACCGTGCATCATCATAGAAGTTGTTCAAGAAGGCATTCTTGGTTTCCCACCAAGTAGTCAGAGATCCTGGCTTCAACTACTTGAGCCAGTAAGCCGCTTCCCCAGCAAGAGAGTACGGGAAGAGCTTGCAGAAGATGAAATCATTGGACACCCCATTAGCCTTAATGCTCATAACTACCTCCTCAAACCTCTCGATGTGATCCATGGGTTGTTCATAAGGAAGACCATGGAAAGGATGCTGTCCCACGAGAGTGTAGTATGCGGGTTTCAGCTCAAAGTCATTCCTCTGAAACGGAGAGGGTCTAATCGCGGATCGGTTGGCATAGAACTGATCTGGCCTGTTGTAATCCCCTAGCGTCCTCCACGAACAACCACAGCAGCAGCAGCTGTAGCTTGCATAGCCGGAGCCTCAATAGCAGGAGGGTGTCGAGCGACACCCTGTTGGTGTCGATCGACACCGACTGCGGGTTCTGCTATCACGTTTTCCTCAGCATCAAGTTTCTGACCCTGCTCGTTGCGCACATGGCCCTCTTGATCACGCAGGATTCCAGCCTCATCCCTTACCAACACAACGAAGTTTTCCATTGCAGCAAGTTTATTTGCTTTTCGGTTTGTACGCTCGATTCTTGTTATGTCTTGGTTGGAAGGATTTGCAAGCTGAAGATCTTTGTTGCTCCTGGTTTTGCGATTAGGCATAAACCTGAAACACAAAGACAAAAGAAAAAAAAACAAAAAAAACGTAAGTAAATAAATAGTAAAAGAATTTAGACTAAAATTTAACTGAAATCTAATGGTGAAACAAGAGTCCCCGACAACGGCGCCAAAATATGATATGCTCAAATTTACCCTTGAGCTACTCTCTCAAATTAAGAGATCACTGTAGTACTTAGGGATCGAATCCGTAGGGACTAATGTTCACACAATAGATTATCAGTTTGGAAATTTAGCTAAATGTCAAAAGACAAAATGTAAAACTAACAGAGTAAAACGTAAAGGATGTAAATTCAATGAGGAAAAAGGCTAGAGAAATTCTCAGGAAATTCAGAATTGTAGAACAAACAATTATCAGGATTTTAATTAAGAACCGTTGTAGAACTCAAATCACTAATGTAAAATCAACCAACTTTCGTTGCGAAGATTATCTATGCCTAAATTTTAGAATCCTAAATCTCTTTGCGAATTCTTCAAATTAAACAAGCATTAAAGTTCAGCAGGTTTGATATGTTCACAAAATCTCTAAACCAAATTTCTTTGCGAATAGGGTATTTTGCTCATCTAAGATAGTTCAGGCAATCAATTATACTTTCGTGTCAACTAATCAACCTAAGATCAGATTCTAGGTAGCTAAGCTAGAATAAGCAATAAACACAATCTAGATGAAGAACTCTATAGATTATATCCTAATAATCTAACAACCTAGCAATTCATGAATTCCTTTGAAAACCCTAAACCTAACAGGGAGATTACTCAGACATGATAAATGAAACACAAATCATGAGTGAAATAATTTGCATTAAGAAAATCAAAAGAAGAAGAAAAGAGTTTAGAAATCTTCTCCAAAAATCCCTGAAGAGGTGGCTGCTCAAAAATCAAGCATTCTAAGCATAGGTCTAAACAATGACCTTAAAATCATATAAATAAGCTAAAACACGATTTAGGCTTTATTTGTAAACTGGGACAACTTCTGGGCCAAATTTACAATTCTTCAAAACTTCAAAAAGATAGAAAATTCGATTGCCGTCAGATATTGGTGTCGACTGACACTAATGGCTAGTGTCGATCGACACCCATACCAATTTTGCTCTCCGAGTTCATTTCTTCAACGTAGCTTCTCGGCCTGCTCCAAAACGTCCCATAATCTCCAAATAAGTCCAAAACGTACCTGAACCTGCAAAGACTCTAAAAGACTCGAAAAACACTAAAAAGACTCTAAAAACGACTCTTATATCATGGTTAAAAACCGTAAAAACCATGATATATCAAAAGCTCACAAATGGATGAAGTCTCTTCCCCAGGATCAATCACTACCTGAGAAGAATACAAGCGAACTTTCTTCAAACAGTTCTACACAAGGAACATATTGGACCATATGAAGAGAAGAATATTGGACTTTGAACAAGGATCAAATGAACCATTCCATGAGGCTGTAGGAAATTTTTAAAGAGTACAAGAGAGATTGCTCTCACCATAAGTTCGATGAACTGAATTTGTTAAGAATTTTCTATGGAGGCGTTAGGGAGGAATTCAGGAAGATACTCGATATTTCAAGTAAAGGAGACTTCACGACAAGAACCACAACTAGAGCTAACAAGCTCATTTACAACTTGGTTACAAGCGACAACAATCAGTACCAGGTCTATGAAGAAAGTATGGAAGACGTCAAGCCAAATTCAGATTCTAAGGGTGCTCTTAAGCTGAAAACAATGATTGTTGGGCCTCTAAAGAGCCAACAAAGAGGCTTAGATCAATGTGAGAATGTGGGAGATGATGATGTTAAGGACTACCAAGAGTGTAAGACCAGCGGCTTTAATGGGCGTAAGAGAGAAGTGAACTACATCGACGATCTAAAGAGGCTACAACAAGGCGAGATCAATGGTAACTTCAATCGTGAAAATTTTCAGCCAAGCTTTCAAACTCCAATTCAAGCAAAAGGGGACGTGGATATGATCCCTAAGGAGAGCAAGGATGAAGCTGTAATGCAGCAACTTATGGAGAATCATCAGTAGATCATGGATAGTAATCAACAACTTTGGGAAAATCAACAACAACTTATGGAAAGAGAATGGCAAAACGCCCAAAACAACGAAAATCTTGGCATTAAGTTTGATAGCTTGTTTGGTTACTTCAATAAGGAGAATAAAATGGTGAATGTGAAGCTTATTGGCCTATCTACACGTGTTGAGAAGGTTGAAGTAAAAGTTGCTCAAATGGCAAAAGGTGCGAAGATAACAACTAATAAGCCACACAGCTGAAGGTAAAGAGGAAACTACACCTATTACCCCAAATTAAGCCACCAAAGTTGATCCACCAACCTGGCCAGAAGATGATAACCCAATTAATAAGCCACACACCAAAGAAGGCTTCATAAGATAGACGATCCAGTGAAGTTTATCTTTCCTTGCACGATTGAAGGTGTGGATTTTCTTGACTCTCTTTGTGACACAAGAGCTAATGTGAATGTGATGTCCAAGACCATTGCAAACAAGCTGGAAATTCTTGACATCAAGCCTTCAACAATTTCTCTTAAGTTTGGAGACGCTTTCACTCCACACGGTTTTGTGCAAAACTTCTTGGTGCAAGTGTGAGGCTGTCTTATTCTAGTTGATTTCATATTGTAGAGATGAGTGATGGCTATGCCATTGATTTTTGGGTTCGCATTCCTTGAAACAGTGGGAGTAATTGTTCCCAAAAGACGAGTTTCTTTCTCTAAAATAAAAAAGAGAGTCTTCTACCCTGCAATTCCTACTGATCGCTCTCATCATATAACCAGATCCAAGGAAGAAAAGCTGATTTTAGATACTGGAGATCACGAGAAGAAACCAAAAAATGTTACAAGAGAAGCTCCAAACCTCATGGTAAAAGAAGCTCTCAAATCGACGTAGTCTTGCTGCAAAAATGTTTTATGCGACAAAGTCTCGACTTTGACTTTTCAGGGGTGTCCTAAGAACGTGGTTAAAGAGGTCCTACACATTGAGAAACATCCTGAAGCACCTCCAACGCCAGCCCCATCTGGTTCTCCTTGGTACATGCACATTGCAAACTATTTAGCAACAAAGGTCGAGCCTCCTCAATTCTTTGGTTACAAGAAGAAAAAGTTTTCGCGTGAAGTTAAAAGGTACTTTTTGTATGAGCCCTATCTATAAAAGAAGTGCTCTCATGTTTTATTTACGAAATGTGTTCCAGAGGAAGATGTTCCAGGTATTCTCTTCTCTTGTCACAGATCAGACTATGGTGGACACTTTGCCACTTTCAAAATAGTCTCTAAGGCATTAGAAGCTGGTTTTTGGTGGCCAACCATGTTTAAAGATACTCATGCCTTTATATCTAAGTGCAATGCTTGCGAAAGACAAGAGAACATCAGCAAACAAAACAAGATGCCACAAAACTTCATACAAGAAGTTGAAGTTTTCTATATTTGGGGAATCGACTTCATGGGTCATTTTCCATCATCTTATGGAAACAAATACATCCTTGTTGTTGTGGACTACGTGTCAAAGTGGGTGGAAACTATAGCTAGCCCCACAAATGATGTAAAAGTAGTAATGAAGATGTTCAAGTCGATAATTTTTCCAAGGTTTGGCGTTCCACGAGTTGTGATTAGCGATGGAGGTAAACACTTCATCAACAAAGTGTTTGAGAATCTTATGAAGAAAAATGGTGTGAGACACAAGGTTGCTACACCTTATCACTCTCATACTAGTGGACAAGTGGAGATCGCCAACAGAGAAATCAAAGGGATCTTGGAGAAAACAGTAGGAAAACGAGGAAGGATTGGTCAGTAAGACTTGATGATACTCTATGGGCATATAGCACCACATTCAAAACTCCTCTTGGTACCACTCCTTTTCATATTCGTAATGGGAAAGCATGTCATCTTCCAATGGAGATCGAATTCAAGGCTGAATGGGTGGTAAGAAAGTTGAATTACGACATCAAACCGACAGCTGAAAGGTGTTTGATTCAGTTGAACGAGTTGGAGGAAATTCGTTTCAATGCCTATGAAAATTCTAGGATCTACAAGGACAAGACTAAGGCATACCATGACAAAAAGATAACTACTAGGAATTTTTCACCAAATGGCCAGGTTCTACTCTTTATCTCACGTTTGAAACTCTTTTCTGAAAAACTCATAATGCGACGGTCTAGACCGATCGAGATTAAGGAAGTAAACCATATGGTGTTGTGGTACTTCAAAACTGTGATGGAGGCGATTTCACAGTCAATAGATAACGGCTTAAGCCATATCTCGCAGATGTGGAAGAAGAAATGGGAGATCCAATTTTCCTAGATGATCAGCCTCATGCCTAATATGCACCAAAGTCAAGCTAACGACTTAAAAACAAGCGCTTGATGGGAGGCAACCCATTAGTAAGATTTAGTTTCTAGTTTTTTTTTGTGTGTTTTTCATATTTCAATTTCAGGTTTTCATAAAAAGACAAAAACAAAATAGACCAGTACACACAACCCCTTTAGGTTGGGCCAAGTTTCACGTGACCGTGGCAAATTCCCCCCCTTCCCACCCGGTTCTACCACCTGTACCGTGGCATCCACAACAACAATATCTAAGGAAAGAAGCCACTGACCGGAGAAGAAGACTCACGTACCACGTACCGTGTACCTCCCATACCGCAAATTCCACCTCCATGTACCCTATGCAAATTGACGCGACCAAGTGATCTAGGATTGAAGATTCACTGACAACATGAGTCTTTTATGAGTAATGGCTGAAGAGAATTAGCTAAGCGATGGTTGAATTTGTGATATCTCATCATTAAAACTAAACTGACTGGAATCGTACGATGAAAGTCGACATTATCAGAATCATCCAAGATTCAAAACTCAGGAAGCTACTTCCCCAAGCCGTTTCCGACACCCAAATTAAAGTTTGCAGAATACTTTCCAAACTGAAGATTCGTCAGTAATATCAATATTCTGAAGACGATGGCCAAATAAAACAAGTCCACGGACGAGCTAATTTACAAGTTATCGGCAAAAATGTACAAAAGTTCTGTCACCGTTCCATGGCATGTAATCTCTACAGGAAATACTAGGGATCAAACATCCACAAGTAAAGTGACTGAGAAAAACAAGCCGTTTACGAGCTGGATTAAAAGATGTCCCAAGACACTCTCACCCGGGCCACCACGTACCAAGACGTCGGAAACTTTACGGATCCTTCTAGGATTCAAAATTCTCCAATAATATGCCTATTCTAAGCACATTTGTCAAAGAAAACCGCTGTACCACCAGACTAGATCGAGAAAACCAACGAGAGCACCAAACCGGGCCAAAACGAGCCAAACAGATCATCACCGGTCACACGGCCCGTGACCAGTGTGAAAGAAAAAGAGGAGTCCAGTCACGAATCTCATGATTGTGCACAAGTGTCCCCAAACCGATCATAGTCTCCATGACCGGTGCGACTCGTGACTGCGCACAAGTGTCCCTAGACAGATCACAGATCACAGTCTCTGTGATCGGTGTGACAGACCTATCCCACGTCGGCCAAAGCTCATCAAACCAATCGGACTCACCACCTCTATCTTCATGGAAAAAAATTTCACGAGATCGCATCTTCCCTATCCTCATTGCCTTTAGGTAAGTTTTCATTCATTTTTCTTTTAAATATTGATGGTTTTAGGTTTTTGTCTCATGAAAGACGCAAAAAGAAATACAAAACAGAAAATTCAATTGAACTTAACTGAGTTCATTTGATGACAAGCAATACAAGAAATATCACAAGGTTAGTCATCACATCCACCACCTACCTTCATTCCATATCGTTAACGAAACAAGGTGACATTGTTCTTAAACCTATCTTTCTTTTCCATTTATCTATTCCATCCTCTTTCTCTTTCTTTTTCCCACCGATAACAGTGCAATTTATGTTGACTTGAGATATTTTTCCACGTTTTACATCAATATTGTTTTATCGAGTTAAAAGTTTTTATTGAATCAAAACTAGTAGGGAATAAGGACTTTGTCATATGAGCACTACTTACCATTATGTGTTGAGAATTGTTTTCCTATGATAATTTGCAGATTTACAAAGAGCTGACAATACCTAGACGATTATAACCGGACCATTCCCCTGAAGTCTCATCTTAAAGAGAGTTCTGTTGGATTGAGCGTCAACTCTATCTTATTTGGACATCTAACTTGATTTAATTTTTCTCATTAAAGGTGTTAGATGAAAAGAACCAAACATTCAGGACTTCTTATTCATTTTACCACTCTCTGCTGATCCTGAGTGGCCATTCATTTTAGTGGTTCCCACCCTTAAACCATAACTTCTTTTCAGACCTCATGCATTCTTTTTTTCCTTTCTCATTTAGCAGCTATGTACAAATACGTCAGAGAGAAAGGGCCGACACAATTTTCCAGGCACATAAGACGAAGGCTTCGGAGAACTAAGTAGAGATTGTAGAGACTTCGTCGAAAGCTTGTTCTACCTTGCGATTCGATAAACAAATGTACTAATTTCGTGCTTATGAGACTTGTGTGAATAAAAGTACTGTTTCCCGTTTCTCAAGAAAAAAAACGTGAAAAAAACGAAAGGAAAGGAAATAGTATGGAAAAATCCCAGGGAGAGCCAAGGATCAATGTACAGAAGAGTTGGAGTAGCTATAGAAGATCCCCGCAGAAAAATATAAGTCTGGGGGAACCAAAAGGAGGCAAAGGAAAAGAAGAAAGGAATAAGAAGTGGTTGGAAACTATGGTTATCAATAGGTTCATTCTCGCAAATCACCTGGTAACCCTAAACACTTTAAACTCCACCACTAAACACCAAAAACCCCTTTCTACACCTAGCGCTGTCTACCCCGAATGACATCCTTCGAAGAAAAAGCTCACGCAAGCACTTTATGAATTCAGGGTTTTTGCAATACTTGAGATCAATAGACAAGGTTTGAAAAAGTTGTAGAACTATAGTGAGAATGTTCTAACGTAGATTCTGTTTAATGTGGTCCGCAGATTATAGTTCATGGCACGGTCGCTGATGACAAAAGATTTTCCGTGATGTTCAAACCTCTTTTCCACGATTTTACTTTCTTGTTTGCTTGCGGACAAGCAAACTTTAAGTCTAGGAGCAATGAGCATCGTATTTTTACTCGTTTTTACTATTTCCTACAGGTTATTATTAATAAGCATTCTATGTGATTTGATGAATTTAAGAGGTTTTCCAAGTATTTGTGGTGTCAAAAAGTTTTTACAGGTTTGTGGACAAAAAGGACAAAAAGTGGAGCAAAACACGTTTCATAGACGTTCTTGGAGGTGCTGGAAAGGTAGAAGAGTCACCTTTAACCTACAAGTGGAATGATACGAAAAAATTAAGCCGTTCAATAGATATACTCGAAAGAGTAGAGACATGTCCTGGACCGGTCAAGAGTAGTATGCCCGGGATGAGGCCTCTTAGCCATACCGGTCACAAGCCATGTCCCAGGTGTAGTCACCACTAGAGGCACCGGTCAGAGCCTCCATGATCGGTGCAAATTAACCACTCGTCCCCTTTTGCCAAAACGACACCGCTTAATTTTTTTGACTTGAAAGAGCCCTAAACTCAACGTAGAAGACTCAAGACCCTATAAATACAAGTTTTTACGCCACAAACAGAGGAGAGCGACACCAGCAGCTAGGAGAGACGCCACCACCACCTCAGAAGACACAGAGCTCGTCCATCTCCATCCTACTAGTCTCGGACCTCACCTTATCACCATCATCACTTGTTTGCTATACTTTATCGATATCTATTGTTTAAAGGGAGAATATTCTGCAATTTTGCATCACAAAAAAGATCTCTAAAACCCTTTTAATACTTTATTTGATTATGCAATCCTTTACATCTCAGGTTTTGGTTTGTTTAATCATATGTGCGTAGTTCTCTCGTTGGGTTTAAGGGTTTTCGAAAGGCAATTCATGGATCGTTAACTAGGATGATTAGATTTGGGTTTGTTTGTTTATTTTTCTCCATCTACATATATCTTTGCTGCTTATTGCTTGGTTGACCGTCTTGCTACTGGTCTTAGGATATATTTACTTTCCGAAAGTTTGATAAATCCGCTAAAGTAATTTAGATGAGCAAAGCGTCATAACTAGTGGAAGTTGAGTTATGAAACTTTGTGCACATATTGAATTTGGATTGTTTACGTATCTTTAACTCCTTATTACCTGCAAAAATAAAGTAATCTAGGCTGTTTAGACATAGTTATTGGTGCTATGGGAGTAGACTAATTTCTTAATCGAAATTCGAGTTCTTAAGCATAATTAATCAAATATTCCCTGTGTGATTTCCTTGCCTAAATTGATCCATGATACCTTGAGAATGCCCTGCAGCCCAACACTTCGTTTATTGATATTTACATTGCTTTATTTCTTGTTTTCTTTCTATTTTCTTTCACCATAAAAACCCCAAAACAAAAAATTCGGTGGCCCTTCCTCATATGTTAGTTTGGACATAGATCTAATAGCAGTTTCTTTACCACCAAATTAGACATAGATCTAATAACTGTTTTTTAAGATTTCAAGAATTGATGTTACAATTCCTCATCAAGTCTATTACGAAAATGAGTTTCTAAAACACGTCATAGAAGGAGAATGATACATGTTGTCTAACTGCATCAATTCGCCAAAATCGATAAGGAACTCTAATCATTTTTTTCAAATCAAGTGTTTCTCAGACAAAGATGGAGCATGTTAAACATAGCTCTAATATCAGTTTCTTTCCCACCAAATTGGCCTTTCCTCATCCGTGCTAATTGTTTATTTAGAAGGTAACAGATGAAATTCGTTTTTTATTTTATAATAAATAAAAAATATTTGCTACTAGTAATATTTGTATTTAAATATATAATAATTTTTATATTTTCATAGTATATTTACAGAAAAATATATTTTTGATCAGAATTTCATGTTAAATTAATTTTAAGACTTTATTTCAAAATTATATGAATAGTAAAATAAAATTAAGAGATGTTTATATTGAAAATAATAATAATATATTTTAAATTAATATTGTATTGTAGGTTAATATTAAATTAATATTTACGATGAAATATATAATGTAATTTACAAATTTTAGTTTACAATTAAATATAAAGTTAATAATATATAAATTAATTTTTGTATTTGTCATTGAAATTTGATTTATTAATTTTTAATATATTTTTAAAACTTTTGTTATTATTTGGTTACCATTTATCATAATGATATATTTTATTTCTTCTTTGCATCTTTTCTGTGGATACCAGATCCAACACCCAATAGTTTATTCGCGGGTTAAAACTCTCAAGAATAAAACCAAGATCGTATTTTCTTATATGTGTTATGTATGCTTTGAATCGTAATAGAGTGTGTAAAATGAATTAGAATATAGAGAGAATGATTCACTAAATTGGATCCCCATCATAATGTTATGTGGTCCTATATTTATACATAGTAGGGATTTAATGTCAATAATTAATTCTATGATTTCCTTTACATGCACCCGTTTTGATATTGTCTTCAATGCCATAACGTCTTGATTTGAAATTGACTAGGCCTTTTATGGATTTTCCTTCTTGGACTCATCCATGGGCTTTGAGCTCCCTAAACCTTCACCTCGCGTTCTCGAGCTCTCGGAGAGTTCATCGACCTTGACGGCTCAGAATAATTTTGCTTGGTTGTGGGTCCCTTTTATCTTCTGTTATTATGATGTGGAGGTCACGTGTCTGTCTCTTACGGGGACTAGATTCCTGGTGTGGGATCCGACATCAACAATTGCCCCCTAAGTCCTGCGAGCTGTTGTTCCAGCTTGGGGGACTTAAGTAAGAAATGACGACGTATCTTTTTGATTCATATTCCTTAATTACCTTTATGTCTTTTCGCTGTATCCCTAGAATTTCGAGATCTGAATGATTTGATTGCCTTGATACGTGTCACCATTAACTTTAGAATTTTTTATTAATAAAATGGAGAAAATCGTCCCACTTTCCACTACTTTCGAGGCGGTTTTCCTCGTTTGTTAACCGGTACAAAAGGTGAATCCTTCCCCCACTATTTTTTTCTTCATTATCTCTTTGTCTTCTACATCAACCTTTCTCTTTTTCTATTGTTGTTTCTTCTTCTCCTTTCTTTATTGTTTCCGCATTCTTGATCAAAATTCTACCAATCATGTCTACTTTGGCTCAAAAAGCTGAAATCGAAAGATTGGAAGCGGAAGATGTTGAAATGTCGTTGACTCCCGAGGTCATTGCTCTGGAAGCCACCATGTGCACTCAACCTGGGGACAAATTCGGCCCCCATCACTCATCAATGTCGTCGAACGTTTTCCTCGACACTATCAGGATTATTAGCTGGGTCCCGTCGGAAGTTGTGTTCGTTCTTCCCGGTCTAGACGAATCCCCTGAAACGGTTCGTCCGGGTTATTGCTGTGCCTATGAGATTTATTTCAAAGGTTGCGGCATGTTCTTCCCTCTTCTCGAGGTACTTCTTATGTACCTCCACCACATAGGGCTAGCTCTTCTGCAAATGGTCACCAACATGCTTCATGCGATACTGTGCGCATTCACAGTTGTTGCGGAGGCTGGTTTTGCTTTGAGCGTTACCGAGCTCCTCGAACTCTTCTATGTCTGGGAAGCGTGATCAGCCATAACCTTTTCCATCGACCCGACCCACGAACGGAATCTAATAGATGGCTTGCCGTTATGGGACGACAGCTACCAGAGATTTTGATTTTTCTTCAAGATCAGTTCTACCTCCGTCAACAAACTGGCCGAGATGTTGTATTTCTGCTGGTCAACCTCCACTGGTAGAAATTAGTGTTTTTGGGTTCTGCCTTAAATATCGTTGATTCCTTATTTATTCATTGTTGTTTCTTTTACTCTCTTATAGCGGCACATATTCGTCCTACTTCTTGGGAAGGATTCTACGATTTTTATCGAACGGTTGTTGAGGGTGTCGTCAACTGGAATTCCTTCACCCTTAATCGGATTCACAAAATTCGGGGTGCTCGTCAGAATAGGGAAAGCTTGTCCCCTAGATCCACCTCTGAAGGAGACAAACTACACTGGTTGGAGTTACCGTGAGGAGAAAATCGCAGAAAAAGCGTAGAAGGCCATGGAGAAGAGAGTGAAAGGCAAAATCTCTCCTCTTGACAAGAAACAGCGGGATAACGCCACCACCATAAATGACGGTGTTGCCCACAAAGTCAACGTGCTTGAGGAGACTCCTTCCTCATTAGTTGTTTCAGGTTCGAGTTCGAACTCTCGATGAGCTCGACAAACTGTAGCAATCGATGAAGGCGACGACACCTAAGAAGTGACCCTCGCCTCTTTGGCTCGCAAGACTTCGAAGAGGAAAAACCCATAATCACCTTCTTCACCTCGGGATGATAGGTCAAGATCCCGGGGCGGTGACAAAGATGTTATCCTTTGCCGCCTCCTGAATCTCGGACTCTCGGGATTCATGACTCGGCCGAACCTTGCCCTAAGGAGCCGCAAAGTGATTCGGCTCCTCGAAAAGATCATGCCACACGTCGTTCAGGAGGTCAGTCATCATCCTGAGCTGTCGGCATTTCCTCTTCCAAGTCCGGGGGTTCCGACATTTCGGCTCGTGGTAACTATCTCTCGAACTCCTTTGGTTGCACTTTCTTTTTCTTTGTTCTTAATCCAATTATTTCTATATTTCAGAAAAAGAAGGTTGGGGATATCTTCAAATGTTTCTCCACTCGAACTTGTGATACGCTCCCCCCCCCCTTCCATCAATGGCGTGAGGAAGCCCATGAAAGATATCTCTGCCATGCTCACCATGCTTCTCAGGTTTAAACCTACATTCCTTTTCTCAATAAAATCTTCGGTTTATTCATCCACTTATCTTTTCTTGTTTGTAGACTGTCATTGATTATAATGACATGATTTTCTAGTACGAGTCTCATTTTATAATTGTGGCCCCCACTAAGGAAGTTGAGGTTGCTAAAAAAAAGCTCGCCGATGCTGAACTAGCTAACTAGGACCTGAAAAAGGCCTCTGAAAAGGATGCTAAAAAGCTCGAACGTATGGTGAGATTGGATAAAGAGTGAGACGATGCCAAGGCCCTGGTGAAAATTGAGCAAGGGATCAGGGTGCTCACCACTGAAGCTAAAGCAGCAAAGTCTGAATCTTGCTCCCTTAAACGGGATTTGGATGCTTCTTTAGCTAAGTTTCAGGAGTTGTCTCTCAGGTACAACACTTTTATTAAGTTCAGAGAGCGTGATTTGCTGCAGTCAAGAGTTTTTCGAACAAGTTGTGGAGTATATCAAGACTTAGGAGGTTAAGAATCGTCTTGAATCTGACGTTAAGGAGATGAAGAGCAATCTAACACTCCTTAACCAACTTAAAGACGAAGATGTTATTCCTAAGGATGAATCTACCGAGGCAAAAGCTGAGGTCGCTAAGATTGAACAGGAGCTGGCTGCTCTTCCTGTTGTTTCTCTCGATCTCGAACAGTTTGCTTTGGCCTTTGTAAACTCTCCTCCTCTCCTGAACCAGACCTTGATATGCTCAAATTTACCCTTGAGCTACTCTCTCAAATTAAGAGATCGATGTAGTACTTAGGGATCGAATCCACAAGGACTAATGTTCAAGCAATAGATTATCAGTTTGGAAATTTAGCTAAATGTCAAAAGATGTACTGTAAACCTAACAAAGTAAAAAGTAAAGGATGTAAATTCAGTGAGGAAAAAGGCTAGACTTAGGGAAATTCTCAGGAAATTCAGAATTGCAGAACAAACAATTATCAGGATTGTAATTAAGAACCGTTCTAGAACTCAAATCACTAATGTAAAATCAACCAACTTTCGTTGCGAAGATTATCTATGCCTAAATTTTAGAATCCCAAATCTCTTTGCGAATTCTTCAAATTAAACAAGCATTAAAGTTCAGGTTTGATATGTTCACAAAATCCATAAACCAAATTTCTTTGCGAATAGGGTATTTTGCTCATCTAAGATAGTTCAGGCAATCAATTACACTTTCGTGTCAACTAATCAACCTAAAATCAGATTCTAGGTAGCTAAGCTAAAATAAGCAATAAACACAATCTAGATGAAGAACTCTATAGATTCAATCCTAACAATCTAACAATCTAACAACCTAACAATTCATGAATTCTTTTGAAAACCCTAAACCTAACAGGGAGATTACTCAGACATGATTAATGAAACACAAATCATGAATGAAATAAATTGCATTAAGAAAATCAAAAGAAGAAGAAAGGAGTTTAGAAATCTTCTCCAAAAAATCCTGAAGAGGTGGCTGCTCAAAAATCAAGCATTCTAAGCATAGGTCTAAACAATGACCTTAAAATCATATATATAAGCTAAAACACGATTTGGGCTTTATTTGTAAACAGGGACAACTTCTGGGCCAAATTTGCAATTCTTCAAAACTTCAAAAAGATGGAAAATTCGATTGCCGTCAGATATTGGTGTCGACCGACACTAATGGCTAGTGTCGATCAACACTCACACCAATTTTGCTCTCCGAGTTCGTTTCTTCAGCTTAGCTTCTTAGATTGCTCCAAAACGTCTCATAATCTCCAAATAAGTCCAAAACGCTCCTAAACCTGTAAAGACTCTAAAAGACTCGAAAGACACTAAAAGACTCTAAAACAAGACTAATATCATGGTTAAAAACTGTAAAAACCATGATATATCAACTCCCCCAGACTTAGCCTTTGCTTGTCCTCAAGCAAAACAGAAACTTAACCTGTGAAAGAGGTTTGAAAAACGCGGAAACTCTCTCTCTCTTTAGACTATTACATTGAGCATTCAAACCAAATCCATATGCTTAGCAGACTAATCCAAATCGAACCACTATGTACTTCTCTGTAGACATTTCAACTCCCCAAATTTAACCCACAACTTCGGAACATTCTCCACAGCCTTCATCGCTGGATCTCATCAATGAAATCAGTGCCAAGAACCTTCTAGACTCGTTCCCATTCAATACCATGACAAACCAGCCTATTTTCCACATCTTTTTGGTACTCTTTCTCTCCCCCAGACTTATTCTTTTCTCAACATCTTTTGTGTTGTTTTTCCCTCTTTTTTTTTATATCGAAAGTGTAGGCGAATAATGGTATCACAGAAAATTTTTCTAACCTCGCTTCCAACTTTCGTGTGATCATTCCTTTCAAAGTAAAATAATGGGGTCGTTGGAAATTTTCCTATCCCTTTACTCAAAAGAAAATCATCTCATATTTTCTGCTTGTAAACACACTTTTTTTTTACTGAATAAGAGAGAGGAGTACCATCACTTTTGCATTCAGGTTTTCGTTTGTCAGGTAGCAACGGGGAGTCAAACCTTATGAACATCAGTTGCATTGATGAGGTAAAAGGAAGAGCTCAGAAATTAGCTCCGGCTGTAGTGGATTCTGTTTCGAAGTATGGATCGCTCTGGGTCATCGATCAGTCTTTGGATTTTCCATTAGTCGGATTTGAACTAAATCTGCAGAATTAATCACTCAGGCAAATAGACTAAGAAGAGAAGTCGTTATTTCCTAACCAAGGTTTTGACTCAATAAAACGAATAAGACTGACACGACTGACTCTCAAAAATAAACACAAAGTCAGCGACTACCTCCCCCAGACTTAAGTAACACTGTCCCCAGTGGTACCAAACCCAGGGTTGGCAAAATGAAATAAAATAGAAAAAACATGAATAATCAAAATAAAATAGGAAAACGTACAAGTGGGTTGCCTCCCACTAAGCGCTTGTTTTCAGTCATTAGCTAGACTGTAGCGGAGCTCAGGTATCAGGTGGAGCAGAGGGCGGCTATGAATGCTTCCGCGAAATTAGTCTCATCATCCATGGTGGTGTATAGGTATTTGGTGCGTGAGAACGACCAAGAAAGTGAGGAATAGGAGTAAGGCGGGACTTAATCTTGGGTGGTACACTCCTTTTGCCTGCACAATCATCAAAAGAAGAAACAAGCGCTCTACGAAAATCTCGTGGCTTGGTTAACGGTAAAACAGTTTTTGTACCTTTGAAGTTCTTATTGATGAAAGGAGATGGTTTGGGATTAGGATGTACGTACCTTTGCTTTCCCTGAGGTGAATGGAGTGTGGGATGTGGAGCTTTCTGTTGCACAACAGGTCTCGGACGAGCAGCAAGAAAATCAACCCGAAAACAGTGTCTTGGAGGTAAATCCGGGTCAACTCGTGGGGAGTGTCGAGCGACACTAGTGGTGGTGTCGATCGACACCATGTCCTTATATCGAGTTCATGTGTCGAGTGTGGTGTCGATTGATACCCTGGTGGTGTCAATCGACACTGAGTCTATAGCTCGGATCTCTGCATCTTTTTTGCAACTCTTCTTTGCAATCCCTATCTCCATCTCAAAAACATCATCCCTTGGCAACTTGTCACTGAGTAGAACCTCTGCCTGTAGCCTAGTACTGAAAAGATGATCACCACACCAATCCTCAAGCTCAATAGCTTGCTCATTCACTTGCTCACTTGGACCCAACTCTTTGACATACCCAGCAGTAATGTCTGTGGAGATCTCTACAGAGAATGTCTGTCCATCAATGGTGTGTGTCTCCTCATCTTGTCCATGTCAAAATTCATGACCAGATCACCCATATTCAGAGCTATGCGTCCCTTTTTCACATCAATCAGAGCCCCAGCTGTAGCTAAAAAGGGTCTTCCCAAAATCAAAGGATCCTTGGGTTTCTCCTTATATTCCAAGACCACAAAATCTGTAGGAATCGTACATTCACCAATTTGCACTAGAACATCTTCTAAGATACCCTCTGGAATCCTTTTGGATAGATCTGCTAAGATGAGAGAGATCCTGGTCGGCTTGAAATCAGTCATCCCCAGGCGTACAACAACAGAGTTAGGCATCAAGTTAATACCGGAACCAAGATCACAGAGAGAATGCAAAAATCGTCCTGTGAAGATTGAGCAATCTAGCACAAAACTTCCCGGATCAGGTAGCTTCTTTGGAATCTTACTCTGAATCATGGCACTGACTTGTTCAGAGACAACCACTTTCTACTTTGTTTCTTTCTTTCTCTGTGGGGTCTCATGCGAGATATGCGCGCAGATGTCCCTGGAAAGTAAAGCTCCTTCCTCAGGACTTAGACCATTAGTAACTATTCTCTTCACATACCTCTTAAGTGGAGGTGAAATCGTGACTGCATCAACTAGAGACATCTCAATCACCACCTTGTCCATGATTGTTTTGCATCGAGCGTCCTCTATCTCCTGTTTAAACTTCCTAAGACTTTTTGGAAAAGGAAGCTTAGGCGTATACACTCTTTCTCCTACTTGAGGAAGATTGTTGAAAGGTGTTGGTTCAGTCCGCACAGGGTGTCGACCGATAGTAGGTTGGTGTCGATCGACACTAACCTCTGGTATCGACACTCTAGTGTCGAGCTCGGTCGATTTGACTCTGTCTTGCATCGAATTCTCTGCATCCTCTGAGGGGTGTCGATCGACACCCAGGTGGTGTCGGTCGACACTTATCGCTTGTGTCGAGTCCTTAGTATCGACCTCAGTCGATTTTGCTCCGTCTCGACTCGATTTCTCGGGAATTTTGGCTGGTGTCGAGCGACACCGCTGATATGTGTCGACCGACACTGAATATGAAACGTCAAAATCCTCACCATTCTCCTTAATTTTACCGAGATCATCCCGATCTTCCACCGAAACAGCATTGCATGCACTTCTGTGGTTGTTCTCAGTCCTTCCAGGAAGAAATCCATCTTGTCTTTTTACAGACTCAGCGGTCTGAGCAGCTTGAGTGTCCAGCTTCTTAACATGCGTGCTCAAAGCTTCAAACTTCCCATTCAGGTCAGTGTACAGAGCATTAATCTTTCCATTGAAGTCCACTGTAATCTTCTGTTGTCCCTCCAGAATCTGTTCTAGCATGGATTTAACATCGCTCTCTGGAGTTTGCAGAGGAGGTTTTTGGTATGAGGAATTACCATAGCTTCTGGTGAAGCTGCTGTTCGGATAAGTCTTATAATAGTCTGGCTTTGGAGGATAAGCTGAAGAGTGCTGATTACCTGTAAAGTTTGACCGCTGACTGTTTCCATTGTAGCCTCTGAATTGATTCCCTTGATAGTTACCGTACCTCTGACCTTGAAACCCAGCCTGATTGACAAACTACACTTCTTCTTTTGATCGTCCGTCTGACTCAAAAGTTTAAACCTCGGCAGCAAAGTGAACAGACTTCTTACCAACGAGGAGGTTGTGAACTGAATGTAACTTGGCCTTGACTTCAGCAATCTGACCACCTTCAGAGTTACCTGCTAGCTTCTTTCTCTCAAAATCAGCATTTTTCGTGCTGTTACTCGAAGCTAAGTTCTCAATCAAAGTGACTACATCCTCTGGATATCTGGTGTTGAAGTTGCCATTACTTGCAGCATCCAGAGCCATCTGATACCTCCAATCCACGCCTCTAAAGAAGATTCCCAGTAATTGAACCTCGCTGAAGCCATGATGCGGACAATCTCGCTGATAAGCTCTGAATCGCACCTAAGCAGCCTTGAATGCTTCAGCTGGTTGTTGAGAAAAGGTTACGATCTTTGTTCTCGCATCCTCTGACCGTGCATCATCATAGAAGTTATTTAAGAATGCATTTTTGGTCTCCCACCAAGTTGTCAGAGATCCTGGCTTCAATTGCTTGAGCCAATAAGCTGCTTCCCCTCCAAGAGAATAAGGGAAAAGTTTGCAGAAGAGGAAATCTGTAGAGACCCCATTAGCCTTGATGCTTGTAACGAGATCCTCAAACCTCTCAATATGATCCATGGGCTATTCATGAGGAAGACCATGGAAGGGATGCCGTCCCACAAGAGTGAAGTATGCGGGTTTCAGCTCAAAATCATTCCTATAAAATGGAGGGGGTCTGATTGCGGACCGGTTGGCATAGAACTGATCCGGCCTATTATAGTCACCCAATGTCCTCCCACGAACCACTGCAGCACCAGTTGCTACATCATTGACAACCGGAGCGTCAATAGCAGGAGGGTGTCGAGTGACACCCTGTTGGTGTAGATCGACACTGACTGCGGGTTCTGCTATCATGTTTCCCTCAGCATCCAGTTTCTGACCCTGCTCATTGCGCACATGGCCCTCTTGATCACGCAGGATTCCAGCCGCATCTCTTACCAACACAACGAAATTTTCCATTGCAGCAAGTTTCTTTGCTTTTCGGTTTGTACGTTCGATTATTGCTATGTCCTGATTGGAAGGGTTGGCAAGCTGAAGGTCCTTGTTGCTCCTGGTTTTGCGATTAGGCATAAACCTGAAACACAAAGAGAAAAGAAAAACAAAAAAAACGTAAGTAAATAAATAGTAAAAGAATTTAGACTAAAATCTAACTGAAATCTAATGGTGAAACAAGAGTCCCCGGCAACGGCGCCAAAATTTGATATGCTCAAATTTACCCTTGAACTACTCTCTCAAATTAAGAGATCGATGTAGTACTTAGGGATCGAATCTACAAGGACTAATGTTCACGCAATAGATTATCAGTTTGGAAATTTAGCTAAATGTCAAAAGATGTAATGTAAACCTAACAAAGTAAAAAGTAAAAGATGTAAATTCAGTGAGGAAAAAGGCTAGACTTAGGGAAATTCTCAGGAAATTCAGAATTGCAGAACAAACAATTATCAGGATTGTAATTAAGAACCGTTCTAGAACTCAAATCACTAATGTAAAATCAACCAACTTTCGTTGCGAAGATTATCTATGCCTAAATTTTAGAAACCCAAATCTCTTTGCGAATTCTTCAAATTAAACAAGCATTAAAGTTCAGGTTTGATATGTTCACAAAATCCATAAACCAAATTTCTTTGCGAATAGGGTATTTTGCTCATCTAAGATAGTTCAGGCAATCAATTACACTTTCGTGTCAACTAATCAACCTAAAATCAGATTCTAGGTAGCTAAGCTAGAATAAGCAATAAACACAATCTAGATGAAGAACTCTACAGATTCAATCCTAACAATCTAACAACCTAACAATTCATGAATTCTTTTGAAAACCCTAAACCTAACAGGGAGATTACTCAGACATGATTAATGAAACACAAATCATGAATGAAATAAATTGCATTAAGAAAATCAAAAGAAGAAGAAAGGAGTTTAGAAATCTTCTCCAAAAATCCCTGAAGAGGTGGCTGCTCAAAAATCAAGCATTCTAAGCATAAGTCTAAACAATGACCTTAAAATCATATATATAAGCTAAAACACGATTTGGGCTTTATTTGTAAACAGGGACAACTTCTGGGCCAAATTTGCAATTCTTCAAAACTTCAAACAGATGGGAAATTCGATTGCCGTCAGATATTGGTGTCGACCGACACTAATGGCTAGTGTCGATCGACACTCACACCAATTTTGCTCTCCGAGTTGGTTTCTTCTGCGCAGCTTCTCAGATTGCTCCAAAACGTCTCATAATCTCCAAATAAGTCCAAAACGTTCCTAGACCTGCAAAGACTCTAAAAAACTCGAAAGATACTAAAAAGACTCTAAAACAAGACTAATATCATGGTTAAAAATTGTAAAAACCATGATATATCAGACCTCGATCTTCCTGGAGACGATGCTTCTTTGTTGTCTGTTGAGCCTCCTAAGGTTCTACCTCAACCCTCTTCTCTAGATGAGGTAAGGTTCAATCAATTCAGTTCAAATGACTCTATAATTGGTGATAAACAACTCGCTAGGCTTAGGAGTTGGAATTTCTTTGAAGTGGTGACATATGATATCTGATTTAGAATGTGGTTGCGCCTATGTCTGCTGATGTTACTTCAATGGTTGTTCCGCCAGAAGAACCGACAATCCAGAACGTGGGAGCTCTCGAGGTATCAGAGCCTCCAACTGGAGACACTGAGGGGACTGATCCTGTAAATGCTTGCGAGACTGCTTCTCAAGCGAACTGGTCATGGCTGCGTCCACATACCTTGGGGATTGTCCCAACTTCTCCTCGATTTTTATGAACTTGATTTACATTTTTATTTCCCAAAGTCGCCTTTTCATACTTGATATATGCTTTTGTTACCCAAGGGGGCTTTTGACCTCGTCATTTTTTCATTCGATTTTTTTTTTGTGATTTTTTTTACTTTGATATGTTCAACAACTGAGTCAGATTTGCAAAGTCCGACTTGTTCGAAACTCTCGTTCGAGTTGTTTTCAAAAGAAAATGGGTTGATCAAGCCCTCACCATTTTTAAAGGAAAATTTTATCCAGTTAACCTCGATAAATTTATGTGAGGATGGAGCTCGGCTTCTGTATTGGTGCACCATTTTATTGTTTGAACACTTGCGAACCGTAAGTTGGTTCCGCAATCCTAGCTGGTCGGTTTGTTTGTTCGTGGGCTGTGTCTTAGAATTGTCTTTTAAGAAATTCTTCAAATCCGGCCCATTAGATTGCACTTAGGGCGGGGCGACAATTGTGTAGCCCTAAAGATTAGACATTTAGGTTTCAATTTAACAATACATGCACGCAAATAATTAGTACTGCCTCGAGTGCCGTTACCGCCAATCGAGAGACAAAGGGAATTAATTTCCTTTTAAGTCTCTTTTCCTTTAAATTTCTCATCACTGCCTAAAGCTTATCCATTAATTACTCCTGGCTTTGATATCTTCTTGCTCCTTCTACCTCCAAAGCATGAAGGCTCCAGGAAAGGCTGTCGGTTCATCTTCCACGCCTACCATCGCACAACCCCCTCCGCCTTACTATGAGTGGGGTTCTAGTAGTCCGACTATCTCTGGGGACAATTTTGTTCCCTAAAGGGTGTTCTTTCCCCACTTTGCATTCGACCTAGAAGGAGAAGAGAAGAGAGAGGTTCACGGGTTCATTTCCAAGGTTTGTCATTTCTTTGCTTTCAACGCCGAATCCGTTTTTCTATCTTCATCTTAATTTTTATATTTGTTTTCCCCAGGTCATCGAGAAGCACAAGTTCTCGTGCCATGAACATATCCAACTTGTCCATAAAAAGAGGGTCTTCGAAGGTCGCATCCGAAAGATAGAGAGGAAGATCAGGGGGATCGAATATGATCTATTTCAGTGGAAAAGACGTGGCTTGGACTCAATCGCACTGATTCCCGACCGCTTAGGCGCAGACATCCGGAATCAAGGGAGAGCTGCGAAAGGTATTCCTAGTGCGGAGGAAGGTTGATGAATTAGAAGTGCATTTTGCGGGCACTTTGCACATCGCTGAGCATATCTTGTACAATCCGCTATCATAATCGGCCAATAGTATCCTAGCCTCTTTATTTTAAACGCCATAGCTCGTCCCGATGATTGACTTCTGCAAAGTCCTTTGTGGACTTCCCTCATCACAATTTCTACCTCGGAACCATGAATACATAACAAGTATGGATCGCTAACTCCTCGCTTAAACAACGACTCCTTTATCATACAGAACTTTGAGTTGATGAATTTAAGTTTTCAGGCTTTCCATTTATCTTGTGGGAGTTTGCCAGTTTGAATATACTCCCTTATCGGTGCCCGCCAGTCAGCCCCCCAATCATCAGCATAAATATCTTCGGTGCTTTTGTGGGTTGGGGCTTGAAATTTCTGAGACTAGACTTGTATCTAAATATGATGCCATTGGTCCTAGAGTTTCTTGCTCTCGCCAAGCCTCCTGGTTGGGTTCGAGTTCGGGAGCTCGATCGTGATTGCCTCTTGATTTGGACTAGTGGGACTTTTATTTTCCAGAACTTTACTTGAACTCGCTTGTTGCATAGTGCTCAGAATTTTACTATTACTCGGTCGTTGTCTTTTTCTCGGTTTTTTCCAAACGTTCGGGATTTCGTCAATGTTTAGCTTTTGCTTTTCCTGTGACCGAGATTGGGATCTGATGACCACCTTTGCTTCATTATCGATATTAATACTACGGTTTGAGATACACTATACCAGATTTATTCTTTTTTAGGCCAGGATGAGAAGTAGAGGCTAGTGTTGCCAATGCATCACCGTTAAATTGATTAACAACGAGCTGTGAATCACAATATACAATAACTTCTCATGCTTCGATTCCATTAGCAAGGCAAAGACCAGCGATCAAATCTTTGTATTCTGCTTCATTATTTGAAGCTGTAAATAATAACCGGAACGATTTTTCGATGATTTCCGATGTCGGAGCTTCGAGCCGAATGCCTACTCCAGATCTTTGTTTGACCGACGATCCATCCACATGTAGTTTCCAAGTTTTGTTCTCTTCTTCCTTTGCTAATTTGCTGGTGGGAAGTTCTATCAACAAAATCCGCCAATACCTGAGCCTTAGCACTGGTTCGACTTTTGTATTCGATGTCGTACTCGCTAAGTTCAATAGCCACTTCACTAAACGTCCGAACTGGCTTGGTCCATGTAGAATAGTTCGTAATGGCTGTGTGCTAAGTACTTCAATTGGATGAAATTGGAAGTATGGTCGCAACTTCCAAGCTGATACGACTACAGCGAGCGCCAGCATTTCCATTATCGTGTAACGAGTCTCTGGTCCTGTTAAACTCTTGTTGACGTAGTAAATTGGTCTTTGATCCCCCCGATCCTCCCGTATACTCTGCTAACAACGTGTCTTGAAACGGAAATATAGAGGTATAATTTCTCATCCGTTACAGTGGTTAAGACTGACAAGGATGAGCTGATTCCTACAAAAACAGTGACAGGGCACAGAATGTGCATTGATTATAGAAAGCTGAATATTGCAACCAGGGAGGACCATTTCCCTCTGCCTTTCATTGATCAGATGCTGGAAAGGTTAGCAAGTCACTCGTACTACTGTTTTCTTGATGGATACTCAGGGTTCTTTCAGATTCCAATCCATCCTGAAGACCAGGAGAAGACTACTTTTACTTGCCCGTATGGTACTTTTGCATATCGCAGGATGCCATTTGGACTTTGTAATGCTCCTGCAACCTTTCAGCGGTGTATGATGTCTATCTTCACCGACATGATTGAGGATTACATGGAAGATTTTATGGATGATTTTTCTGTTTATGGATCTTCGTTTAAAGACTGCTTGGACAATCTATGCAAAGTGCTTGCTAGGTGTGAAGAGAAGCATTTGTTTATGAATTGGGAGAAATGTCACTTCATGGTTCGAGATGGTATTGTACGTGGGCACCGAGTTTCAAAAGCTGGGATAGAGGTTGACTGCGGAAAGATTGAGGTAATGACAAGTTTAACACCTCCTAGCTCTGTGAAATTAGTTAGGAGTTTTCTGGGACATGCAGGTTTCTACAGAAGGTACATC
Organism: Turritis glabra; assembly: GCA_900406565.1. Classification (NCBI taxonomy): domain Eukaryota; kingdom Viridiplantae; phylum Streptophyta; class Magnoliopsida; order Brassicales; family Brassicaceae; genus Turritis; species Turritis glabra. The sequence goes on along the minus strand of OVBN01000077.1, from coordinate 301,796 downwards.
AAGGATTTCAGCAAAATCGCCAGGCCACTAACTGCTTTGCTCTGTAAGGATGTTCAATTTGAGTTCAATGCTTATTGTCTCTCAGCATTCGAACAGATTAAGCAAGCATTGGTGAGTGCTCCTATTGTGCAACCTCCAGATTAGGGTCTACCTTTCGAGGTAATGTGTGATGCTAGTGACTTCGCAGTTGGGGGTGTTCTGGGACAGAAGAAAGACAAGAAACTTCATGCAATCTACTACGCAAGCAGAACACTAGATGACGCACAGAGGAATTATGCTACCACTGAGAAGGAGTTGTTGGCCGTAGTGTTTGCTTTTGAGAAGTTTCCTACTTACCTGGTTGGCTCTAAGGAATTCGACATTGAATTCAGGGACAAGAAAGGGGTTAAGAATGGTGTTGATGATCATCTCTCAAGGATTCAGATTGATGATGGTGTTCGTATCTATGATTCTCTGCCTGAGGAAACCATAAATTTGGTGGAAACAGGATTTCAGAAGGATCTACAGGCTTTCTTAAGACAAAATCTGTAGAATGCTTACGGTGCAGTAGGTATGTCGAGCGACACCAACTTGGTGTCGATCGACACCACCTACGTAGAGACGGACGTTTGTCGACCAAGCTATAATACACTCGACGTAAAAGATCGACACATGGTCTAAGTGTCGATCGACACATGGTCTCTGTGTCGATCGACACCACCTCTAGTGTCGATCGACACCCACCGGCGGATATACCAGACTTGGATTATAATGGGTACGTCGCTTCTGTTGCTGTTTCCAATCAACCGTGGTATGCTGATATTGCTAACTATCTTGCTGCGGAGGTCGAGCCTGATAACTTCACAGGGTATGCTAAGACGAATTTCTTGAGAGAACTTAGGCGATTCTACTAGGATGAGCTTTACCTGTATAAGCACTGTTCGGACGGTGTTTACAGACGATGCATTTCAGAATCTGAAGTTTCGGATGTGTTGTTTCATTGTCACGGGTTTGATTACGCAGGACACTTTGCTACTTTCAAGACAGTGTCTAAGGTTCTTCAAGCAGGCTTTTGGTGCCCACAATGTTCAAGGATGCTCATGCATTCATATCCACATGTGATGTCTGTCAGCGCATAGGAAAGATCAGCAAAAGATATGAGATGCCACAAAACTTCATCCTTGAGGTTGAAGTTTTTGATTGCTGGGGCATTGATTTTATGGATCATTTTCCCTCATCTTTCAGGAATAAGTATATTCTGGTTGCTGTTGATTACGTGTCCAAGTGGGTAGAAGAATTTGCTAGCCCGACGAATGATTCTGCGGTGGTTCTTAAGCTGTTTAAGTCCATCATCTTTCCTCGTTTTGGAGTTTCTCGAATTGTGATCAGTGATAGTGGTTCATATTTCATTAATAGGGTCTTTGAGAAGCTACTGAAAAAGCATGGGGTCCATCATCGCGTTGCTACCCCTTGCCATCTTCAGACAAGTGGATGGGTGGAAGTGTCTAACAGGTAGATCAAGGAGATTCTGGAGAAGACAGTGAGTAAGACAACGAAGGATTGGTCTAAAAAGTTGGATGATGCTCTCTGGGCTTATAGAACAGCCTTCAAGACTCCATTGGGCACCACACCGTTTCATCTGCTGTATGAGAGAGCTTGTCACCTTCCAGTGGAACTAGAATACAAAGCAGCTTGGGCTATCAAGATGATGAATTTCGACATCAGGTCTGCTGCAGAAAAGAGGTTGGTTCAGCTGAATGAGTTGGATGAGATCAGAAACACCGCCTATGAGAACTCTAAGCTGTATAAGGAGAGAATAAAGGCATATCATGATAAGAAGATCATCTCACGAAACTTCGAACCCAATGACTAGGTACTTCTGTACAACTCTCGTTTACAATGATTTCCTGGAAAATTGCGTTCTCGTTGGTTAGGTCCTTTCACCATCAAGGAGGTTAGACCATATGGTGTTGTTGTCCTAATAAACTCTGACGGCTAGGAGTTTACTGTCAATGGACAAAGGGTGAAATACTACTGGGCGAAAGCCAACATCCCTGACGGACACATCATCCGTTTGGAGGATACACCCTTTGCTTAATCCACTGCCAAGTCAAGCTAATGACTTAAAACAAGCGCTGAGTCGGAAGCAACCCACTATGGTAACGTTGTATCATATCTAGTTTTTATTTTCTTTTGTTCATGGTTTTTATTTTGTTTAACGTTGTGCTGAACCATGATGCTGGTGTCGATCGGCACTTCCTCTTAGTGTCGTTCGTCACCTGCAGTTATTAACTGGTATTGTCGACTCATGATGTTAGTGTCGATCGACACCAGTCAATGGTGTTGCTCGACACCAGTCAATGGTGTCGTTCGACACCATAAGTGTATAAACCCAGTGTCGAGCGTCATAACCCGAAATCGATTTCATAATCTCAAATTCTCTCTAACTTTTTTGATTTTTGGGCTATTTGGACGATTTCAGGCACTATCTTGATCGGAATTTCACAGGCAATCCATTTCCACCCTCCATTCAATCGATCTGTAGCCATGGCACTTCCTGGGAAGCGATTTAGGTCCGCCGGTGAAGCTTCTTCCTCTCGCCCACCGTGCCCCACCGCCTCCTCCGGTTCACCGTCGCCGCCGCAACCCTCCTCTCCATAGGTAGCTCCTCAATCTCGTCCTCCATGGCCTAGGTTAGAGGGTAGACGAATCATCTCACAGAGAGTTTGGGAAAAATCCCCAAAGGAGGAGGTTGAGAGTGATGAGTGTGTTTACAGAGAGATTTCTGAGGATTGGGATGAGTATGACTCTCTGTTTTACAATGCTTAGTTGGGTGTTGAGATTAGACCGACTAGGGTTGTTGATATGGTTGCTATGAGGCGGATGGATATTGGGGAGGACGTTCTGAAGCTTCTTCGGAAGATGGGTTTGGGCACGATAGCGACCAAGCATTATGATCTATATCCTGATTTGGTTTGCCAGTTCTTAGCCACTGTTCGTGTCTACTACACTAATGAGATCGTGAAGAACGCTCAGGAAGGTACGCTTACTTTCTGATACGTGGAATGCGTTACAGGTCATTCCTGCGCGATCTGTGTGGTATCTATGGCTTCAGCAGGGACCCAACAGGGGTGGACCTTCCCACCATCTTCTATGACGCATAGGCCTTCTGGGCTTACTTTGGGAACAGGCGTTATGATTCCAAGACGGCCACACAGTCTGATGTTCGCCGTCCTGTCCTGAGGTACGTCATTCGTCTCCTTGGGAACACTATTTTGTACAAGATGGAACCAGGAAAGATGCGGTTGTCTGAGTTGGTTTTGCTTTATTATGCTATTAATATATCATGGTTTTTACGGTTTTTAACCATGATATAAGTCTTATTTTAGAGTCTTTTTGGTGTTTTTGAGTCTCTATCGAGTCATTGTAGGTTCAGGTACGTTTTGGACTCATTTTGAGCATATTGAGATTATTGGAGGCATTTAGCATTCTGTTGCTGAGAAGAGCAACTCGGAGACAACAATGGGTGTTGGTGTCGATCGACACTGAGCCTTAGTGTCGATCGACACTCGTCGCGATCACATGTTGCACACGAGTTTTAAAGAATTTTTGAAGAATTGTAAAGTGGTCCAGAAGTTTTCCCTAATTGCAAGACCAGTCCCTGACGTATTTTAGTGTATAATTAGTTGTTTTTAGTGTTTTATGACATATCTTTACTTTGGGCATTATCATAGTACTTCTAAGCTTTGTTGGGAGAGACAGATCAGAACTCATTGTAAAGAGAAGATTTCGAACTCTCTTTTTTTCTACTTTTATCTAAATGCAATTTATTCAGATTATGATTTTTTCTATGTTTGCATTGATGATGTCTGAGTAATCCACCTGTTAGATTTAGGGTCTTTCTAGGGTTATGATGAATTGTTGAATTGGATAGATCTGTTAGGGTCATTACATGGTTCTTCATCTAGGTTGAGATTAATGCTAATTCTAGACTGATCACCTGGAATTTAGATCATAGGACGATTGATAGACGCGAAAGTGTTATTGATTCCCTGAATTAAACCTTGATGAGCAAAATACCTATCTGCAAAGAAATTTGGTTTAGGAATTTTGTAAACATATCAAACTTGAAATTAATGCATGCTTTAAATTGTTGAATTCGCAAAGAAATTTTGAATCCACTGTTTAGACATAGATAATCTTTGCAACAAGAGTTGATTGGTTTTAATCCTGCGTTTTTGAGTTCAAGAATGGTTCTTAACCAATTCCCTATTCTGTTTATCTGTTTAACAATTCTGATTACCTGAAGAATTTCCCTAAGTCTAGCATTTTTCATATTGAATTCATTACTTTTACTTTTGCTTGCTTGTTTTACATTTTGTTATTTAGTATTTAGCTAAAATCCAAACTTCTAATCTATTGTTTGAACATCAGTCTCTGTGGATTCGACTCCTAAGTACTGCACTGATCTCTTAATTTGAGAGAGTAGCTCTAGGGTAAATTTGAGCGATATCAAATTTTGGCACTGCTGCCGGGGACTCTTGTTTCACCATTAGATTTCAGTTAGATTTTATTCTAAATTCTTTTGTTGTTTCTTTACTTACGTTTTTTTGTTTTTCTTTTCTCTTTACGTTTCAGGTGTATGCCTAATCGCAAAACCAGGAGCAACAAAGATCTGCAGCTTGCAAATCCTTCCATCCAAGACATAACAAGAATTGAGCGTACAAACCGAAAAGCAAAGAAACTTGCTGCAATGGATCACTTCGTTGTTTTGGTAAGGGATGAAGCTGGGGTACTACGTGATCAAGAGGGCCACGTGCGTAACGAACAGGGCTAGAAACTTGATGTTGAGGGCAATGTGATGCCCGAACCCGCCATTGGTGTCGATCGACACCCTTGTGGTGTCGCTCGACACCCACCGGCCATTGAAGCTCCGGATGTGCAGGCTGCTGCTGCTGTTGCTGCTGCTGCTCGTGGTAGGACACTAGGGGATTACAACAGGCCAGATCAGTTCTATGTGAATCGATCTGCGATCATTCCCCCACCCTTTGAGAGGAAAGACTTCGAGCTGAAATCCGCATACTTCACTCTTGTGGGACAGCATCTTTTCCATGGTCTTCCTCATGAACAACTCATGGATCATATTGAGAGGTTTGAGGATCTCGTTATAAGCATTAAGGCTAATGGGGTCTCCACTGATTTCCTCTTCTGCAAACTTTTCCCTTACTCTCTTGGTGGGGAAAAGGGAACATAATGCGAGAACAAACATCTCTACTTTTTCTCAACAACCTGCTGAAGCATTCAAGGCTGCTTGCGTGCGATTCAGAGCTTATCAACGAGATTGTCCGCATCATGGATTCAGTGAAGTTCAGTTGTTGGGTATCTTCTTCAGAAGCGTGGATTGGAGGTATCAGATGGCTCTAGATGCCGCGAGTAATGGCAACTTCAACACCAGATATCCTGAGGATGCTATTACTTTGATTGAGAACTTATCCTCGAGCAACAGCACGAAAAATGCTGATTTTGAGAGAAAGAAGCTAGCAGAAAACTTCGAAGGTGGTCAAATTGCTGAGGTCAAGGCCAAGTTAGATTCAGTTCACACCCTCCTTGTTGGTAAGAAGTCTGTTCACATTGCTGCCGAGATTGAGACTTTTGAGCCAGACGAAAGATCTGAAGAAGAAGTGCGGTTTGTCAATCAGGCTGGTTTTCAGGGTCAGAAGTATTGTAACTATCAAGGGAATCGAGGTTACAGTGGGAACGGTCAGCGATCTAACTTTGCAGGTAATCAGAACTCTTCAGCGTACACTCCACGGCCAGACTATCAGAAGACTTATCCAAACAGCAGTTTCACCAGAAGCTATGGCAATTCCTCATACCAGAAACCTCCTCCGCAAACTCTAGAGAGCGATGTTAAATCTATGCTAGAACAGATTCTGGACGGTCAACAGAAGATTACAGTGGATTTCAATGGGAATCTTGATGCTCTATACACTGATTTGAATGGGAAGTTTGAAACTTTAAACACCCATGTCAAGAAGCTGGATACTCAGGTTGCTCAGACTGCTGGGTCTGTAAAGCGATAAGAAGGATTTCGTCCTGGAAGGACTGATGCAAATCCTAAGCATCCCCGTAATGCCATCTCATTGAGAAGTGGAAAGAAATTCCTGAGAAATTGACGTATGATGGAGAGAAATCGACCATAGTCGATACCAAAGACTCGACACATGGTCTCAGTGTCGACGGACACCACTAGGGTATCAATCGACACCTTCCAGAAGCTAAAGAGAATTCTACGTCTGACGGACCAGAATCGATCAAGATCGATACTAAGGTGTCGACACCAACTACCAGCGTCGATCGATACCATTTTGGTGTTGCTCGACACCCTGAGCGATCACTTCGAAAATCGATCGATATTCCTCCTCAAGTCACAGAACGGGTATACAACCCTAAGGTTCCTTATCCTAAGAACCCTAGGAAGTCTAAGCAGAAGTTGGAAGATGCTAGATGCAAGGCCATGATCGATAAGCTCATTATTGAGATTCCTTTGATTGATGCGGTGAAGACTTCTCCTGTAATCAGACGGTATGTGAAGCGGATTGTGACCAAGGATCTGAATGTTGTGCAAAGTGTGATGATGATCTCTGCACACGTTAGCTCTGTTATCCAGAACAAGATTTCGGAAAAACTCCCAGACCCTGGAAGCTTTGTTTTGGACTGCAACATCTTCTCTGACAAGTTTGCACGTCCTTTGTGTGATTTGGGTTCTAGTGTCAATTTAATACCTCGATCAGTTGCAGTCAACCTTGGGATGACCGATTTCCAATCAACCCGGATCACGCTTATACTAGCTGATCATTATGTTCGCATTCTGGATGGTGTACTTGAGGACGTTCCGATAAAGATAGGCGATTGTCTCATTCCTACTGACTTCGTGGTTCTGCAATATGAGGAAGAACCTAAGGATCCTCTAATTTTGGGAAGACCTTTCCTAGCTACTGCTGGTGCCATCATTGATATAAGAAAGAGAAGGATTGGTCTGAATGTGGGTGATTTGGTGATGAACTTTGACATGGATAAGCTGGTAAAAAGACCTACCAATGATGGCCAGACCTTCTATGTGGACACACTTTCGAATCTTGCTCAGGAGATTTTCCACGAGATGCATCCTGAGGACCCTTTGGAAAGGGCTTTGCTCACTCCTACAGATGAAACAGAGCATCTAGATGACATTGTTGCTGGGTATGTCAAACTAATGGATGCAAGTTAACACATGATGCAGTTGGTTGGTACAAAAGAGTCTATTGCGACGTCTGAAAAGGCTGCTCAGGTTAGTGATTGGAGTGCAGAGAAATCTCCCAAGGTTGATCTCAAGCAACTCCCTACAGGGCTAAGGTACGCATTTCTTGGTGAAAATTCTTCTTACCCTGTTATTGTGAATGCTTCTTTGAACAACGCAGAGCTCACTTTACTGCTAAGTAAGCTGCGCAAGTTTCGCAAGGCTTTTGTCTATTCTCTTGATGATATTGCAGGTATCTCTCTAGATTTATGCATGCATAGGATTTACCTTGAGGATGAGACAAAGTCATCAGTTGAAAATCAGAGGCGACTGAATCCGAATCTGAAAGAGGTTGTTAAGAAGGAGTCATGAAATTGCTGGAAGCTGGTATCATCTATCCTATCTCAGACAGCAATTGGGTCAGTCCAGTACATGTGGTTCCTAAGAAAAGAGGGGTTACAGTGGTTAAAAATGACAAGGATGAGCTGATCCCTACAAGAACAGTCACAGGGCACAGAATGTGTATTTACTACAGAAAGCTGAATGCTGCAACCAGGAAAGACCATTTTTCTCTGCCCTTTATTGATCAGATGCTGGAAAGGTTAGCAAGTCACTCGTACTACTGTTTCCTTGATGGATACTCAGGGTTCTTTCAGATTCCAATCCATCCCGACGATCAGGAGAATACTACTTTTACTTGTCCGTTTGGTACCTTTGCATATCGCAGGATGCCATTTGGACTTTGTAATGCTCCTGCAATCTTTCAGCGGTGTATGATTTTAATCTTCACTGACATGATTGAGGATTACATGGAGGTCTTTATGGATGACTTTTCAGTTTATGGGTCTTCATTTAAGGACTGCTTGGACAATCTCTGCAAGGTGCTTGCTAGGTGCGAAGAGAAGCATTTGGTTCTGAATTGGGAGAAGTGTCACTTCATGGTTAGAGATGGTATTGTGCTTGGGCACCGGGTTTCAGGAGCTGGGATAGAGGTTGACCGCGCTAAGATTGAGGTAATGACGAGTTTACCACCTCCAAGCTCTGTAAAATCAGTAAGGAGTTTTCTAGGACATGCAGGTTTCTACAGAAGGTACATCAAGGATTTCAGCAAGATCGCCAGGCCACTAACTACTTTGCTCTGTAAGGATGTTCAATTTGAGTTTGATGCTGATTGTCTCTCCGCATTCGAACAGATCAAGCAAGCTTTAGTGAGTGTTCCTATTGTGCAACCCCCAGATTGGAGTTTACCATTCGAGGTGATGTGTGATGCTAGTGATTTCGCAGTTGGGACTGTTCTTTGTCAGAAGAAAGACAAGAAACTTCATGCAATCTATTATGCTAGCAGAACACTTGATGACGCACAGAGGAATTATGCTACAATAGAGAAGGAGTTGTTGGCTGTTGTGTTTGCTTTCGAGAAGTTTCGTACCTACCTAATAGGATCTAAGGTGATTGTACATACAGATCACTCCGCTCCCAAATACTTGATGCAGAAAAAGATGCTAAGCCGAGATTGTTGAGATGGATTCTTCTGCTCCAGGATTTCGACATCGAAGTCAGGGACAAGAAAGGGGTTAAGAATGGTGCTGCTGATCATCTCTCAAGGATTCGGATTGATGATGGTGTTCCTATTCATGATTTTTTGCCTGAGGAAACCATCAACTTGGTGGAAACAGGGTTTCTGCAAGATCTACAGGCCTTCTTGAGACAAAATTTGCAAAATGCTTACGGTGCGGTTGGTGTGTCGCTCGACACCACATACGTCGAGACGAACAATTGTCGACCAAGCGATAATACACTCGATACAAGGAGTCGACACATGGCGTTGGTGTCGATCGACACCACTTCCAGTGTCGATCGACACCCATCGAGAGAAGCTCCGGAGATTGCTTGTGAAGGATACACAGCTTCTGTTGCTGTTCCAAATCGTCCATGGTACGCTGATATTGCTAACTACCTTGCTCCAGATGACGAGCCAGATAACTTCAAGGGGTATGCTAAGAAGAAGTTCTTGCGCGAGCTTAGGCGATTCTACTGAGATGAGCCTAACCAGTATAAGCATTGTTCTGACGGGGTTTACAGAAGATGCATTGCGGAATCTGAAGTTTCAGATGTGTTGTTTCACTGTCACGGGTCTGAATATGCGGCACACTTTGCTACCTTCAAGACAGTGTCCAAGGTTCTTCAAGCAAGGTTTTGGTGGCCTACAATGTTCAAGGATGCTCATGCATTCATCTCCACATGTGATGTCTGTCAGCGCAGAGGAAAGATCAGCAAACGACATGAGATGCCACAAAACTTCATCCTCGAGGTTGAAGTCTTTGATTGCTGGGGCATTGATTTCATGGGACCTTTTCCCTCATCTTTCGGGAACAAATACATTCTGGTGGCTGTTGATTATGTATCAAAGTGGGTGGAAGCGATTACTAGTCCTAAGAATGATTTTGCAGTGGTTCTTAAGATGTTTAAGTCCATCATCTTCCCTCGCTTTGGAGTTCCTCGAATTGTAATCAGTGATGGTTGCTCACACTACATCAACAGGTTCTTTGAAAAGCTGCTGAAGAAGCATGGGGTACATCATCGCGTTGCTACCCCTTATCATCCTCAGACAAGTGGACAAGTGGAAGTGTCCAACAGGCAGATTAAGGAGATCCTAGAGAAGACAGTGAATAAGACAAGGAAGGATTGGTCCGCCAAATTGGATGATGCGCTTTGGGCTTACAGGACAGCTTTCAAGACTTCATTGGGTACCACACCGTTTCATCTGTTTTATAGGAAAGCCTGTCACCTTCCAGTGGAATTAGACCACAAGGCAGCTTGGGCTGTTAAGATAATAAATTTCGACATCAGGTCTGCTGCAGAGAGGAGAATGATTCAGCTGAATGAATTAGATGAGATCAGATTCCATACTTATGAGAACTCTAAGCTGTACAAGGAGAGAACAAAGGCATATCATGATAGGAAAATCATCTCCAGGAAATTCGAACCGAATGACCAGGTACTTCTGTACAACTCTCGTTTAACTTTATTTCTTGGAAAATTGCATTCTCGTTGGTCAGGTCCTTTCACCATCAAGGAGGTTCGACCATATGGTGTTGTTGTCCTAATGAACTCTGACGGCAAAGAGTTTACTGTGAATGGACAAAAGGTGAAATATTACTAGGCGAATGCCGCCATCCTTGATGGACACATTATCTATTTGGAAGATGCACCTTCTGCTTAATCCGCTGCCAAGTCAAGCTAATGACTCAAAACAAACGTTGAGTGGGAGGCAACCCACTGTGTGTCGACCGACACCCTCACTTAGTGTCGATCGACACTGTCAGATTATCTTCATTGACACCAACGTCGGGTGTCGATCGACACCTACACTTCCAACTTTAACACTAGACGATATGCACTTGGTATCGATCGACACCAACGTTGGGTGTCGCTCGACACCACGCACAGGTTACCCCATGACTTTCATTCTTTCATTTGGTTCCATTTATTTTTAATTTACCAAACTTTGATTTGGTATCACTGGGGACAGTGATTCTCAAGTCTGGGAGAGGTAGTCGCTGACGTTGTGTTTGTTTTTGTCATACCTATATGTTTTTATTTATTGAATCAAATTCGTTTTATCGAGTCAAAACTGGTCAGGAAATTACGATCTTTCTTCTTATTTTATGGGCTTGAGTGATTAATGATGTAGATTTAGTTCAGATTCTACTAATGAAAAATTCAAAGTCTGATTAGTAAACCAGAGAGACCCATATTTTGCAACAGATTCCACACAAGCCGGAGCTAATTTCTGAACTCTTCCTTTTACCTCATCGATGCAACTGGTGTTCATAGAGCTTGACTCCTCGTTCTTACCTAACAAATGAAAGCTCAAGAAAAAGTGATGGTACTCCTCTCCCTTGTTCAGTAAAAAGTGTGTTTTAAGACATAAAAGATGATATGATTTTCTTTAAAGTAAAGGGTTAGGAAAATTTTCAACAACCCCATTATTTTACTTTGAAAGGAATGATCACACAAAAGTTGGAAGCGAGGTTAGAAAAATTTTCTGTGATACCATTATTCGCCTACACTTTTGAGAAAAAAAAAAGAGGAAAACAACGCAAAAAAATGTTGAGAAAGAAACAAGTCTGGGGGAGAGAAAGAGTAACAAAAAGGTGTGAAAAATAGGTTGGCTTGTTATGGTATTGAACGAAAATGAATCTAGAAGGTTCTTGGCACTGATTTCATGGATGAGACCCGCCGATGAAGGGTAATGGAAACTGTTGTGGAATTGTGGGGTGAATTTGGGTTACAGAAAAGTCTACGGAGAAGTACATGGTGGTTGAATTTGAATTAGTCTGTTGAGCATATGGATTTGGTTTGAATGCTCAAAGCATTGGTCTAAGAGAAAGGGAGTTTCCACGATTTTCAAACTTCTTCCATAGGTTATGTTTCTGTTTTGCTTGAGGGCAAGCAAAGGTTAAGTCTGGGGGAGTTGATATATCATGGTTTTTACAGTTTTTAACCATGATATAAGTCTTGTTTTAGAGTTTTTCTGGTGTTTTTGAGTCTCTATTGGGTCATTATAGGTTCAGATACGTTTTGGACTCATTTTGAGCATATTGGGATTATTGGAGGCATTTAGCATTCTGTTGTTGAGAAGAGCAACTCGGAGACCACAATGGGTGTTGGTGTCGATCGACACTGTGCCTTAGTGTCTATCAACACTCGTCGCGATCACATGTTGCACACGAGTTTTAAAGAACTTTTAAAGAATTGTAAAGTGGCCCAGAAGTTTTCTCTAATTGCAAGACCAGTCCCTGACGTATTTTAGTGTATAATTAGTTGTTTTTAGAGTTTTATGACATATCTTTACTTTGGGCATTATCATAGTACTTTAGAGCTTTGTTGGGAGAGACAGATCAGAACTCATTGTAAAGAGAAGATTTCGAACTCCCTTTTTTATACTTTTATCTTAATGCAATTTATTCAGATTATGATTTGTTTTGCATTGATGATGTCTAAGTAATCCACCTGTTAGATTTAGGGTCTTTCTAGGATTAGGGTGAATTGTTGAATTGGATAGATCTGTTAGGGTCATTACATGGTTCTTCATCTAGGTTGAGATTAATGCTAATTCTAGACTGATCACTTGGAATTTAGATCATAGGACGATTGATAGACGCGAAAGTGTTATTGATTCCCTGAATTAAACCTTGATGAGCAAAATACCTATCTGCAAAGAAATTTGGTTTAGGGATTTTGTGAACATATCAAACTTGAAATTAATGCATGCTTTAAATTGTTGAATTCGCAAAGAAATTTGGAATCCACTGTTTAGACATAGATAATCTTTGTAACGAGAGTTGATTGGTTTTAATAATGCGTTTTTGAGTTCAAGAACGGTTCTTAACCAATTTCCTATTCTGTTTATCTGTTTAACAATTCTGATTACCTGAAGAATTTCCCCAAGTCTAGCTTTTTCCATATTGAATTCATCACTTTTACTTTTGCTTGCTTGTTTTACATTTCGTTATTTACTATTTTGCTAAAATCCAAATATCTAATCTATTGTGTGAACATCAGTCTCTGTGGATTCGACCCCTAAGTATTGCATTGATCTCTTAATTTGAGAGAGTAGCTCTAGGGTAAATTTGAGCGATATCAGCTATTGGTGATATCTGTGTTGATGGTTTTGAGTGGCCTGAGCTGGATGATAATGTTAACTTAGGGGCTGTTTTTGCACATCATCTGGTCTCGCTGAAGACTAAGCTTTTTTCTGGTCGTGGGACTAAGGTAGAGAGCGTACGTAGCCTTTTGACACCTATCTTTAGGCACCTTGGGATTGCTACAGAGAGTTGCAGTATAGTTACCAGGCACTCTCTCATGGATGAGGAGCACCTGAAGAGTGCTCGACGGATTAAGCCCGAGTGGCTTTGGTGCTTCACTGATTCTAGGGGCACACATCTGATTCAGTTGCCATAGAGAGCTCTCACAGCCATTACAGATGATCCTCTACACCTTAGCTTCCAGCCTGACCCCGCCTCCTGACTTCAGCTCCACCATCTCGTGTTCATCGAGGCAGCTCTTCACGATCAGCTCCATCTACTGCAGAGGATGCTCCTGTAGATGACCTTGCTGGAGGTCATCAGATTCAGCTTCCACCTACACCAGCGATCCCTATGGAGACAGCGGACTTTCAGCGTTATGTGGCTGATAGCTTTCAGACCATTTGGCAGGCGATCTCTAGGTTATCTCCCTGTGGCTGTGTGAGTCCTTTGACCCGTTCTTCTGCTGTTCTTCGACGTGCACCCACCACTTCTGATTCTGATGATGAGCCTAGTGACGCGGATTAGTCCTTCGGTTTATCATGGTTCCTTTTTCTTTTCTCTTATTTTTACTTCTTCTTGAGTCATTTTGCTTTCTTTGAGTTAGTTTGTTATCTTTTGTTTGGAACTCATATGGACCTATGTTGTTTATGTCATTGCTTTTGATATGTGTGTGCGTGTTTACAGTGTTATGAGGATTTAGATCAACAATTCGATTCTTCTTGCTAGCAAGTCGTTTCTGCTTACAGGCATGGTGTCGATCGACACTCACTCTTAGTGTCGCTCGACACTGACACCACATTCGACACCAGTTGAGCTGCACTTGGTGTCGATCGACACTCACTCTTCGTGTCGCTCGATACCAAGCACAGGTTACTCCGTGACTCTCATTCTTCCATTTGGTTCCATTTAGTTTTTCTTTCTTTTACCAACCTTTGATTTGGTATCACTGGAGACAGTGTTACTCAAGTCTGGGGGAGGTAGTCACTAACGTTGTATTTGTTTTTGAAAGTCCGTTGTTACTGTTTTGTGCCAGTTTTTCTGTTGTTTTATTGAGTCAAAACTGTGGTTAGGAAATAACGACATCTCTTCTTAGTCTATATGTTTGAGTGATTTATGATGCAGATTTAGTTCAGACTCGACTAATGGAAAATCCAAAGACTGATCAGTAAACTAGAGTAACCCATATTTTGCAACAGATTCCACAAAAGCCGGAGCTAATTTCTGAGCTCTTTCTTTTACTTCATCAATGCAACTGATGTTCATAGGGCTTGACTCCCCGTTCTTACCTAACAAACGAAAGCCTAAGCAAAAGTGATGGTACTCCTCTCCCTTATTCAGTAAAAAAAAATGTGTGTTTACAAGCAGAAAAGATGAGATGATTTTCTTTTGAGTAAAGGGATAGGAAAATTTCCAACGACCCCAATATTTTACTTTCAAAGGAATGATCACAGGTTAGAAAAATTTCCTGTGATACCATTATTCGCCTACACTTTTGATATATATACAAAAAAAAACAACACAAAAGATGTTGATAAAAGAATAAGTCTGGGGAAGAGAAAGAGTACAAAAAGAGTGTGAAAAATAGGCTGATTTGTCATGTTATTGAATGGGAATGAGTCTAGAAGGTCATTGGCACTGATTTCATTGATTAGACCCAGCGATGAAGGCTAATAGAAAATGTTGTGAAATTGTGGGGTGAATTTGGGATACGGAAAAAGTCTACAGAGAAGTACATGGCGGTTGAATTTGAATTAGTCTGCTAAGCATATAGATTCGGTTTGAATGCTCAATGCAATGGTCTAAGAGAGAGAGTTTCCGCGATTTTCAAACTTCTTTCATAGGTTAAGTTTATGTTTTGCTTGAGAGCAAGCAAAAGCTAAGTCTGAGAGAGTTGATATATCATGGTTTTTACGGTTTTAGACCATGATATAAGTCCTGTTTTAGAGTCTTTGTGGTGTTTTTGAGTCTCTTTCGAGTCATTGGAGGTTCAGGTATGTTTTGGACCCATTTGGAGCATATTGGGATTATTGGAGGCATTTAGCATTCTATAGGTTAGAAGACAAGTTCGGAGACCATGATGGGTGTGGGTGTCGATCGACACTGCCCCTTAGTGTCGATCGACACCGATCATGGCTACCTATTGCACACGAGTTTTTAAGACTTTTGAAGAATTGCAGATTTGCCCAGAAGTTTTTCCTAATTGCAACACAAGTTCTTGACGTATTTTAGAGTATAATTAGTTGTTTTTAGAGTTTGGAGAACAGACATAGACCTTTGGGATTATTCTTGTTCTTCAGAGCTTTTTAGGAGAGACAGATCAGAACTCATTGTACAGAGAAGATTTCGAACTCCCTTTGTTTCTACTTTATTCTTAATGCAATTTATTCAGATTATGATTTGTTTTTCATTGATGATGTCTGAGTAATCCACCTGTTAGATTTAGGGTTATTCTAGGGTTAGGATGAATTGTTGAATTGGATTGTTCTGTTAGGGTCATCACATGGTTCTTCATCTAGGTTGAGATTAATGCTAGTTCTAGACTGATCACCTGGAATTTAGATCATAGGATAATTGGTAGACACGAAAGTGTTATTAATTCCCTGAATTAAAACTTGATGAGCAAAATACTTATCTGCAAAGACATTTGATTTAGGGATTTTGTGAACATATCAAACTTGAATCTAATGCATGTTTTGATTGTTGAATTTGCAAAGAAATTTGGGATTCACTGTTATAGAAATAGATAATCTCTGCAACGAAAGTTGATTGATTTGAATTTTGTGTTTTGAGTTCAAGAACGGTTCTTAACCAAACCCTGCACTGTTCATCTGTTTAACCAAACCCTTCTTCATATTAAACTTACAACTTTTACTTATTGCTTTGTTAGTTTTACTTTTATTTATTTGACATTTAGCTATATTTCCATACTGTTAATCTATTGTGTGAACATTAGTCCCTGTAGATTTGATCCCTAAATACTACAGTGATCTCTTAATTTGAGAGAGTAGCTCTAGGGTAAATTTGAGTATATCACACCGCCACCTCCTTCTCGCGCTACCACTACTACTCGTCCATTTACGCGCTCTACTAAGCGCAAGGAACGTTCCAAGAATGACGGCGAGGACTCCGGTGCCACCGCCAGCGACTAGCCCTCTCATCTCTGTCCAAACTTTGTATTCACCAAGAACTATTTACTTTATGCTTTTACTTCTGTTTTTGATTCTTTGTTTCCCTCTCCCTTGATTTATTCTCACACCGAGACGGTGTGAAGTAAGTCTGGGGGGAGTTGCTACTAATTCCGTCTTGTTGAGTCAATTTTTCGTTTGTTTTATTGAGTCAAGAATTTGTTAAGAATTAGGACCTCGTTCTAGGATGATTATTGAACCACTTGCGTTTAACCTTCTCTCTAGTGACCATTTTCTATAGAATATTGGGTGCATGGAACAGCTGGAACACCTCAATATCCTATCTTCCAGGTTTCATCAGAAGAACATAAACTCTCATTATACCTGAACCTAATATTGACTGAAATTCTTTTCGCTATTGGCACAAGATTAGGGAAACGAATCATATTAAGGACTCTTTACTCCTTGCATCACTCTTGTTGTTCCTAAATAGCTAGCTTATTTTTATCTAGTACCCTCCTTAAACCGCACCTCTTTTCAGACCTCTTGCACTCCTCTTACTTCATTGTCATATGTACAAAAGAGTCAGAGAGACATGGGTCGACGCAGCCTCTAAATCACTTTTCCTGAAGAACAGAGCACCTGCTCCCGAATAAGAGCACCTGCTCTGATACAGAGCATCCGCTCCTATATTCAGAAGATGGTTTACAAAGAGGTGGAACAAAAATCCACAAGGAAGGAATGGCAATGAAAATCTCCATTTGGGTATGTACAACAACTCTGATTATCTTCGTGCCTGAGAGACACATGCTTGTAATTGAAACCCTCTTCATCATCAACCTCTTCGCAAAAAAAAAAAAAATCGATGATGAAGAGTGGTAACCTTTGTTTTGTAGGTCTTTATCGAGTCTTTTATTTTATTTTGAGTCATTATAGGTCTAAAGGTGGCTGGAATAGAAGATTGGAGCTCATGAAGAGACTTGGCGAAAATAGAGGGAAAGTGAAGCTTTTTCGAAAGTTTTGAAGTGCTCACTGCACCTGCTCCCGAAGAAGATCAATTTTTGGAAACTTTCATTAAACTTAATTTTCGCCACTTAGGGTTTTCTCTATTTATTCCTAGAAGCCCTAGACCTCTATTATCGAAATTTTTGAACTCTTTTTGGAGGACACACGAGAGAGAACTCGAGAGAGATTTTAGAGATACATTGTTTAGAGTTTTTGTAAGATTTGAAGATTGTCTTCCACACTTTGGAAAATTTTTCTAAACCCTTTACCTCTTTCATTATTTTATCCATGAATTCTCTGATCTCTCTTACTGTTGTTCGATCTGTCATGTCTGAGTAGTTCTTCTAGTTAGGTTAAGGGGTTCGAAGGGATTAGGGACTCATGAACTAAACATAAATAGGATTATATATATATATATTGATATCTTCATCTATCATTGTTCTAAATGCCTAGACTAGCTTGATCACCTAACCTCTGATTTTAGGTTTAATTTGCTCATCAAAAGTATTGTGAATTGCTTGAAAGAACATAGATGGGCGATTTGTCCTTAGCCAACGACAGTTGATGCTAAGGCAAGTTGTGAACAAATCGATCCCATCCTCTATAATGCTTATCATTCTTTGTAAACTCAAACGACAATTAAGGTGTTAGATTGATTGATAAAGTAGTTGATGACACGATAGTGGATCCTCCTATTTCTATGGTTGAGTTCTAGATTGGTTCTGAATTGTCATCCTGAATAATTGTTTGGTTCTAGATGATCTAATTCCTGAGATATTCTCCCTTAGCCTAACGTTTCTGTTAATATTTGTTTAAACTGATTTTACTTAATTTGCTTGCTATTTGTGACAACTGAAAATTTAAACCAACTTGATCGCTTAGCTGAATTTGTATCTCAAAAGATTAAAGTGTTTTGTTGGTCCGTTGGATCGAACCTCACTATTCTACATCAAGTTTGTGAGGTTTGAAATTTATAGTAAAGAGACGAAAAACGCTAGTTTATCATCAATGCATCAACTCTTCCATTCAAGTTGGAGTACATACCATCCACCTTGGTATTAATCTCCTCAACACTTCTCTTTTGACTATCCATCGATTGTTGCATCATAGTCTCGAGCTTGTTCTCTTGTGGAGCGACTTGATTCGTTGGTGCTTGAAAATCAACTTGGGGATTGTTGAATTGGGGCTTTGGCTGGAAATTGTAACCACCAAATCCAACATTCTTCTTCCTGAAAACCACCACGGAAATTTCCTTGAGGTTTTGGAGGGTAGATTTGATCTTGAAGGTTCTCAACGTTGTTGCTCCTATAGGAAAGCTTGGGATGATTCATATAGTTTTGATTGAACCCGCAGTTGAAACCAACGTAGTTCTTCTCTTCGGTTCCCTCACACCAACCTCTATTGTTAACCTCTTGACCAACATCAACATCTCCAAATAGACTTGTTTCCTTCTGTAAAGACTTCAGCAAATAATCCACTTTCTCTCTCAACTCCTTGATCTCATCGGTCTTCACTCTAATCACAACCACTTTCTTGGACCTAATCATAGTCCAGAAAATGATTACTATTGTTTGTAGCAAGTAGCAAGGTTCTCAATCAAGATCACTGCTTCCCTCATTGTGTTCGTTGCAAAATCGCCTTGACTTGTAGTGTCAAGAACTATTTGATACTTTTCTTAGATACCTTGGTAAAAGATATGCATCAGGGTCGCAGGGTAAAGACATGGTGTGGACAATCCTTCAAATATTCTCTGAAGTGATCCCAAGTCTCAAAGAGTGATTCTTGGCCTCCTTGCACAAATGTCGAGATTTTGTTCCTTAACCCAATGGTTTTCGACTTTTGGTAGAAATGGTTGATGGACAAATCCCTACATTGCTCCCATGTTGTAATCGAGCCAGGATCGAGGAGCCTTAACCACCTTGCCGCCTTATCTCCCAAAGAAAGCTTGAAAAGTGTTAACTTCAAGTAATCTTATAGTACTCCATTAGACTTGGTTCTCCCAAACAAGCCCTCAAACTGCTGCACATTATTCATGGGATTCTCCAAAGCATGCCCATTGAAGATGTTCTGCTTCACAAGTCCGATGATCTGAGGTTACATTTCATAGTCGTGCCTCTGAGGAATCGGTGGACGAATCGCGGCTCTGTTAGCATAGAACCGGTTAGGTGTATTGTATTCTCCCAATGCCTGCTCTCGATTTGCTTCTGGTTGCAAATTTTCATTCTCATTACCGATCGGTGCTAGAGGAGGATTTCCACCAATCGGTGTAGGGTTGATATCGATCGGTGCAGATGGAATTTGATGCTCTCCATGTACCAGATTCTACTCTTCAGCCATCTCTCTGTTCTGATTCTTTCTGCTCTTGCTTGACTTTCTAACTTCTCGTTCGATTTTTGGTAGCTCGGTGTTGTCAACAATGTGCATGTTCGATTTTCCTTTCAGCCTTGTTAAAGTGTGCATTCACGTGAAACACACAAAAATGAAAGAAAAAGCTAATTAGTGAAAAATAAAATAAAAATTTTAGACGAAATCTAATTATAAAATCCAAAGGCACTCGTTATTTAATCCCCGGCAACGGCGCTAAAAATTTGTTACGAGTAATAGTTTTACCCAAGATACAACCGCAAGTGCACAATAACAACCACATTAGTATTTAGGGATTGTATCCACATAGACCAAGCAAGCACACGATGAATTATATAGATTAGATAAAGCTAGAATATAAAATAGAGTTTTCAGAAAATCAGGAAATTATGAAAATAAAATAATATAATATCAATAAAATAAAAACATTGAGTCAAGGAAAATCACCAGAAAATTATGTAAAACATGCAAATAAATTATGAAAAGCATTAAGAATCGTTCTTGAACTTGAATTACTTATGTAAAATCATCCTGTTTCGCACGTAATAATTATCTATGATAGACTGTCATTTATTTCAGGAAATTTTAACAAGCATTAAGATCCTACTTCAATCAGTTCACAAAGCACAATAACATCAACTGTCATTGGCTAAGGAAGTTTTGCCCATCTAGAGATAGATCCATCGATTCAACAATACTTTTGGTGTCACGATGAAATCGATTATAGGCAGTAGCTAAACTGGCCTAATTCAACCAAAGCACTAAACACAATCCTAGATAGAGAACTATATGAACAATCCCATGAAGAATCTAACATGCATCTACGTAATCATCCCTTTAGAAAACCCAAAACCCAATGATGAAACTACTCACACATAACATGAGAGAAACATCAATTCATGGATGAAGAAAACATTATAGGATAGAAAAGAAAATGATCAAAAGTTTAGTATAATCCCCTTTACAAAACTATGAATCTAAAAACAACCTTAAAGTTATAAAATTGCACTGTTGCGTCTCTACTCTGTGGCTGGAATAAGGGAGTATTTATATACAAAGAGATAGAGTCCTAAAATCGAAAAAAAGGAAAATTTCTAAAAACACAACTGATCGGTTACACTTCTGTACCAATCGGTATCTGGCATCTTATGTACCGACCGGTTACAATATGTACCGATCAATCATCATCTTCAATCATTTCTTCTCTTGACGTATTTTGATCTATTTCCTCTCCAAAAATTTTCTCTTCATTCCAGCAAGTGCAAAAAACTAAAAAGACACAAAAGCACCGAAAACTACCTTGTTCTTATTGAAAAGACTCAAGATTCAATGTTAAAAAGACTCTAGAAACCGACAAAAATAAGAGTTATCAGCTATGCTGATATATATTGCGCTATGTCATTGCTTTGATTGGAATCATATCCGTTACTTGATTTAATAGTGAGGCACAAATTGTTATATAAGGTCATTAACGCAATCATCTAACATAACTTCATCACAATAAAACGACACAAATTGCCTAAATCATGTCATTAATATAATCACACTTCGTTAATTTCTTATGCTATGGTATTATATATCATGCTATTTATACATGCTACAGTACATAAGAAACAGTTAATTAACAAAGCATTGCTTAAACATGTCCCCTCAAGGGACAAATGTGTTTGAAATCAAACAATAATAAAACCAGTACACAAGAACAAACATCTTCACGAGTTCTCGACATACGCATCGTACACATTCGCAATGTACTTTTTTGCTTCGCTAACCAGGTCTTCCGGTTTTACCTCCCTACATGTTTCAGCCACACCTAATGTGCATGTGCTTCTTCATGAACATAATACTCATCATAGCGCTCTCCGCAGAGTGTAAGCACGATGGAATAAGTGTATCCCGGCTTAGGATGAAAGGGCTTGGAGTGATACATGACCCGTGGGAGTCGTTAGATTGGTGGTGGTGGTGGTGAATCAAATTGGCTTTAGCTCTCCTTTGATTAACCGTGAGTGAGATAGGAGAATGGATCGTTAGCAGACCACAAAGAGTATGAGAGGCTCTTTGATATAGCTTAAACACACAAGAGTTCAAGGGGAATCCACGCAAGAACACAAGTGCAAAGGGGTTTCGCTCAAATCGCTTGAGAGAAGAAGAAGTGCGGCTCTTTATTGATACTAGGTAAAATCATGCATACAAGCTGCATGTGGGAATTTATTAGATAGTCCTTCAGCCTAGACCTTCAAGGGTCGAGATTAAATCTCAAGGGTAATACAAAAAAAAAAAAAGGAAACAAAATACGAGAAAAAGGAAACTTGTGTTTTCACACAAGTGAAGCCCTCTCCACAAGTTGGAGACTTTGGTTTTCAACTTTTTAGGACTCTAAAGACTCTAAATAAACTAGTGGGTCTGACGTGGAACCTCCTGCAAAAACAATCACGAGAAAATGGAAGCAATGAAAACTGAACTTACTTTATTCGGTTGAAGGAGAGGCCACGCATGTACTGACTGGATTGTGGCGTTTTCTTCTTCCTTTTCTCTGTTCTTGATGCTCTCTCCATCCGTGATGAAGTCCTCGTGAGGTCCTAGCTGCTCCTTAGCTTGTTGTCCCTTATCCGACCCGGTATAGTCGCTTAAAGGCTCTTCTCGACCATCTCCTGAGCCAGCCCAAACCGGTGTGATGTTTGTGGAGCAGAGGAGGGTTTCGACAGCTTCATTGAACTTCTCTCGAAACTTCTTAGTACGAGACCGTGTCACGGGCCCAGCTGTTACGGTAGGTACTTTGGAAATGGGGTTCTCCGGTGCGGTATCGGCATCATCCGGTATGATGTCCTCATCAGGGAGGGACTGTTTTTTTCAACTGAGTGGATACTTGGCGAACAACGAGAGGTAGCATCTCTGCAAAGGGTTCAAGTTCTTTAGCAGCCTATCTTAACGGTGCACCTTCTGGTTGCAATCAAACACATACAGAAATATCCCCCTAATATCAGTGCAGAGCCCTACCAAGTGATTCTGATCAAAGTTGAAAGGGAAGTAAAGAGAGTCAAACTCCCAAGGAACAACACATCGTCAAACACGTACTTACTCTTGACTGACTTATCAAATTTGGTGTGGTGGCTGAGAACCAGTGAACTAAATTTCGACCCCTGAAAAACTATCTTGGATTTTTTATGCCCAACTTCTAAGGCTTCTCACTTGTCACGAAGATACACAAATAAAAGTCAAAAGTTAAAGAAAAGTCAAAAGTTACACAAATAACACAGTTGAATTTTGTACATATATTTTTACTTACCCATGAAGTCATGACAACATTTAGTCCAATAAATTCCTCAACATCCTTGGATGCAAAGAAAAGGTCCCCACCAAAATCCAAATTCCTGAAAAGTTCAACATAGAAAAAAGGGGTTATGTTTTATATTACATGACATGATAAATTGTTACCAGCTATAAAAACAAATAAATATGAACACTTACCGCCCTCTTGTAAATACTTCTGAACTTCCAACCACCTTCGGCCAATACCACCACCTTGAGGGGGTGAAATATTTTCTTCTGGACTAGCCAATATCAGGACGGGTAGAATTTGGCAATGTCGCCCCTTCGAAAAGGGGATAAATCAATTATTCCATCCCCGACCAAATTATTATCTGCCTTAGTGGGGAAGAGGAAAAGAGGTCAGGAGTATTACATACATGCTCTTCAATCGAGGCAGTGTTTGTGTGTTCAAGGCATTTCGGTTCAGCTTTATCAGTCATTTGTGTATTCACTGTATCAAAACCTCTCCGCTCTTGCCACCTGCCTCCTGAAATCTCCAACCATATTGTCACTCTCATCACACGGTGCTGCACTGCAATATTGGCCTTTGAGACAACACTCCCGCGGGGACAATCATTGCTTAATATTTCATCCAGAAATGCTGCACGTTCGCACCTACCAATTTCCTCTCCATCTTCAACTTCAAAACTGATATTGAGGGAGTCCAACACAAATTTACCATCACCATCTATATCAGTATCCCTACACTCGGTCTCAGAAAGATTTTCCACCTCCACAGTCCATGTTTGTTACCCTGCCCATCATCATCCTCCAGATTGCCAACATCATCAACTTCTTGATGTGGTCTCGTTTCACTTTCGTCTGCACCTCCGACTTTTTGTGGATTTCCATCATTTCCATCAAGAAAACTATCATCCTCAACAACTGATGTACGCCTCAGAATCCACCTTAGGTTTGATCAATGTAAGCAAAGATTTAAGCTTGAGATGAATTGAATGAACGAAGGTTGAAGTGGAAATGGAGATAATTGTTGTAGAATCCTCTAACAACACACAATTAAACCACTCAAGCTAATTCACTCGCAAACGCATAGGAGACTTAGTGTATCCGCACTAAAACTCAAATGCAAAAGAGATTCAAAGACTACACACTTTGAATGAGAAACAAACTAACAAGTTTATTGATTAAATCTCGAAAATGAAGGGTAATACAAATGAGCGACTATGGAGAAGTTATATTGGCTGAGGTCTAATAATAATAAGCTAGAAAAATGAAAGAAATCACAGCAATAAATTAAAATATTTCTGTTTGAAATTGAATGAGAAAATCTCTCTCAAATTATGCAAGTAGAGGTGTGCTTGAATCTAGATAACTTGGGCATGTAATTGTGCTTCTTTGGGACGTCTAGGTTCATTTAAGGAGCCTTAAAAACACGGAAAAAGTGCTGGGAATAGAGGCGTTGGTGTTTAAATTCGTGTGACTCCATAAAATGCAATTTTGGTCTATGCGGGTTCACATGTGGTAATATACACCATGGTTCTGGTGAGACAGTTTCTAGATGAATTGGTTCAGTTCCTGGGCTCTTTTGAGGTGCATTTTTGTAAGGAAAAAGGTAAGTTTCCTTATTTGGCTCCAAATGGTACGTGTTCGGTTTGGTCGGAATTAAGGTCTTCATGAACCATCTTAGATCCAGTTTGCTGAATTGAGATTGGTTTAGTTAACTCCTGGTTTGGTATGGTTACATTAAAAACCCACTTCCGTTTCTGCTTACTTGCAGACTTCCGAGATGATTCCCCACTGCCTTTAATTAGCTGGCTTATTTTCCCGCATAGTGGTTTTAACCTTCTCCTTAGAAACTTGAGGACCAAAATTGGAAACGGATGCATTGTTTTCCTTGCCATCAAGAAGACTAGCTCTAGTTTTGCCTTTTAAGTGAGACATGATAACATCGTATTTTTGCCTATTTTAAATACGGTTTTCTAATGTTTTCAATAAGTGTTTATCATATTTTCTATGCTTTCAAGGTATTTTTATAGTTATTTCTAGGTCAAGGAGTCTTTACAGGTTTTAGGGAATAAAGAGCACAAATGAAGAAAAATGTGCATTCATGACAGTTTCGTACCATCAAAAGTTTGACCTCTGTTGAAGACTTTTCCGAACACCAAATGAAGCGTTTTAGGAGTCTGCGGAAAGCTTAAAGAATCAGGATTCATCTCGAAGTAGAATCAACTCAAACTGCTAGGCCAAATATTATTTATTCCCATTTGATTGGAGACATGTCCAGCCGCATCCGGAGAGGAGCCAGACGCGGCCAAACCATGCACCACCGCGCCCAGCCGGCCTCCCTCCGTGGCCAACTAAGCCTCCACCGCACCTCAAACCCCAATGCTGCGGCAAGCCCCTAACATACACTCATTGATTTAAAACGACGTGTTTAGGCTAAATTTACAGAGAGCCGCAGAGAGGACATGAAAAACAAAGAGACACACCACAGAGCCTCCCTAAGGGACTTCTTTAAGATCTCTAACTCGTCTCCCCTCTTTAGATTTTGTTTTTGCTTTGCTTTTGTTTCAAGGGAGAAGATCTTACATCTTTGTATTCGTTTATCGAGAAGTAACTTTTAACCCTCTTGTTTATTTACTATTTTTAATCGATTATGAGTATGCAGTTCTTCATACTTCTTGTGTTGTTTTGGTTTGCCATGATTGAATAGTTTCTTAGTTGGGTTTAAGGGTGGTTCAAGGGGGATTCTATGATTGATGAACTTGAGTGGCGATTTTAGGATAGCTTCTTTTACATAGTTCTTCGTTGTATATTTGATTCTAATGCATGTGGGTAGTGTCATGAACTAACGGCTGATCCTAGGTAATAGACCCGTTAACCGCACATAACTTTATTTACCTGAACCTAGACTTAGACGAGCGGGATGTCATAACTTGCGAAAGTTGAGTTATGGTGTCTCAGTGGGCTGATCGGACCTGAATTTGAATGCATGTTTTGCTGCGTTGTTACCTACGAGAGTTGAGTAACGGAGTAGATTTAGACATAGGTAATTCAATCCTACGAAATAGGTTGTTTACAATCTTTTGGTCCGAGCGAGACCGAGTCCTAGAACCTGATATTTAATTTATCGATTATCGTAGAATCTCTTAAGCAAACCTTTTAGTAAATCCCCTGCGAGATTCCTAACATCCAACGCTTCGTTTTTATTGATTTATTTTCGTGCTTATTTGCTTATTATTTTCGTCTGTGATAACCTCAAAAACAACATCTGTATTTAGTCTTAGCGTGATTCTTTCTCTGATGGATTCGTAGAGTTCTAGATGAATCTCTTAACGATATAGGAGCGTTTTAGTCAATTCGTCGTCTTACTGATAGCCAAATTATTTACGAAACCACCACTTCTCCTTTAACTTAATTCATTTGCAGTTGTATGGTATGCAACACAAATTCTCTTTACTATAAGTTTATGAATAATAAAATATTACACACATTGCATGACAAAAAAACATTACATTAAATCAATTGTAATCATTTCTTTTTCATTAGATGTTTTATAGAAAAACTTTAAAATAAATTAGATGTAAATATATCTTGATTCTTATAGAAGAATATAGAATTTTTGAGATATTGAACTTCAATACAAATTTTAATTTTATATTGAGATAGTATGGGTTTGATTGGTATTCTCCTACTACCGCGTCAGTGTGATCCAAAACAGCCAATTGTAATACTCCGATCCATATTAGTGTTGAAAGCTAATAAGAAACTGAGGAATATTGTGTTCTCAAAAATTCATTCTTAATCGTTAGTTGATTTTGTTCTACAATCAAGAGGATTTATACTAAGAAGAGAGACACAACATAGGTTTTAACCTAAAGGAATAAACTAAGAATATTCTACTTCTATACTCATCTCTTGACGCTTAATCGAAGATGACGTAGATATTGTACTGTTCTTCTCTTCAATTCGAGTTGTTGCAGGTTTGGTCAATATGACCGTTTTAAGCTTTGACTGAGTGTTGGGATCTTGTAGGTCTGATGATGGGCTTGACTTGATTGAGGTCCACTTATTTGCTTATTATTTTCGTCTGTGATATCCTCAAAAACAACATTTGTATTTAGTCTTAGCGTGATTCTTTCTCTGATGGATTCGTAGAGTTCTAGATGAATCTCTTAACGATATAGGAGCGTTTTAGTCAATTCGTCGTCTTACTGATAGCCAAATTATTTACGAAACCACCACTTCTCCTTTAACTTAATTCATTTGCAGTTGTATGGTATGCAACACAAATTCTCTTTACTATAAGTTTATGAATAATAAAATATTACACACATTGCATGACAAAAAAACATTACATTAAATCAATTGTAATCATTTCTTTTTCATTAGATGTTTTATAGAAAAACTTTAAAATAAATTAGATGTAAATATATCTTGATTCTTATAGAAGAATATAGATTTTTTGAGATATTGAACTTCAATACAAATTTTAATTTTATATTGAGATAGTATGGGTTTGATTGGTATTCTCCTACTACCGCGTCAGTGTGATCCAAAACAGCCAATTGTAATACTCCGATCCATATTAGTGTTGAAAGCTAATAAGAAACTGAGGAATATTGTGTTCTCAAAAATTCATTCTTAATCGTTAGTTGATTTTGTTCTACAACCAAGAGGATTTATACTAAGAAGAGAGACACAACATAGGTTTTAACCTAAAGGAATAAACTAGGAATATTCTACTTCTATACCCATCTCTTGACGCTTAATCGAAGATGACGTAGATATTGTACTGTTCTTCTCTTCAATTCGAGTTGTTGCAGGTTTGGTCAATATGACCGTTTTAAGCTTTGACTGAGTGTTGGGATCTTGTAGGTCTGATGATGGGCTTGACTTGATTGAGGTCCACTTATTTGCTTATTATTTTCGTCTGTGATAACCTCAAAAACAACATTTGTATTTAGTCTTAGCGTGATTCTTTCTCTGATGGATTCGTAGAGTTCTAGATGAATCTCTTAACGATATAGGAGCGTTTTAGTCAATTCGTCGTCTTACTGATAGCCAAATTATTTACGAAACCACCACTTCTCCTTTAACTTAATTCATTTGCAGTTGTATGGTATGCAACACAAATTCTCTTTACTATAAGTTTATGAATAATAAAATATTACACACATTGCATGACAAAAAAACATTACATTAAATCAATTGTAATCATTTCTTTTTCATTAGATGTTTTATAGAAAAACTTTAAAATAAATTAGATGTAAATATATCTTGATTCCTATAGAAGAATATAGAATTTTTGAGATATTGAACTTCAATACAAATTTTAATTTTATATTGAGATAGTATGGGTTTGATTGGTATTCTCCTACTACCGCGTCAGTGTGATCCAAAACAGCCAATTGTAATACTCCGATCCATATTAGTGTTGAAAGCTAATAAGAAACTGAGGAATATTGTGTTCTCAAAAATTCATTCTTAATCGTTAGTTGATTTTGTTCTACAACCAAGAGGATTTATACTAAGAAGAGAGACACAACATAGGTTTTAACCTAAAGGAATAAACTAGGAATATTCTACCTCTATACCCATCTCTTGACGGTTAATCGAAGATGACGTAGATATTGTACTGTTCTTCTCTTCAATTCGAGTTGTTGCAGGTTTGGTCAATATGACCGTTTTAAGCTTTGACTGAGTGTTGGGATCTTGTAGGTCTGATGATGGGCTTGACTTGATTGAGGTCCACTAAGACCCCCA
This sequence comes from Turritis glabra, assembly GCA_900406565.1. Taxonomy (NCBI): domain Eukaryota; kingdom Viridiplantae; phylum Streptophyta; class Magnoliopsida; order Brassicales; family Brassicaceae; genus Turritis; species Turritis glabra. Next base: position 273,195 of record OVBN01000077.1, on the reverse strand, counting down.
CACCCACCCCCCAACCCCCACCAACGCTTAATCGAAGATGACGTAGATATTGTACTGTTCTTCTCTTCAATTCGAGTTGTTGCAGGTTTGGTCAATATGACCGTTTTAAGCTTTGACTGAGTGTTGGGATCTTGTAGGTCTGATGATGGGCTTGACTTGATTGAGGTCCACTAAGACCCCCACACCCACCCCCCAACCCCCACACCCCCCCCCCCCCCCGCAAACTCGAGGTGGGTGGCAATTCCACTCCGAGTTTGAATCGAAGATCATAAAAGCTTTGTTGAGGCAGCGACTTTGTGAAAATGTCTGCGATCTGGAAGCGAGCTGGAACATGTTTGACGATGAACGATCCCTTTGCAACTTGTTCACGAGCATAGTGGTAATGAGTTTCAAAGTGTTTCGATCGTTTGTGGAGAACCGGATTGGCGGTTAAGTGAACTGCAGAGAGGTTGTCACAATAGACCTCTGCTGGTTCATCTTGAGGGAGTCCAAACTCCTTAAGCATTGTAGCAATCCAGGAGAGTTCAGCAGCAGTGTCAGATAAGGCTCTGTATTCTGCCTCGGTGGAAGACCTTGAGACACTAGGCTGTTTCTGAGCTGACCACGAAATGATATTGGAGCCTAGAAATGTGCAGAAACCTCCTGTTGATCTCCTGGTGTCTCTGCACCCTGCCCAGTCACTATCACAGTAGGCTCGGAGGGTTGAATCAGTATTAGAAGATAAGTGGAGACCCATAGAGATTGTTCCTTTGAGATACCTTAGAATTCGTTTCAAGAGAAGAAAATCAGAAGTTGTTGGCATGTGCATCTTTTGACATACGTAGTTCACTGCATATTGGATGTCTGGACGAGTTAATGTCAGATACTGCAACTTCCCTGCAAGACTCCTGAAATAAGTTGGTTGAGAAAACAGTTGATCTTGATGTGAGACACGATCTAACTGAAGTGGCAGAGGAGTGGGCATGGGAGAACAGTTTAGCATTCCAGCACTCTAGAGAAGGTCCATTGCATACTTTTCCTGACGAACTAATATGAGCTTGTATTCCTAGGAAGTAGCTAATAGGACCCAAGTCTTTTAGTCTGAACTTCTCAGCCAAGGATTGTAGAAACTGAGAAATGAGACATTGATTGTTGCCAGTCAAAACCATGTCGTCTACATACAATAGCAGAAAGATTATGTTGTTTCCGTGTTGATAAGTAAACAGAGATGGATCCTTTTCATTGCACAAGAAACCAAACTCTATGAGATATGAGCTGAATTTGTCAAACCAAGCTCTAGGAGCTTGTTTAAGCCCATAAATGGCCTTGTGGAGTTTACAGACATATTCAGGATGCTCTTTATCTTCAAAGCCCTGTGGTTGTTGCATATAAACTGTCTCATGTAAGTCTCCATGTAAGAAAGCATTCTTTACATCAAGTTGTTTGATATCCCATCTCTTGATTACTGCTAAGTGAAGCACCATACGGACAGTTACAGTTTGCACTACAGGACTGTAAGTTTCGAGAAAGTCAACTCCTTCTTCTTGTTCATAGCCTTTGGCTACGAGGCGGGCTCTGAGCTTGTCTAGTGTACCATCTGCCTTGAGCTTTGCCTTGAAAATCCAGCGACATCCAAGTAAATTAACATTCTCAGGAGGAGGTACAAGGCTCCAAGTTCCAGTTTCTTTACATGTTCCAATTTCTTCCCCCATAGCTCCATTCCAGCCGGGATGTCTTAGAGCTTCTGCAACCGTTTTAGGTTCAGAGGGAATTCCTTTGACTGTGTGCATGACATATCTCGGATTTGGTTTTACAATTCCAGTTTTTCTTCTTGTGACCATTGAATGTTCATTGATAGCGGATTGCGTGACCTGGTGAGATTGAATTTCTCCTTCGGATTGTTATTCTGTCTCTTGCTCGACTGTAGTGTCAGTGATATCGAAATTCTCGAGAATTGCAGGTTCCAGTGGAGTTGTATTTGAGACAGGTACTCGTCGAGAGACAGAGGGTTCTTCAGAAGGAGGGGATTCTACTTCAATGGTCTCAGTAGTTGTTTCAGTTGCAGCATGCCAAGCTTTGAGAAGAGGAGAGCTTGTTTCAGGAACCAAGTGTCTGAAACTGTCTGAGAAAGAAAATCTATCTTCATCGAATAGAACGTGTCTGCTGAGATACACTCTTCCTGTAGGAGGATGATAGCATCGATACCCTTTGTATTGATCCGAGTAACCAAGGAACACACACAGGAGAGACTTGGGATCAAACTTGTTTGATGAATAAGGTCGCAGGTAAGGGTAGCAGGCGCTACCAAAAACTCTGAGAGAGACATAAGGAGGAGCATACCCATTCAAACGTTCAAAAGGACTGACTCTGTGAGCAAAAACTGAAGATGGGAGCATATTGATCAAATGATTTGCCGTGAGAAATGCATCAACCCACAACGATGAAGGCAGATGACCCTGAAACAACATTGACAAACCAAGCTCTGTGATATGCCTATGCTTTCTCTCTGCAAGACCATTTTGCTCTGGTGTATGAGGACATGAGACATAATGTTTGATCCCACAATTGGCAAAGTGAGCCATGAGAGTGTTATTCACGAACTCACCACCTCCATCGCTTTGAAAAACCCCAATTTTCTGTTTAAAAAGATTCTCAGCTTGTTGTTGAAAGGCTTTAAACTTAGAAACAACATCTGATTTCAATGTAAGAGGAAATAACCAACTGAATCTTGAGATATTGTCAATGAATACAACATAATATTTGAACCCCTGAACAGACACAACAGGAGCAGGACCCCAGACATCACAATGTACCCTCTCAAGAGGTCTAGAAGCTTGAAACACTTGACTCTGAAAAAGGAAGTTTACTAGATTTTCCTAAACGACAAGCTTCACATAATGACTGAACAGTCTTATTGATAGTGATAGCTTTAATAGTAGATAGTTGTTGCAGAATTTGAGGATGAGCATGCCCCAATCTTCTATGCCAAACATAATCTGAAGCAGCTGATTGCCTAGATGAGTAGAAGGCAAGAAAACGAGGATTCTCCAAGCTGTAAAGACCATTAGCTTTGCTTCCTCGACTAAGGAGCTGTTTGGTTCCCTTGTCCTTAACATATACATTGGTAGAGTCAAAGGTGAACTCACATGGGTAATCATTTGTGAGCTTAGAGACAGACAGCAGAGATTTGGTTATTGTAGGACAAACTAAAACATCGTTCAAGGGAAGTGTACCTGAGATTCCAGGAAGAGCGATTGATCCAATGTGAGTTACGGGCAAGAAGTCTCCATTACCGATAATGACTGAATCTGAACCTTCATACGGGAGAGCACTGTGAAGATGTTGAGCATCGTTTGTGACGTGATGGGTTGCAGCAGTGTCTGTGTACCATTCAGGACCACGAAAAGTTCCAGATTCAGAATGCTTTACTGTGGCGAGAGCTTGTTTCATGTCATCCACATTAAAGGCTTGATCAAAATGTCTGAAACATTTGTTAGCAGGATGATCTATCTTTCCACATATCTGACAAACAGGTCTGTGATCTTGTTGGGAGTGAGTGTTACGGTTAGCCTGTTGACCAAACTGTTGTGGAAAACCTCTCCCTTGAGTCGTGTATGGTCCTTGAATCGAATATGGTCCATGACCTCGGTATCCCCCACGGTAACCACGACCTCTAGTGGAGAAACTGCCACGATTAGTGTAGAAGGCTTGATGAGGACTGGCTTCGATTGTAGTCTCATATATATGCAATTTGTCGTCAAAACCTATGAGTTTATGCATCACATCTTCAAAACACGGGCCTGGGGGAGTGTCCATGGAATCCTCAATGACCGTAGCTATGGACTCATACTCTCTTCCTAAGCCATTAAGCACAGCATAGATCTTCTCTTCCTCAGAAATAGGGCGCCTATTGAATCTAGTTGGTCGCAGAGAGACTTTATTTCTGAGAAGTACTGAGATAGAGTTTTGGAACCTTTTGTGGTGGTCTGAATGCGTCTCTGAATGTCGAGCTTTCTTGTTGCTGAAACCCTGTTGTATCTCTTTGCCAACGCAAACCAGATCTCCTGAGAAGAGTGAAGACCATTGACACCTTTGAGAGCCTCTTCAGACAGTGAACCAATGAGCCATGCCATGATAAGTTGATCTGTGTGGATCCACTTGAGAAAGGCAGGGTTTGCTGCTTCTGTAACCTGGTCTCCATTACGCACAGTGGTGGTGGGAGCAGGTCGAGGGTTGTCGCCAGTGACATATCCTAGGAGCAATTGGCTGTTCAAGAACTGCTCAAACTGAAGCTTCCAAGACAAGTAGTTGGTGTCATTGAGTTTGAGATTAACAACTTGAGTAATGGAAAGAGTTGCAAGAGTAAAAACATCAGAAGGAGCTGCCATGGCTCTGATACCATGAAAGCTAATAAGAAACTGAGGAATATTATGTTCTCAAAAATTCATTCTTAATCGTTAGTTAATTTTGTTCTTCAACCAAGAGGATTTATACTAAGAAGAGAGACACAACATAGGTTTTGACCTAAAGGAATAAACTAGGAATATTCTTCTTCTAGACCCATCTCTTGACGCTTAATCGAAGATGACGTAGATGTTGTATTGTTCTTCTCTTCAATTCGAGTTGTTGCAAGTTTGGTCAATATGACCGTTTTAAGTTTTGACTGAGTGTTGGGCTCTTGTAGGTCTGATGATGGGCTTGACTTGATTGAGTTCCATAAGAAGTGTGTGAGTATAAAAGTGTCAAACCTCATTTTCCATCTAATCTATGATGATTAATCTTCTTATTTATGGAACATCAGCAAGCCCACAAATATTTAAAAGAAAATATTTCAGCATATCAATGACGAATCATGAGATTTGAGAGAATGAAAAGAAGATGATGTTTTACATTTTGTCCATCTTTTTTGTGACAATTCTCCGTAATTCAATAAAATAGTTTACCATATACGATTACATTATGTTCTTGTAATTTGATTTTTTTTTTCTGTGTTTTTGACAAAAAATGAAAAAATTCTTGTCAATTGTTTCAAAAGGTTATTACGAAATTTAACTATCGGGTCATCATAAAAACAATATGTAAACTTTATTGTGTTTTTTTTATATCCGAGAGAATCCCAGATCAAAACCACAGACTAATCTCTGGGCCTTACCGAAATCTAGATTTTCTTTTCACTGAAAGCATTTACGAGAATGACGAAATTAAGAAATGCAAAACAATTTCTGAAACACCTGAAGAGAATCAATCTTGATTTATATCCACAGAAAAAAACTCCACAGCTCAAACAGAAGCCACTAGCCTACCATGATTATGTAAACTTTATTTTTTTGTAGCAAAGCATCCACATCAATAAATATGAGGTTCAACCGCTAAAAAAATATTGAATCCAATAAATATGGCTTAAATCTCTTCGAATTTTTTCGAACATGATTAAACGTCAACGACAGATTATTTAATATAATGAAGCTGCTGATAAAAAAAAAAAAAAAAATGTCAACGACAATTCCAATTTAATATTCTCAGGATTTATCAGATGAATTATAAAAATTAAAATCATTTATAATTTGATAAATTACATCAAACTATATACATGTACCTGCATATATATATATATATATATATATATAGTTTGATGTACTTTAAATTAAAATAAAAGTCAATTTAAATTTATCAATAAATAATTTAATATTTAATTTTAAATTTTGGAGGTTTTAATATTAACAAAAATACTTAAGATTTTTTTTTCATGAAAAATATGTAGATTTGAAATTATTAGTGTGTAAACTAAGGGTGTTAAGATCCAATGAGAAAAAAAAGTTTATGTACTAATTTACTTCTTTTGGTCAATGTAAGAAAGTTACAATGATGGGATAAGTATTGACTGGCGGCTAAAACCCTAAATTTTGCCATAAAGATATATTTTGTATCTTTCTTTTTGTCACGGCATTGATCTTTTCAAAACTCTCGTGACTCAGCTGTCGTCAGCCCATAATAAATTGAATTAAAGTAACTTCTATGATCGAATTAACTATGCTTTCGTTGTTAAATAAAAAATTCACTGTTGAATTATATTTAGCAAATATATAATACCAGACGTTATGTTTTCTCTAATTAACATCTCCGGGCGATTAGAAGAACGCTCCAGGCGTGTGAACTCATGATCAGGGATCTGAACCTAATAGTAGTTCACAAAAACAAAACCTAGAATTCACTAAAAAGGTACATACCAAGAAACCCGAAAGTTGGGAAGTTAATTTCGTGTGAATTAAAAAATCATTGTAGTTTGTTTTGATAAATATGAGAATTCTTTCATTGTAGTTTTGTTATAAAAGGGTTGACATGGTCTTAAGGCGGAAGAAGAAAAGTGGTCCATGCACGAAAAGTCCATGTTGTCAACAAAGCAAGAAATAAAGAACCAATCAGATTGGAGTTCAAAACAAACGGACGAAGCTATGCAAGTTAATTTGACGAGTGAATATCCTACGAATGAAGACATAGTCTAACTTTGTAACAGCAGCCACTTGTGTTCTATAAATACATGAGTTTGTTAACCGCTCATAACATCTCAAAATCAAAGTTTTACCTCCTCAAGAAACAATACATCGATATCCATTAACAAAAAGTATAAATAATTCAATACATTGCTTTGCTTTTTCTGTAAGATGCAAATGGATAGCCCGAAATCACCTCTTCAACCTCCGACCTATGGAAACTTAGTAACAATCCTCAGCATCGACGGTGGTGGCATTAGAGGGCTTATCCCTGCAGTTATCCTTGGTTTTCTCGAGTCCGAACTTCAGGTATATATGTGCTACATAAATATATATATATATATATATATGATCTCTACAACATTATTCTTGTTTTAACTCAAAACATATACATGGATGCACAGAAATTGGATGGAGAAGAAGCAAGGCTTGCAGACTACTTTGATGTAATGGCGGGAACAAGCACCGGTGGTCTAGTGACAGCCATGCTCACCGCTCCTAACAAGGAAGGCCGACCCTTGTTTGCAGCCTCTGAAATTAAAGAGTTCTATCTTGAGCATTGTCCAAAGATCTTCCCTCAAGATCATTTCCCTTTCTCGGCCGCCAAAAACCTCGTGAAGTCTTTGACTGGTCCTAAATATGACGGTGAATACCTTCATCAACTTATCCACGCTAAGTTGGGTGATACAAAGTTGAATCAAACACTTACCAACGTTGTCATTCCAACGTTCGATATCAAGTATCTTCAACCTACTATCTTTAGTAGTTACGAGGTTTGTTTAGCTTGTTCGTATTTGTGTAATTACGGTATACTAAATTAACAAAAACTTTGGTATAATATACATGACTACTTTTATAGGTGAAAAACAATCCTCTCAAGAACGCAACCCTCGCTGACATTGCCATCTCAACTTCAGCAGCCCCTACATACTTGCCAGCCCATTTCTTCAAAACTGAAGATTCAACCGGAAACGTTAAAGAATACAATCTTATAGATGGCGGAGTTGCAGCTAATAACCCGGTAAATTTCTAGAGATCGAATTTATGTCGCGATATGTTCTATACGATGAATATCAACATATATGGACCTATATCTTAAAAATAATTGAATTATTCTTTTTATAACATGAAAAAACAATCATAGCCATCTTTTCATTTTTTTAGTATAGATTTATTATAATAACTAAAATTATCTACAAGTCTTGAATAATATATCATATAATTGTTATATTTCAAGTATAGGCTTTGGTGGCCATTGGGGAGGTAACAAATGAGATCACAAGAGGGAGCAGTGATTTTTTCCCAATTAGACCAAATGACTATGGAAGGTTTCTTGTGCTTTCGCTTGGAACCGGAAACCATAAGTGCGAAGAGAAATTCAATGCAAAAGAAGTATCTAGTTGGGGATTGTTGAGTTGGTTAACACACGACAACTCTACACCTCTCATTGATGCTTTCACGCAAGCTAGCTCCGACATGGTTGATTTTCATCTCTCTGCCGTTTTTCGAGCTCTTCATTCCGAAGCCAACTATATTCGCATCCAGGTATGAAAATCAGCTCAATAACCTTTTGTTTTTTTCTTTATCACCATAATTTTTAATATACATATATGTGTATCAATTATATAGGATGACACTTTAATTGGGGATGCTGCTTCTGTTGATATCGCTACCGTCGAGAATCTTGAAATTCTCGCCAAGACAGGAGAGGAACTACTCAAGAAACATGTTTCAAAAGTCAACCTAGACTCGGGTTCTAACGAAAATGCTTATCAAACGACTAATGAAGTGGCTCTTATAAAGTATGTGGCATAAATTTTGTATTTGATAGCTTTATTCATTCATATTTGCGTGATTACAAATATTTAATTAGTATATTTTATTTTTGGCTGTGAAGGTTAGCAGGAATACTTTCCAACGAAAAGAAGATCCGAGACATGCGATCACCTCATGGAAAAGCGCCAATTAGGATATAGAGATCATTATTTTATGGATATTTTATCTACTGTTGATGATTTGTTTGTTTCACTTATGCACGTTTGGGTTTTTTTTTAATAAAAGATTGTGGAAAGTCAATGGAAAATGCTAATATATTTGGTCTTCTTTAAACATTTTTTATATATATATTAAAATATTTTCGATTTCGCAAGAAAAAAATTTCTCACGTTTAATCTCACAATTTCAATATTATCTTTAAAATAAACTTTATTTACATCTTCTTTGCGATTAATCAAAATTACTAAATTATCTTTATGAACCATAACTCAAATAATCTCCAAAATAACAATATATATGATTTATTGAAACATCTTTTATATATATACACACATATTAGTGATTTTGCAAAAAAAATATTCTCACGTCTAATCTTACAATTTAAATATTTTTTTTCTTAAATGAATATAAAATTTATTCAACCAAAAAAACTTTGTTAATATGCATCCTTAAATCGATAGTTGTTTTGAAAAGAAATCTAAAAAACCACTAGAGTTTTAGCTCTTTGAGCCGAACCAAATCTGTAATCCGCCTTTGTGGTGGACATGACCAGACCAGAGATCACCTTATGCTCACATGTTCCTTCAATTTGGACATCTGGTACAGCGCACAAAGTAGACTTTGTATGCAGTCCAAGGTCTTTGGCTCCTGGTCAGCTTTGTTATCTTGGCTAAAACACACTACAGATAGATCTCCAACTCTCCTAAGAAACCTTGTGGCTCATGCTATTATCTATGGGATTTGGAAGGAAAGAAACAACCTTCTCCACAATCAGCAAGTGATTCAAGCCTCAACCGTGGTCAGGGAAGTGGATCGCGTAGTTCGCAACTCAATCACTGCAAGAAGACATCTCAAGAAGTTCACAACATTGATGCAACTTTGGTTATAATGAGGATTCTTCTTATCCTCATGTATTTTATGCTATCTTATTTTTTATTCTATTTTTTGGAAAGGTAGTAAAGTATAGGTCTAACTCTTCTATAAAGCCTCAACATTCATTTCTTAAAGATATTTACAAGTTTATCAAAAAAAAAGTTTGTGAATTCAGGAGCTTCATGGAGGAGATTTGATTACGTATCAACCGATCGAGAAACGTAATTAACTGTGTTTGTGTACTTGGGAGTTCACCATGTTTGCGTTTCGTTCAAATCAAATAGAATGAACAGTTGCTTGAAAAGCAAGCCATAAAATGAAGCATGTAATACGTTTGAAAGTAGAATCAGATAATAGAGATAGAATCGCAAAATCCACATCCACGTACCATAGGCAATTTGACTCGATCAAATAACCTAGGATTGAAGATTCATCGACAACATGAGTATTTCATGAGTAATGGCCGAGGAGAATTTGCCAACTGACGATGCGAATCTCGAGATCTCACCATCACCACAAATGGACCAGAACCGTATGACGAAAGTCAACATTGTCAGAATCATCCCGGATTCGTTATTCATAATGAAAGTGCTTATTCTAAAGCCTATGGCCGAGACAGAAATGTTCAATGATGCATAGTTTTAAAGATGTCCAGAAGCTACATTCACAAGCCGTTTCCGACACCTGACATTGAAGTTTTCAGAAAGCCTTGAAGATTCACTGGTAATGTGTACATTCTAAAGACAATGACCGAAGAAAATAAGTCCAATGATGGAGTAGTTTGAGAGATATCGATATTAAGGTACAAAACGATCACCACTGGACCATGGAAGTTCATCTTTGCAAAAACAACTTGGGATCTTGTATCTACAAGTAATGTGCCTATTATGAAGGCAATGATTGAAAGAAAAATAGCCACTGACAGGCTAGATTTCAAAATGTCTGGAGCCACCCTCTAACGACCCACCACTGTACCATGATGTCAAGAACTTCAAGGATCTATTCGGGATTCAAGAAACTATTGTACCACCGGACTTGATTGAGAGAATGAAGGAGAAAACCAAAACCGCGACAAATCGGCCTGAATGGATCCCACTGATCACACCACCCTTGATCGGTGCCACCAACAGGAACCACACCGGCCACACTTGACGTGATCGGTACGGCCAAACCATCCACTACCGGCCACAAGTTTTGTGACATATCCGACGATACATCCGCACCGTCCATCTGTTCTATTACCATGATCAACCGTCTAACCAATCCGTTCATACCATCCATCACACGCCGAGATCTCAACCGTGGCCAAGATGACAACAACGAGACACCACCACCATCTCACCATCACCTACCACCACTTTATCAACTTAGGTATGTTTTTCTTAGTTTATTTTTTAAAATTATTGGTGGTTTTTAGGTTTTTGTCTCAGGAAAGATGCAAAAAGAGATTCAAAACAGAAAAATTCAATTGAACCTAGTTCATTCGATGACAAGCAACAATGAGAAAGAAAAAACGATTAGTCACCACATCATCCACCACCTACCACCATTCTGTTTCACCATCACTACCACCGTCGACCACTAGAAAAATTTGGGTAACCATTTAAGTCTAAAGAAAGATGAATCCATCACATTCAAGGTGACATTGTTCCTTAACCTTACTCTTTCTTTATGATTTTCATCCTCATGTCTTTCTTTTTTCCCACCAAGGACGGTGTGATTTAAGTCTGGGGGGAAGGATGTTCCATCCTATACTAATGCTACTTTCCTTTTTGTTGACTTGAGACCTTTTCCACTTATTACATAAATACGTTTTATCGAGTCAAAAGTTTTTATTGATTCAAAACTAATAGGGAATTATGAACTCTGTCAAAAAGATTTTCTGATTTGGATTAACACTCTTATGACTCTCGATTACGCTTGATCTCAGACGGAAGTTTGGATAGACTATGAGTCGACTCAACATGCCCCAAAGTCCCTATCCATTGGAAATTCAGTTGATCTAACGTTGTCTCTACCTTTGACAGGACCTAACCGGATTAAATTTCTAACCTTGGGACTTGGTTATACATGAGAACCGCTTAAGGTTATGTGATGGCCTATTGAACTAGTCTGACGATAATTGGTCTACAGTGATGGCTGTACTTTCTTCCCCATAAAAAAAAAGAAAAGAAAAGAAAAGAAAAGAATGCAAGAGAAAAAAGGGGGAAGAAAAGCTTGAACCGGAGAAGGTTTTCCTTTAAAGTCTTGACCATTGTCCGTCAAAGAACCTAGATGAATGCGTGTAAAAATTACTTCGTGATCGATATTCCCTCGGTGAGACCGTATTTTTTATTTAAAACTTATGTAGAGAGATGACAATGGGCATACCGAAAATTCATTTGAAGATTTTCTTAGGCAAGTAAATAAGTATGTTCTGAAATCGAGGCGAAGAAGAGTGCAAAGAAGAGATTCTTAAAGAAGAGCGACTTCCCGTGATTTTCAAACCTCTTTTCCATGACTTTACTTTCTTGTTTGCTTGAGGACAAGCAAAGTCAAAGTCTGGGGAAGTTGTTAACATCCTAGTTTTACCCATTTTAGCTATTGTTTTCTTATGTTTTAGGAAGTGTTTGGTGTGATTTCAAGGCTAAAGAGATGATATTCAAGTATTTTTGGAGTCAAGAAGGTTTTACAGGTTTTAAGGTAAAATGGACCAAAAGACAAGAAAACACGTTTCCATGACGACTGTTTCCAAAGCAAAGCGGTCAGGAGGAGAACACAAAAACCGCTAGAAACTATGATAGGGATGATTGTGAGGAGATTTCTGTTTCTTTAGAATGAAAGTTTTAACCATGAAATAATAGCAGCTATCGATTAGGAGAAAAAACCATCATGCATCAGAAGAAAATAGCCTCTGAAATTGAGAGTAGATAATCATCATTTCAATCGTCTAAGGAAAAAAGATTTACAGCAATCAAATAATATTGATTAAAAAACAATTGATTGGCAAAGTTGTAATCTCATGTAACACTACAAGAAAACCTGCATTTTGTGACCCCAAAAATTATCATAAAAGAGTCATAAAACACCTCTTTACGACCGTTGCAAAACTACCACTAGTGGTCGCAAATCTTTCGTTGCTAATTGACTTTCGTCAGAAAAAGGTCGCAAATTTGTGACGATTTTGTGACTCCGTTAAACTGGTGACACATAAGCGACGATATTGAAGCAATATGTTGTGGTCGTAAATGTGTGACGGTTTTATGACCGCATATACTACAAGAAAACATGCATTTTGCAACCACCAAAATCGGCTCAAAGTGGTCACAAATTTGAGACTAATTCGAGAGTATTTTGAATAGTCACTTATTTTTGGTTGCAAATTAAAGTAGTCACAAAACAGTTGCTAATTTGCAACCAAAATGTGACTCTGTAAAACAGTCGTATATTAGCGACTACGGTGTGACAATATATACTTATCAACTATTTTACGACTCTATGGCTATTTTGAAAAAAAAAAACAAAGTATTTTATTTTCAGATTTTTAAATTAATAAATTACAAAAATAATTTTCTCTTTACTAAATTAATTAAATAAATAAAATAAAATACATATATATTGTATTGATGTTGTGGTTCGCCAGTGAAAAGCTTGGTCGGCAGCGAGTTTGTCTAGCAACGAGACGACGAAGGACAAGGCAAGGGAGATCGGGAACATGGCAACAGAGAGAAGACGCGGCGGCCGAGGATTGGAAATGTGTTGGTCGTGAACGATGGCGGAAGCTTCCACATGTGGTGGAGGTGAACGACGGCGAAACTTCGACTCGTGTTGTTAACGATGTTTCTTGCTATGGCCACTCATTGCTTTTGTCCATCGGATAATTGAATTCCCCTTTCACCCACCATCGTATCAGTAACCTTAAAATCAAAATCAGTAAAAATTAATCTCGGGTTATTTTGATCCGACCCGAGAACACACCAAACCCATTGATTTGGGAATTGGAGTAAGAACCCTGAAGCTTGAGATTTTACCTATTGCAGACCGCTGATGAATCCAAGGGTGTTTGATAATTCAAACATCACCGCCTCAGATTTTTCTTTGCCGAATTCGGAAAACCGCAGTCGTTAACAACACAGTAGGGTCCGCTGTCGCGGGAGCAAACGTTAAAAAGATCGCAGGGTTCAACACGCTTGGTGTCTCACTCACGTGTATCGACTATGCGTCTGGAGGTTTAAACCCGCTGCACACGCATCCACGCGCAACCGAAGTGATCTTCGTATTGGAAGGCGAGCTCGACGTCGGGTTCATAATGACGGCGAACAAGCTCTTCGCTGAGACGGTGAAGTTAGGAGAAGATACGATTGGTTCTTGGCTCACAAGTTCCGTTTGTTGCCTTAGCCATTTTAGTCTAATTGGTAAATGCTGAAACTTGACTAAGTATCAAAGAAAGAAGAAGAGGAGAAGAAGAGAAATAGAAGGAGAATATTTGGTCCGTTGGATCTAATCTATCAAGGGTGGATGATAAACCAAAGAGCAATTCATTTTAATATAAAAGAATGGAAATGATCCAACCATTATTATAAATAATCTAATAACTATTATTTTTATTCATTTTGGGAATTGGGGTTTTAGAAAATTTTAAAATGATTAGATTAGATTTTGATATAAAAATAATTAGTTTTAGACTTAAAATGATTAGACATTTTTTATTTTGAAGATTTTATTTTTGGATATACATATATTGTTGATTTAGAGTTTTAAATTTATGATTTACGATTAAAAATAAGAATATATTTAATCTTGTAAGTAAATATTTTTTAAAAAGAGTGATTTTATGTAAAGCATAGTTTTAAATGGTTTTAACACAGTCACAAACAAAGGAGTCTTAAGTTAGTTACAAACCTTTAGGATTTAAAAATGATTAGATTAGATTTAGATTTTAAAATAAATAGATTTAGGCTTAAAATGAATCAATTTAATTTTTTAAAAAGATTTAAGTGTTAGATTTATATATATGTATATCACTAATTAAATTGTTAGTTTAGAGTTTTGAAATTTATTATTTAGGATTAAGATGATTAGATTTGAAATTGTTAATTAAAATGATTAGATTTTATAATTTTTTTTTAAAATAGTTTTAAAAAGATTGATTTTGTATAAAATATATATGTAAATGGTTTTAAAAGAGTCACAAAAGAGTTTGAAGTTAGTTACAAAATGTAACTCTTTTGTAACGTATTATTATGAGTCACAAACCTATACTTCGAATTCTTTTGTTAGTCGCAAATAAGTCGCGTATATGTGGGTATTTTGAGACTTATTTGTAACTCTCTTAAGTTTCAATCGCAAAGATCTATCATTTTGTGACGATTTTTAAAGAGTCGCAAACCTGTTCTTATGAATTTTAAAGCTTTAGAGCCAAACAAAATCAACCTATAGTGTTAGAATCAATGATATTATAATACACAACAAGATCAATAAGTTAAATTAGTAAAAATATTAAATGCTATGAGTTTAAGAAATTTCCAAAGCATTGCTTAACATTACATATAACACTTAAGTAAGTTTAGAATTTTTGTTTAAATATAGAAGACTTTAATTTTTCTGCTATTATAATGAATCACTATCTATAGTAGTTCAGATCAATGTAAAAACCTTGAAAGTTAACATATTGACAAATTTTTATTGGTAATTCTTTGTATAAAATCGTAAGGGTCGCTAAAAAGTAACAAAATAGTCTCAAATTCAGATGTTAGTCGCAAATAAGTCGCGTATATGTGGGTATTTTGAGACTTATTTGTAACTCTCGTAAGCTTCAGTCGCAAAGAGTTACCATTTTGTGATAATTTTTAAAGAGTCACAAACCTGTTCTTATAAATTTTAAAGGTTTAGAGCCAAACATGATTCAACCTATAGTGTTAGAATCAATGATATTACAATACACAACAAGATCAATCAGTTAAATTAGTAAAAACATCAAATGCAATGAGTTTAGGACTTTTCAAAAGCATTACTTAACATTTTGTATAACACTTAAGTAAGTTTAAAATTTTTGTTTAAAACATAGAAAACTTCAATTTTTTCTGCTGTTATAATGAATCACTATTTATAGAAGTTCAAATCAATGTAAAAACTTTGAAACTTAACATATTGACAATTTTCTATTGGTAATTCTTTGTATTAAATCGCGAGGGTCGCTAAAGAGTAATTAAATCGTCTCAAATTTAGATGTCAGTCGCAATAAGCCCCGTATATGTGAGTATTTTGAGACTTATTTGCAACTCTTGTAGGCTTCAGTCTTAAAGATCTACCATTTTGTGACGATTTTTAAAGAGTCACAAACCTGTTCTTATGAATTATAAATCTTAAAATAAAATTACGAGTCTCACGAAAACATTCCATATTCGTCCCAAATTCAGAAGGTAGTCGCATATAAGTCAAATATTCGTGGGTAATAAGAGACTATTTTGTAACGGCAAGAACTTTGAGTCGCAAAGAGCTACTACTTTGAGACGCTTTTCTGAGAGTCACAAACCTTTTCTTATGAAATTTTAAGTTTTATAGTCAAGTATCATTGATTTATAGTGTTAGAATCACTGACATTACAATATAAAACAAGACCATTGAGTTAAATGTGTAAAACATAAAATTCAATGAATTTATAACATTTCTCCAAAGTTAAGCTAACATTACATGATGTCATATGTAATGTTTTGGAATTTTGAGTAAACCATAATAAAAATGTAAGTTACTTTGATATAACTTGTATACACTGGTGAACGTTGTTGAGATCTTTGTAAATACATCCAATACTAACATATGGAGAGATCTATATTAGTAAATCTCAAAATAAAATTACGAGCGTCGCAAAAACGTTTCATATTCGTCCCAAATTCAGGAGGTAGTCGCATAGTCGTGGGTAATGAGAGACTATTTTGTAACGGCAAGAACTTTGCGTCGCAAAGAGCTACTACTTTGAGACGCTTTCTGGAAGTCACAAAAATTTTTTTATGAAATTTTAAGCTTTATAGCTAAGTATCATTAATCTATAGTGTTAGAATCAATGAGATGACAAAACAAAACAAAACTAAATAATTTTAAATGCGTTACAGATTCGTCGCAACTTGTGACCACAGTTGCGACCACAGCTAGTAACGGTTTATGTAGTGTTTAAGGTGTCACAAATTGCGACCCTTATACGACCACTTTTTTGTAGTCAGAAATATGTATCAGAACGGTCGCTAATTTGAGACTAATGTATGACTCCCTCTTTCAGTCGTAATTTTGCGACCATTTTATCTATTTTTTCACTGTAGTCATTTATGAGTCGCACAATGTCTGAAAGTAGTCACTACTTTTTGTGACCAAAAATGTGGTCGCAAATTATGGTCACAATTTGCAGGTTTTCTTGTAGTGTAAGAGGATAATAATAGGGAAACTGTACATCGTTATGGACCATGTTTGGCAAAACAAAAGTCACTGCTAGTTAGAATGCATCGTAGAATCGCTCCACCCCGGCGTTAATTGTAGTCGTCCTCGAAAAAGGAGGATAGAGAGAGAGAGAGTTTAGAAACCATAAGTGAATCTTCTTCTCCATCGCATGAGAGAGAAGAGAAAAAAGTAGTTATGTTTTTCAATTATTACAGTTCGTATTTGTATCGAATTTTTTAATTTATTCAGCAGTTCGTATTTTAGTGTGTTTTACTTGTAAGTGAAAAACATAAAAACTTGAAAAAAATAATAAACTAAAATAAATTTTCGATTACTTGATGAGAATGTTAATATATTTTTATTTATAAATTCGACATGTGGTAAAATTATTACATATGAGATTATAATATATAACACAAATGATATAAAATAATGTTAGTTTTCCAAATATAAAATAATATTAGTTTTCAGTTTTTTTTTTTTTGATAAAATGTGAATATTATTTACCAAAATGGAATAGTTTCTTTTACAAGAGTTTGGCATAGCAGTGGTCTTAATTAGAACTAAAAAGAGATAAAAAAAAAAGTCGAATGAAAAAAGAGAAAGGCAAGATGCAGAGATGAGAACAGACCAGTTGACAAAGATAAAGGATGGTTGGCCTAGCCGATGAAGAACGATCTTCCAAATCTGTTCACTGAACTCACAATGCAGAAGAAGATGGTCTCGGGTTTCTCTGTGAAGGTTGCAGGTGCAGCAGAGCACATTTGTGGTGATACCCTAGGACTAGAGCCTTGATCTTGTTGGGAGTCTGTCTCATTTTTTTTATTTGCTAATTACTTTTAATTAGTTTTTAATTAAATTTAAATATTAAGTAAGAATAGATATAATACACATATTATTTTTGATATGAAATTTCTGTCTTATTCATTCGGATGGAGTGCATTAGAATTAAAATTTGATTTTGTTATGATGTAATATATAGTTAACTTGTATTGTAAGATAGATTGCGTAAAATTTAAATGCGGTTTTAAAATCTAAAATCAATATGCGTAATAATACTTAAAATTCAAATAGTTTAAATAAAATTTAACATATATGCTTTATACCTGCGTATTTACGCTGAGCTAATCTAGTAGTATATAAAGTGATGGCCGGGTGTTAAATGAGAAAAATGAGCTGGTGTGCTATTTTACTTGATTTGGTCAATGCGAGGAAGTTGCAGTGATAGGATATGTATTGAGTGGCGGCTAAAATTAACCCTAAAGACTTTTAGTTTTGCCACAAAAGACATATTTGTAACTTTCTAATTTCACGACGTTGATCTTTTCAAAACTCCCGTGACTCAGCTGTCTTCACCCCATAATGTAAATTGAATTAAATTAACTTCTATGACCGATTGACTATGATTTCGTTGATTCGCCGTTGAAATAAATTAGCAAATATATTTACGCTTATTACATATATCTCTGGGTGACTAGAAGGACGCTCCAGGCGTATTAACTCATGATCAACGATTTGAACACCAAGAAACCCAAAACTTGTGAAGTTGATTTCGTTTGAATAAAAATATCATTATAGTTGTTATAAAAGGGTTGACATGGTCACAAGCCTGAAGAAGAAAAGAGGTTCACGAAAAGTTCATGTCAATACATGAAACCAAGAACCAATCAGATTAGACTTCAAACAAACGGACGAAGCTATGCAAGCTAATTTGACGAGTGAATATCGTAGGAATGAAGACATAGTCTAACATTGAACCAGCAGCCACTCGTGTCCTATAAATACGTAGAGTTTGTTAACCCCTCATAATATCTCACAATCAAATATTTATCTCCTCAAATATCAATACATCGATATCCAATAACAAAAAAAACAAAAAAAAACCAAAAAAAACAAAAACGTATCAATACATTGCTTTGCTTTTTCTGTAAGATGCAAATGGAGAGCCCGAAATCACCTCTTCAACCCCCGACCTATGGAAACTTAGTAACAATCCTCAGCATCGACGGTGGTGGTATTAGAGGGCTAATCCCTGCCACAATCCTTGGTTTTCTCGAGTCCGAACTTCAGGTATATATGTGCTACATAACTATATATATATATATATATATATATATATATATGATCTCTACAACATTATTCTTGTTTTAACTCAAAATATATACATGGATGCACAGAAATTGGATGGAGAAGAAGCAAGGCTTGCAGACTACTTTGATGTAATGGCGGGAACTAGCACCGGTGGTCTGGTGACAGCCATGCTCACCGCTCCTAACAAGGAAGGCCGACCCTTGTTTGCAGCCTCTGAAATTAAAGAGTTCTATCTTGAGCATTGTCCAAAGATCTTCCCTCAAGATCATTTCCCTTTCTCGGCCGCCAAAAACCTCGTGAAGTCCTTGACTGGTCCTAAATATGACGGTGAATACCTTCATCAACTTATCCACTCTAAGTTGGGTGATATAAAGTTAAATCAAACACTTACCAACGTTGTCATTCCAACGTTCGACATCAAGCATCTTCAACCTACTATCTTTAGTAGTTACGAGGTTTGTTTAGCTTGTTCATATTTGTGAAGTAATGATATATATATTAACTATATCAAAACTTTGGTATAATATATATGCTATTTTATAGGTCAAAAACAATCCTCTCAAGAACGCAACCCTCGCTGACATTGCCATCTCAACTTCAGCAGCCCCTACATACTTGCCAGCCCATTTCTTCAAAACTGAAGATTCATCTGGAAACGTTAAAGAATACAATCTTATAGATGGCGGAGTTGCAGCTAATAACCCGGTAAATTACTAGAGATTGGATTTATGTGCCATATAGGGTTTCTATATGATGAATATCAACATTTATGGACTTATATCTTAAAAGTAATATGAAAACAAAATCATATTCTTACAAAAAAAAAAAAAAAAAAGAATCATAGCCTAGATTGCACTTTTTGATATGGAAGTTCCTATAATAATCCATATGGAAATTGGTTATATGGATTATTATAACCAATACATGACACTTGACATTAATTATTGGTTATATGTCAAGTATAGGCTTTGGTGGCCATTGGGGAGGTAACAAATGAGATCACAAGAGGAAGCATTGATTTTTTCCCTATAAGACCAAATGATTATGGAAGGTTTCTTGTTCTTTCGCTTGGAACCGGTAATCATAAAGCCGAAGAGAAATTCAATGCAAAAGAAGTAGCTGGCTGGGGATTGTTGAGTTGGTTAACACACGATAACTCTACACCTCTCATTGATGCTTTCATGCAAGCTAGCTCCGACATGGTTGATTTCCATCTCTCTGCCGTTTTTCGAGCTCTTCATTCCGAAGCCAACTATATCCGCATCCAGGTATGAAAATCAGCTCATTAACATTTTGTTTTTTCGTTATCGCCATAATCAGACCCGGCTCAATAAATTTGAAGTCCCTGAACTCGAAAAGAAAATGGACCATTTTTCCCATGTTTTTTGAGAAAATAAAAATTTGGACCCTAATATTAAATGGATTTCATTAAAAAAAAAAAAGGACAAAAAATAGATGGACTTTGTGCTGTAGCACCTCCAACACATGCCTAAAGCTGGGGCTGGCCATAATTTCTAATATACATATATGTGTATCAATTATATAGGATGACACTTTAAATGGGGATGCTGCTTCTGTTGATATCGCTACCGTTGAAAATCTGGGCATTCTCGTCAAGACAGGAGATGAACTACTCAAGAAACCTGTTTCAAGAGTCAACCTAGACTCAGGCTGTAACGAAAATGCTTATCACACGACTAATGAACATGCTCTTATAAAGTAAATGGCATAATTTTTGCATTTGTTAGCTTTTTTCATTCATATTTACGTGATTAAAAATATTTTGCTAATTTATTAAAATTTTGGCTGTGAAGGTTAGCAGGAATACTTTCAAAAGAAAAGAAGATCCGAGACCTACGATCACCTCATGGAAAAGCTCCAATCAGTATATAAAGAGATCAATTATTTTATCTTATCTATTGTTGATTATTAATTTGATTCACTAATACACGTTTAGATTTATATTAATAAAAAGGTTGCACCACATTGTGGTCACTTGTACGTTTGAATAAAGTCAATAAGAATGTTAGATTTGTATCTCCGTTCTAATTCAATGAATTGACTGACAAAAAAAGAATAAAATCAATTAAATATGTTTGGTCATTTTACCACATACAATAAAATAATGATGAATGATACACATTGGGACACGTACGTATTGAAACCAAAGTTTTTTTTTTTTTCAAATAGTAATTATATTAAACATCCCAAAAATAGCATTGGCTTACCAATACAATTATATGGTTACAAAACACGGAGGGCCCAAATCGGAGCCCATCGGAAAAGAGATTTGAAAACAGGTGGTACACCGGAAAACGAACCTCACCCATTAGATATGATATTAACAAGGATGATTCCTTTGCAACCACGCTCTCGACACCAAGCTCTTAACCGGAGTTAGCGGTTCCCGCTGCAAACCGGTGCCGAGAAACAAGTCGAACTTGGAACAATCCTTTCGGAAAAGGGAGATCCGCCAAAACCGAGACCCTTTCTCTCGACTCCCCTACCTAGCAAGAAGAGAGAACGCGAAAACGAACCCTCCCCTCCGATGACGGTCACCATCGAACCTCCCCCGAGACCTAGCCATCCTCAAACCGGTCTGGCGAAAACTAATCACGACAGCTGATAAGGTCACTGGCTCAAACAAACTCTCACCACCCGAGCTCCGTGCTAAGCCATCCCATATCCATAAGGATCCGCCGTTAATCACCACAACAAGCAATGAACCACACCGAGCCGCTTCTCAACTTCCGCCGCAACCGCAACATCGAACCAGACAAGTCGAGTCACGAGATAGATCCGCGAACCTCATCGATTCGTCTGGCGTCCTCGAGCAGATCTTGAATCGACTGAGACCCATAAACCGTCGGTACTCCGCCGCAGAATTTCATCGAGAATCGGCTCCTCCAGACCACATCACCGCCAGATAGTACACTCCCGCTTCACTCTGTTGACCCACACCGACGATTAAGCTCAGCAAGCAAAAATAGAAAAAAGAAAAAACGTAAATCTAGTTTTTGTGTTGCGGGAGAGAGAAGAGAATATTACCAAGGAACGATTTTCTTCCTTTTACCCAATACTGCTCTATTGAAACCAAAGCTGTCTTACTATACTAAGCATACGATAGATATATATATATATTTTTTTTCAAGCATACAATAACTATATCGTTGTTCCCACGTACATATTGAAACCAAAGTTATCATAGATACCCATAATTCTAATAGTCGTTGTTGTACTTTTTTCAATAATCAAGGGTGATCGGGGTTTTACCATCCGACTTTCTAATAAGTCTAAAGCATCATACCATTTCGACTGAGTAAGTGTAATGATTTAGTAAATTTCGCGTTTGAAGATAATTGATCCCTACCCTATATCTACAGAGCAACTCCTAATCAAATGGAAACTACTAGACCAAAATCGTTGTTGTACTTGTACAACAAAAATAATGTTACATTTTATAAACTAGAATTGGAACGTTGCTTAGGAATGTTCTTAAATTTATTTCTACTAATCTTTTTATGTACAAATTGATAAGTTATCTTATGAAATGTGTAAATTTTCATGTAAAACATTCATAATATTCTTAACATATATTATACAGGTACGTGTATTTCTATGGTTTCGATTTTTTTTCCTTGTATCAACCAATTTGAAATGATGGGGTAAAACAAAACCAGTTTAAAATATATTTGCTGATGTGAATGTCTAATTGATAGTAAGATAACATAATTTTTATTTTTTTCCATTCTATTTAGATTGTGGATATATATAACCTTCGTCTTCTTTAAATGAAATATTTCATAGTAATTGGATAACGATTTTAATATTATCTACTTTAATGAAAAGTTTCATAAATATTTTGACATAGCATTAATATTTCTGATTTAAATGAAACATGTGCTTATGTCGTTTTGAGCTTTCTCATAGTTATAATTATGTTGATATGGGTGGATTTTTAGGATTTATGGGATGACTGAATTTCGTAATTTTCAAGATTTGAGTTTTCCTAAAATTAATATTCTCACAACAAAATTACAAATTTTAACAGAAATACACCAAAAACAGGGATATAGATGTTTTTCTTTTATAGAGAAATACTCTAAAATATCATTAAAATAAGTTTTGTGGACAATTATAGTACACACTCCACAAATTTACAAAAATAACACTAAAATAATTTAAAATTTTGAGTTTGAGTTTAGTATTTTGGGTTTAAGGTTAGTTTTTAGGGTTTAAGGTTTATTTTTTAGACAATTTTGATATTTTTTTAAATCGTCCCCAAAATTTTCGATATTTTTCATATTAAATTTGTGTTATTTTAAAATTTTGAAAATAATGTGTTAAATTTGGAAACAAAAATATTTTTATACTATTTGAAAGAATTGCAATTTTTTATATGACTAGTTGAATCCTTGTATCCTTGGGTTTATTGTATACACTCGGATCCAAATGTCACGCATCTCTAGATCTGAGTCTTTCACGTTAACTGCTTGTTCTTTGTTATTGGTTGGCCACTCACACATGCAAGATTTCTTCCCAGATCATGTACTGTATAACCTCCATGGTTTGTGCTTCACCCAAACTAACTCTCGACCAGATTCTCATACCGGAATTCGCCTTGGTCCCGTATACCACCGCGTTCAAATTCATAGTTTGTGATTGCTAATCAAACCTTCTGTTTTAAGGTTTACTGACCGATCCAAGTACCCAATACGTACTGTTTATAGTCAAGATAAGATTTTTTTTTTTAAAAAAGAACATATACCTAAACAGAAATATCTTTAATGAATTTTCATTAAGAAAAAATGAAATATAGTTCAACATATGGCTATAGGAAGAATTGAATTTGCATAGTAACATGCATGAACGAACATAAGTTATGTAGTCAACACAATCATCATTTATTGTCTATCGATTTGACTTTGGGCTGGTCAAACATAACCGAGAAAACCTTTTTCAGTTGTATTTTGTTGGTCCGCTGTTTTGGACTAAGTTTTGTCGCAGTTTCTTATTTCTTTTTATTTGATTTTTTTTCTTGACTTTCAACCAATCGATATACAACCTTCCCCCATCCACAAAGGGCAGTTGAAGCGGTTGTGCGACTTTTCAATTTCTTCTACTCGAGTTCAAAACCAAATATGGTCGAGATCTGATTAGTTAGTTGTTTTCTCTCAAGCAGTCGTTAGTTGAGTATATCTCAACGTTACTAATGTCGACGTATAACAGATGGTTTCAAAGAAAGAAGCCCATTAAACCACAGTAAGAAAGAATATGTTTTAATTTCAAAAGTTTAGCAAGCATCAAGCAAGAACGTGAAAACTATAAATTATTGGTGAAGTTTGTGGTTTCTATCAATATAAAGACAATTTATGATTTTGGATGAATACGATTAAGATTTATTTGATAAAAATTTAGTTTTAGCGGATTTGATTTATATTTTTTAGGTTTTTTTCCAAATTTGTCACCCTTTTTAGGGTTATTGTCTCAGAAAATATCAACACTTTTTGTTGGCTTAGTTTTCAGATATATCTATTTTTTCGTTGACATATGTAATTTCATCTCTTTTTAATAAATTTCAGATTACAAAAAAAAATAAATCAAAATTATCATATATTTTCAAAACTATTTTATAGCAGACATCTCATAAATTTTGAAGAAATTCTTATCAATCTTGATTAAATAAAATTTTTGGAACTCTCATAAAACGTATTTGTAAGATTGCGTCAGTTTATCATAATTTTTTTATTTAACATTTTTAAAGAAAAGAATTTTAATGTGTTTCTCTACAAAAAAAAAATAGTTGAGATTAAATAATATTATATAGTATATAATTATCAAACATATAAAGTAATGATAGAAAATTTGATACAAATTTTTTTAATATATGATATATTTCCCCACGATAACATGGGAGTCTTAGAATCCTAGTTCTATCAAGGAAAAACTAAGAAAATTTGTCAAAGCTAAAGAAGACTATATCATGCTGAATTATCGCATTCTTTGAATTTTAGAAGCAGCAAAAAAGTTGGAGAAAGGGAATGTAATTTGGAAAAGCGGATTAACTAAATTATCCCATTTTTAGGTTTGACAGAGTCTAATACCTAATACTGCTCAATAGAAGAAAAAAGCATTACGTAAAATGCATAATTCGGTAAGACAACACAGTTTTGAAAATATCAACCAATAAAATTAAAGAAGGAAGGACGAAGGTACAAGTTAATTTCGCTTCAAAATTGTTTGAAGATTCAAACTTTTCAAGAGTGTAGTGTTGCCTATAAATTCCCACCACATAAACTATATCATCAAAAGCATCAGATTCTCTTTATCAAAAAGCATCAAAAATTCTCTTATTAAGTAGAGAGACCTTGAAGCTTCTTTTTCTCCTGTTAAGAAACTCATAATGGAGAGTCCGAAATCTCCTCTTCAACCTCCTACTTATGGCAACTTAATCACTGTTCTTAGCATTGATGGGGGTGGCATAAGAGGAATTATTCCTGCAACTATTCTCTCTTTTCTCGAGTCTGAGCTTCAGGTATTTTTATGTTGTGTCTTTAATTTCTTCTTTTAGATTTATACAAAAATCATAATATATCAAGGCTACTTTTCTTCAACTAGTAATTAAGATTCAAGAATTAGGAGTGGCCGATCCAGAAAAAAATGAATTGGGGGCAATTTAAACAATAACTATATATATTTATTATATTAATAAAGTTTATTATTTATACATCAAGTATATTATAATAATAAAAATACTATTCTATAGATAACATGAAAATTATTAAGTGTATGCTCTATATTATAAAATTTTATTTAATTATATAGAATATCTTTTAGTTTTTCTATTTCAAAAATCATATATACTATTTTTTTTTTAACTATAAGACTTTGTAAGAATTTTAACAAGTATGAATTATAAAGCTAGAACCTTAGATATTTTAAAATTTAATATATCTAAAACTACAAATCTAATCATCTTATAGAGTATGGAAATTCTGATCGAAAAACAGTATAAACGAGAGAATGGAATTCATATATCTTTGATAGAGTGTGGAAATTATGTTCGATTTTGATAGCATTTTCTAGTGATGATATTTTGGTTAGAGGACTCTGTAATAGACGTTGCAACTAAAAGCACGTCGAATATTTAATAACAAATGAATAAGTTTTAGACTTTTAAAATTGAAACTTGTTTCGTAATTGCAACATCGAGTTTTACAAGACACATTAACTAATTATTGATATTTAAATAAACCCATCATAATCATATCGACTTAAAAAAATATTTGATTTTGGCTAAGTTTTAAGATGACACTTAATTTTGAATTATGTCAATCTATATTAACATTTTTGATTGTCCATTTTAAAGAGAATCTTTTGTTTTAATAAGACATTAGAAAAAATGCTATTGATTTAAAGAACAAATTATGAATCTTATTAAAACTAAATATGGAATAGAGAAATACTTATATCTATGTATCTAAACAACTCCTATTATTAATTATTTATTATCCATATAAGCAAACATAACTAAAAGATTTTAACACTAATCATAAAATTAGAAATATCTATATAATGTTTCACAATTAATAATATAGATATTTATAAAAAAATTTAAAGATTTAAAATTATGATTCTTCTATCATTTTTGTTTGATTTTTTTTTTAATTATTTTGAATCATCATATAATACATAAAGCTAATAAAAATATAATTTTAGAATACCACAGGTTAAATTTTAGTTCAAAATACTAGTATTGAGGTCGTCAAATTAGTATCGGTCTTTATATTTATCTGTTGAATAATATAAATATTTATGTTCTTAGAAACTCGATGGGGAAGAAGCGAGGCTTGCAGATTACTTCGATGTGATTGCGGGGACGAGCACGGGCGGTCTAGTGACTGCAATGCTGACCGCCCCAAACAAAGAAGGTCGTCCCTTATTTGCTGCTAACGAGATCAAGGACTTCTATCTTGAGCATTGTCCTAAGATTTTCCCTCAAGATCAATTTCCCTTTTCGGCTGCAAAAAATTTGATGAAGTCTTTAACCGGACCAAAGTATGACGGTCACTACCTACACCAACTTATTAAAGACAAATTAGGAGACACAATATTAGATCAAACACTCACGAACGTCGTGATTCCTACTTTTGATATTAAATACCTTCAGCCTACCATATTCACTACCTATGAGGTTTGCATATATATAGTACATTTCTGTTTTCTTTTCCAATAATCAAAATGTTTACAGTTTACATGATATAATGTTGGTGTTAATAGGTGACAACTAATCCTCTCAAAAACGCCCTACTCGCGGATATTTGCATCTCAACCTCAGCAGCCCCGACTTATCTGCCTGCCCATCACTTTCAAACACAAGACTTGGCAGGAAACGTCAAGGAGTTCAATCTCATTGATGGTGGTGTTGCAGCTAACAACCCAGTAACTATTTAAAATCATAACATATTTTTTTATTATATTTTTAAAGCATTTTCTGGAACAAAATATGATTGATCTGATTTGACTATAGGCTTTGTTGGCCATTGGGGAAGTGACAAAGGAGATTACAAAGGGAAACAGTGATTTCTTTCCCATAAAAGCAAATGACTATGGAAGGTTTCTTGTGCTTTCGCTTGGAACCGGTGATCGTAAGGTCGATGAGAAATTTGATGCCAGAGAATGTGCGGGTTGGGGAATGTTGAGTTGGTTGACGCATAACAATACCACGCCAATCATTGATGCCTTTACACAAGCAAGCTCCGATATGGTTGATTTTCATCTATCTGCCGTATTCCAGGCTCTTCATTCTGAGCCCAACTATATCCGTATCCAGGTAAACTATATATTAACCATTAGGCTTTGCTTTTATAGGATATATGCAAAAGAAATATTAGTTTTGCGACTATTTCATGTACATTTTTGAATTGATATAACAAAACATTACATACGCTCTTATTGCTCACCTCTTGACTATTAAATCTTACTTTTCCAACCAAACTGTTTGGGAAACATTTATTTAGGATGATACATTAACGGGGGACGCATGTTCGGTTGATATGGCAACAGAGGAAAATTTGAGTAATCTGGTGAAGACAGGCGAGAAACTATTGAAGAAACCTGTGTCAAGAGTAAATCTAGAAACGGGGTGCAACGAGGATGCCTACAAGACTACAAACGAGAAGGCTCTTATCAAGTATGTTTAATGAAATGATTAGAGCATAGAGAATAAAACCAAATTAAATAATTATTATTATGTTTGATGTTTTTTTCACTTTTGGGTGGTCACTGGACAGGTTAGCAGGAATCCTCTCTAAGGAGAAAAGACTTCGTGACAGTAGATCTCCTCATGGAAAAATGTCCAAAACGAGTTAAAACCAACGCCGTTTTGTTTATATAACATAGTCGAGACTAAAGAGCACACATGTACTATATATCTTATTACGCTTATAATATTGGCAATGCACTTCGATTTACAAACATCTTTGTAGCCCCCAGTTACTATACAATATCTAATTTTTAAGAGTTTCTTTAGTAGTCGGTTGGTGTAATTTCGGTTTTATTGGCAGTTAGAATTTTCATATTATAAAATAAATAAAGGCCAATATGTTTATATTATCACAGTGTTATTGGCTTTTACAATTTTCCTTTCATAAATGTAAAAATGATATGAAAGCCATAGAGGTGTTGAACCCCGGCAGGCCGATCCAATCTAAAAGCCAAATCATATTTTAATGTGTTTTAAAATTGATTCAGTTTTTATTCGAAATTTAAATCCGAGTTAAAATCCACACAAAAAAGACTGATCTACAAAACCTAAAAAGTATTTTAAAATTCTTTTGAATCCAAACTCAAATTAAAACTTTACCATCCATATTCATCAATCAAATCCAAAAAGCCAAAAAAAAAAAAAAAAAAAAAAAACCTAAACTGAAATACAGATGAAACATTTTAAAGTTTTTTAAGTCAGCCAATTTTATTTTGCTCCATGGACTATGTAGAGCTGCTCGGAGATGAATAATTAATTAATACAATTGAATATATTTATGATGTAATTTAATATGTTTTCAAAATATAAATGATAAATAAATATATATTTTTTTGTCAATCAAATATTTATTAAAATGAAATTCCATGATTGGTTGCCCAATATGGAGGAAGAGAGTTTACAAAAGAAATCTCAGATGAAACTAATCTTGATGATCTAGTTAGGCAATCCGCTTTGATATTACATGAACGAGGAATAAAAGATAAGAGAAAAAAGGAAAGTAAACACGGAGCAAACCAAACTCATCTAGAAGATTGGAGAACGCAGGCCATTCGTCTGGAGATCGCACCATCGCAACTAGTTCCGAACTATCTGTTTCAAACTCCTGACAGTCAATCCTTCTTGTAAAGATATTCTTCATTGCCCATAATAAAGCTTTCATCTCCGTGTGTAGGGAGGATGCACTCCTTCGATGACATTTTGCCCCAAGTAAAATTGTCTGGGCTTCTCCTTGAAAGCACCACCATCCTAGTCCTGAGGAAGGATCCGAATGTTTCCACGAGCCGTCCACTCGACATTTTATTGTTTGTAAGTGATCCCCCGGTAATGCATTAAAATCAGTCGTATCCAAGTGATTTGATTGAGTTTCTTTCCATAGCAGTTGTTCACTTATCGCCTGATTTAATAAGTCTACAGGATCTAATTGTAATCCTTTGAAAACTTTTCTATTCCTATCTTTCCATATAAACCATAAAATCCAAGGGTAACACTGCTGATTGTCTTGGTCATCTTGGTGAGATGATAGTCTATTAAATAAGTAATCCAGATTTGAATACACTGAATCACTTGGAAACAATCCTGGTAATATTGGAATGGAGGACAATTCCCATGTTCATCGAGAATGAGGGCAATCAAAAAGCACATGATTAATTGTTTCCTCAACTACCTGACATCGTTGATACGTGGTATCACATTGAATCCCGCGATGTGCTAAACCAGAAGTAACTGGTAATGATCCCGTGACAATTTGCCACAAGAAATGTTTTATTTTTGGCGGAGCATTTATTTTCCAGACTTGTGCTTTTAAAATTTTACAACTTGGACCCCATTCTACTTCTCCCGTCATCTCCTGAGTAAGCGAATATCCTGACTTCACTGTATATTTTCCTGATTTTGAGTAGTGCCAGATTAACCTATCTGGTTTATAAACGGGACTTATACTCATACTCCTAATAATCTGTATATCTTCCTGTTCGAAAAACTCTTCTAAAATAGGTAAATGCCAATCTTTTGTATGCGGGTTAATTAAGTGATTCACCATCAGATTTGGGTGAAGTAATTGTCCCCTATCAATTGCTGAACGTGGTTTAGTATCAAGTATCCACAGATCTTGCCAAACTGACAAACTATTGCCTGATCCTAGAGACCATCTTGCTCCCCTTTCCACAAGTGTTGGTCGACAAAATACTTTTCCAGCCAAAGGATGGAGAGTATGGTTTTTTTGCTTGTAAAGGGTGACTATTTCTGTAATATCTACCCTTAAACACTCGAGCTATTAACGAATCCGGATATTGGATTATTCGCCAATATTGCTTAGCCAGCATTGCATCATTAAATTTTCCAAGAGACCGAAAACCTATTCCACCTTCATTTTTAGCATTACACATTTTTTCTCAAGCTATCCAATGGAGGCTACAATCTTTCCCATTAGAACTCCACCAATAATTTGAAATGGCACTTGTGAGTTTGGATATTAATACCTGAGGGAGTTTAAAACACGACATGACATATACTGGAAGAGCCAACGCCACTGATTTGATCAACGTCTCTTTCCCTCCTTTCGATAAATATTTTGCTGACCAGCCATTAATCCGATCATTAAGTCTCTCACGAAAAATAAATATATATTATAATTAAAATATTAATATTATATTAATGAGATACTATAGAGGATCTCACCATTGAAGATAGATTTTTGGGTTGAAGTTTTCAAATTGAATTGAACTAAATATATTAATTTTATATTAGTGAGATACTTATAGGATATGTCATCAATGGAGATCTTCTTTACCCTTTTGTTTGGGCAACTAATAAATAGAAGAATGGTTTTCTAATTAATGTGTAGGTTGAAAATAAAAAATAAAAATAAAAAGAGAAAAGAAAGGTTGGACTGATGAACTACAAAATCGCAGTCGCATATCTCTAGAGTTGTCTGAGGGCCGTTTTAAAATTATTTGTAGACGTTGTTCAAAAAAAATATTAAATATATATTTTAAAAGATATAAAACAACTTTTAGAAGAAAATATACGTCCATTTGTATGTATATTTAAATTTTTTAAAATATAGGCCCCATTTTATATGTATATTTTAAAATAAAAATTACTATAGATCAAATTTATATATATGTTATAACTTTTTCTAAAAGAAATTTTATTATTGTTTGACCGTTCTACATGCTAAAAGACGGCTATGACTTATAGATCAATGGCTCGTATAAAAAAATATTAAAATTTATTAAGAGTATAATTATAATAATAAGTAAAATATTAAAGCAGGAAATGATAAGATCTCTGAAAATATAGACAAATATGCAAGTGAGGAAGTTCTTCAATTAGCCTTCAAATAGATAAAGATATACGAGGGATGCAATAACTCGACTGGCTTAGCGGTTTTAGAACCATCTATGATTGGTGAACGTGCGGATCCTTTTGCAATAAAAAAGGGTCTCTCCAATGCATAAATAATTGAGAGTTCATATTCTCATCATCTTTGGTAAAATCAAGTCCAGTATCTTCAAAAACCATAATTATCCCAAAAGTCCCCCCAATTTAATTAGGACAAACTCGGTCACGTTTTTATGGAGATTTTTCAATTAGCGGAAAGTAGGGTTGAGAAAAATAATTAGTAAGCGAATAATCGATCGAACCAAATCGAACTATATCCAAACCGAAGTTTCTGAAATAATCAAATGGTTAGTAAAATCTTCTATCGAAACTAACCGAAATCGAACCGAACCGATAACTAAACGGTTAACCGAAATATCCAAAAACCTAGAAAAATGACGAAGCGCTAATTATAGGAGCTTGCAATCTTTGCAGGAGCTTTTTTCCATTACATACTGAGTTGGAAGCACTAATGTGGACAATGAGAAGTCTAGTTGATGAACAAAAGATCGAAGTTTCCATCGTCATAAACTATTCTGATTTGGTGAAGATGGTGTCTACACCAACAGAGTGGTTGGCTTTCGCAAATTATTTAGAGGAAGTAGAGAAAAAATAAAGAAGCATTTTCATTGTTTTCTATATCGCTAGTTTCTCGTAGTGCTAATGTTAAAACGGATAAATTAACGCAGAATATCCGTGTCATCTATCCACATCTTATTTTATATGTAAATAATATTCTCCGATTTGGCTTTGAGAGCCTCTCTTTTAATCTAAAATGTTGTTGACAAAAAAAATAGAGTATAAATATGATTTAACTGAGTTAGTTTGCAGAAAAATCAAAACAAAAGTGATTTTGCAAAATTTCAACTAATTATTTGAGTTAATAGGACACAAAATATTCCCAATTTTCTTCGATACTCATCTATATTATATTATAATTTTATTGATTTAGACAAAATCACCGTGGTCTTTTTCCAATCAGCGGCTTAAACGATTTGGTGGTCGATTTTTAGAACAAGGTTATTAGTACCTAAATGGCATGACATGTAATTAAATACAGCGTTAAGGGTTTTGTTTTTCCAACGTTTGTCGATTAGGCCGAAAAAGCGAGGAACTAAAGAAAAGGCAGTCAGTCATATCTTTGGTTCTCGGAATCCATGGCTTCTCTTCTCAGGCCAACTCCAGTACCCTCTACAACTCATAAATTCTCTCATCGTCACACCTCTATCTCTTTGTCGTTCAATATTTCAACTCAGAGAAGCCCACAAAATCAACTGCTCCATCTATGTCGTTCGTCATCGACACCGTCGCAGCAAAAGGCTTCACAGAGGAAGAGGACAAGGTACAGGAAACAGTACCCAGGAGAAAGCGTTGGGATAACTGAGGAAATGAGATTCGTAGCCATGAGATTACGCAACGTTAATGGAAAAAAATTGGATCTTTCTGGTGATAATACTGAAAACGAGAAGGAAGAAGAAGAAGATGATGATGATGAAGTAAAGGAAGAGACTTGGAGGCCAAGCAAAGAAGGGTTTCTTAAGTACTTAGTTGATAGCAAGCTTGTCTTCGATACTATTGAACGAATTGTTGACGAATCTGAGAATGTTTCTTGTAAGCAAAACCCTCTCTTTTGGTCTAGATTTTTACCTAATTTCACTTTCAAGAGTTTAAATTTGTGGCAAACGTGCAGATGCTTACTTCAGGAGAACAGGATTAGAGAGATGTGAAAGTATTGAGAAGGATCTACAATGGTTTAGAGGACAAGATTTGGTTACTCCAGAACCAAGTAACATAGGAGTTTCTTATGCAAAGTATTTGGAAGAACAAGCAGGAGAAAGTGCACCTTTGTTTCTTTCTCATTTCTACAGTATCTACTTTTCACACATTGCTGGTGGTCAAGTTATTGTAAGAAAGGTTAGTTTCTTTGATAAGTGTTCATGGAGTAACATAAAAGAGTTTTTCAACTGCATAAGGTCACATCTAGCATATTTAATGGTAACAGCTAGTTTGATAGAGTTAAAGATTAGTAGAAATATAAGTGGATTCAAGAGAGTTGGGGTTATGGGGAGTTTTGTGGGTTATGGTGGCCGCTGGGTATGAGAGAGTTGCGGTAAGAATGAGAATGAGAATGAGAATGAGAATGAGAATGAGAATGAGAATGGTAGAATGTGAGATGATTTCCTTTCTTTTTCATTGAGACTTAACTTACAATCACAGAAGTAAATCAAATAGAACCGTAATAAAGAAACAATGAGATCCTGAACCAACACCAAGCTTGCTCCATTACTTTGTTCATGCTTGCCCCAAAAGAACTTGTTAACCAACTGTTAGTTAGGCGAACGTTGTATAAAGCAATGGCTGAACTATGCTTTTCTTTATTTTCAAGATGTATCATAATCGTATATTCTTTTTCTTGGTTCTGTTGCATAAACAAATGGAAACATGTTCTGGTTCTTACTTTTATCAATATACTCTCATAATTGCTTGGTCACCGTTCTATGTGCATGGTTTCAAATGTAACCGAGCAATTGATTCATTTAGGTATCTGAGAAGCTTCTGGAAGGAAAGGAGCTGGAGTTCAATAGGTGGGAAGGGGATGCACAAGACTTGCTTCAAGGTGTCCGTGAGAAGCTTAACGTGCTTGGGGAGGTGAGATTGTCAATGAAAATTTTAAATCTTCATCCTCCAGTTGCTAAATCTAATATTATCTTAATGCTTTTGATCTGATCCGACGTGATGCTTTTGGGAAATGAAGCACTGGACTCGGGACGAGAAGAACAAATGCTTGAAGGAAACAGCAAAGGCATTTAAGTATATGGGGCAGATAGTTCGCTTGATCATTTTGTAAAAGTCTCGGTTTCAAGGTTAATGGTTCCCTCCCAGCACCAGACCCATATTCACTATGGTAAGTCTGGAATAATTTCAAAACTTCCATGTGTTGACCGTCTTTTCATGGGAAATTAATCTCTCCGGCAGATTGCATTCCTCCAATTGGCTTACCGCAGACATTGTGCTCTCGCTAATTCAGGACAGCGCTGGAACTGAAGCTGATGACCAGCAGCCTCCATGGCTGAATGAGGAACTTTCTGTTATTTGTTGGTTTAAGTCATCGGTAAATAAAGGCCACCGAATTACTAATTGAAAAATGTAGCCAAAGGTTGTGGCCTTTGTCTGAGGATTGCTTGTTGAGATATTGTTGTTTAGTTTTAAATATTTGAATTTTTGGGATTTGAACACTTATAATTGCTTCTACTTCTGTGAATAAAAAGTTAGATCAGATATGACTGACACTAGCTATGTTGCTGTCTTCTATTTTGGTAGCTCATCCTCCCAGAATAGTTCGTTTGGCTTTTTACTTTTTTTGTTCGTAAGTTAATTTGGCAAATGCCAATGCAGATTTTGTTTTTTTCTCTTTTTTGTTGAAATTTCAAATTAATTACTCAACCGAGAATTATCTACAAAAGAGTGAAAGAACTATGCATTGGACAAAAGGCTTTAAAACTGGAAAAATTAGAACGCAGAGCTTCGATTTGTGAATGGTTGCATAAAACAGAGAAATTCATCTGGTCTGTGTGTGCATTTGTATGTCAGTCTAGTTTCAGTTTGCCTTCTCGATGAAACCGCTTAGCTGGGAGGCAAGAGTTCATTACGCTGATGCTTCCTCTCATTTCTCTCCTCAGAGATGACATATCTATACTATTAATCGAGAATGAAGGGCAAAAAATTTTCCAAAATTTTTTTACGAAATCTAATTATTTACAGATTATGCCATTAGGATTTAGTTAAGGAAAAAAATCGAGTAAGGCTATAATCGCAAACTTACCTTTTCATATTTGTCGACCAGATTTACATATTGCCCAACCCGGACCGTTTGAAAAAAAGATTTGTTTCCCTCCTAAAATTAATGAGAAGAATCGCTGTTATATCAACTCAATCTTACTAGAAAGATATTGCCTACTTACCAATATTGTCGATATCTTACTAAGTTACCAAACAATATATTACTAAGTAAACAAAAAATATAAAAAATCTTAACTAATAAGTTAATACTATGAACACATATATTCTGATATATCTAAATTGAGAATATTGACAAAAATTTAGTTCTTATCATTATCATTCTACCAAAAACGGATCCGCCAAGATTTGAAAATCCAGATTTTTGTTTCCCTCCTAAAATTAATGACAAGAATCGCTGATATATCTAAATTGAGAATCTTCACAAAAATTTCGTCATATCATTTAAACCTACTAAATCTTGCAATCTCATAGAATATTATGTAATCCTAACATTCTAGATTATTGACCGAGAATCTTCAATATAAATATGTGTTCCGGATCTCACTTTCATTTCAAATCGAATTCAAAGCTTACTATAAAAAAACAATGTCTCCTCCAATAGGTTTAACATACCTAATAGACGTGAAACATTTCCAATCATCTTGGTGTATACGTGTGAAATGTTGCATGTGTGGAGGCAATACACTGCTGGATCAGGAGAGACGTTAGACATTGTTATATATGATGAAAAT
Source organism: Turritis glabra (assembly GCA_900406565.1). Taxonomy (NCBI): domain Eukaryota; kingdom Viridiplantae; phylum Streptophyta; class Magnoliopsida; order Brassicales; family Brassicaceae; genus Turritis; species Turritis glabra. The sequence goes on along the minus strand of OVBN01000077.1, from coordinate 237,175 downwards.
GTAATTTCAAACAATATATGCATATTAATCATATCATTTGTTTTTGTTTATGTTTATGTTACTAATCCAAGGTTTATTTTTGTATTATGTTATAGGGTTCAAAGATGCATGCTACGGTTAGAAAAGCTTATATAGCTCGATTTCAAAGGTTCTTTAAGGTCAGTGATTGGAAGATCATCGATTTTTTTTCTTTGAGTCTTTCTTCTGGAATGTATAGGATATAAAATCTGAGTTACAGAATGAGCTTTACTAACAAAACAGTAGTTAGTAAATGTGATTTTGTATCAGAAAGTATTTTTCTTGACCTAGCCGATTTTGGAGATGTGAAGAATCATAAGTTGGATGAAAATATTCTAATTGGTAATTTGTCTATTACTCGAGATTCTTTTTTGATAATATAGATGTCTATATGTCCTATGAACTATATACCATAATTATAGTTACATATATTTTAGGTCAGATTATTGCTGTTGGAAAAGTTGAAAATCTCATGGCACAAAACAAGCCACAAAAGAAGCTTGAATTCCAAATCAGGGATGTTAAGTAAGTAAAAGAGTTTTTAATGTTCTTATTCAAGTTTTGATTATACATTATTTAAAACGTTATTTTTTAAATAAAATGTAGTGATGAGCGATTGTGCTGTACTTTATGGGGTAAATTTGGAGAGAAAGTCTTTGCTCATTTTCAAAATGTTGCTCCAGACGAAAAGACATTGATGCTTATACGTTTTGCGAAGCTCCATAATTTCAAAGGTTATTGATTATATAATATTTTCTCAATTATTTTTATGGTTGATGTTTTCATGTTACTGATTCCACATATGTTCATAAATAGGAGAAATAAGTATTACAAATGCTTTTGATGTTTCTGATGTGTTAATGAACCCTCTACATTATCCAGAAGTTGAGTAATTCCTAACATCATGAGCACCATTTTAATTTTTAATAATATTATGTATTTAGTTTTGTGGTTTTGAATCTTAGTAATCATATGGCGCTCTATTACTAATCTTGCTAAATTTATAGGCTACCAAGTGACGGCCTTTGTCTGACTGTTCAAGATGGTTTCTTGAACCGTGAGATTGTTGTTTCTAAGAAAGATAATTTCCTCGACTATCCTAGGAAAACCATTGCTGATATTCTTAAATCTGTTGAGCTATAAATTTTTATGATACCTTAACAATCATAGCATCATTATATTACAATTGTCATTGTTGGTTTATTGCCTATCATAATGTCTTATTGTTTCTCATCTTTTAATTATAGGTTGGAAAATGGATAACTATAGCTACAGTTTTTTCCATTGATGTCGACTAGGGTTGGTTTTATTTTGGTTGTCGTCAATGCAACCGAAAGGCAGAGTTAGAAGACCATCCAGATGGTAAAGTTGTTGATTTAACAAACAAACCTAAATTCTGGTGTGATACCTGCCTAGAAACTGTAACCAATGTCAAGCCAAGGTAAATTCTATATATGTATCAAAATATTGAATTTTTATTTTGTAATAAAGATTAGTTTTCAGCAGTGTAGTATTCAACATATATTTCGTTTACATGTACAAGCTCCATGTCTGTGTGATGGACAAGACTGGTGATACAAAATTGATGTTGTTTGACAGTGTTTCTTCTAAGATTATAAGCAAAACTGCTATCGAATTGTTAGATGGAAAATTTTCCATCTAACAATTTGAAGAGGTATACATTGTTATTTTATATCTTTATGGTTAACATAAATGTTCATATAAAATAATATGATATTAATGTTGCTCCTGTTTTTCTCAAGATTGAAGATCCTATCATTGTCTCTGATGCTATCAATAACCTATGCGGGAAAACTTTCTAGTTTATGGCTTTCGTGGAGAAAGATAATATAAGTGGTGGCAAAGATTTTTACAAAGTTGCAAGAGTGTGGTTAGGAAGTGAAATTACGAAAACAGAGTATGATCTTAATTCTGAAATTCAATTTGATCCATCTTCTATTGCTTATGATGATCAGGTTATTTGCATTAAGATTTACGAATTTAAATATATTATAAAGTAGTGGATTATAATCCAACCTTCTCGTTTTGACGTTTTAACTTTAATTTATAGGCTGTGTTGATGCTTACTAATAGCAGTGATTATGATGATACAACAAATTCGTCGTTGTCTACTCCTTCTTCTAAGCGTACCGTAGATGAGATTACATAGACATCTGAACAATCCAGTACCACAAAAAAATAGTGAACTCGGAAAATGATGGAAACCAAGATTGAGGAGATTAAGGATGAATCTAATAATTGGGAGATTAAGGATGGTCCTAAGAATGGGGAGACTAAGGATGGATCTAATATGAAGAAGGATAAAGCTGAAGATTGGGTGCAGAAGAATGTCAAGGTAGCTGATCCAGAATGTGTTGATGGCAAGAAGATTCTCAAAGTTAAGATGGAAAGATACAAAGATTAGTCATCTTTGGAAATTTGGTTTTTGTTTATTTTTTTATTTTATTGAAAGTTTTCTATTTTGCTAAGTCGCTGCAATATTTTCAATAAGTTTTGTAGTATTTCTACTGTATCTTGGTTTCCATGGTTTCATATTTGGTTTAATAAAATTTTTTTTTTTTATTCTTATACGTGTATTGGCAAATCAAGAGAATATAATTGATTATATTATGCTTGTTTATCGTTTCTAGGAATGATCAGAAAAAGCTGGTTTCAAAATAAAAAAGAAATAAGTTATATTCAACAATTTTGATATCTCATATCTTCCATTTCCGAAGACATTGCTAGATTTTAACGTAATAAAATATTTAAATTTGACAACTAAAACTATCTTTACCATATATCAAACTTTTACCTTCTTCTCTTATCTATATTTACTTCCCTGTAAAACCTAGAACTCTCTTTCATCGCCAAACATAAACTACAAGTTTTAGACCATGTTTGAACTTTTTAATATTCCCGATCTTACTCCTGGCTTCACCGACAAATTTGTTTGTGTGAAGATTTTCAGTCTCTGAAAAGCTAACAATAGTATGGTTGGTCAAAAGAATAAGATGGTTCTGGTGGACACAACGGTTAGTAGCATGTTTTACTTTATATACCTGAATTAATTTTTGATATATCTAATCCTTCTTTGCTAAGTTTGGTTTCATCTACATGGGTTAACTAATAACATAAAAATATTTTAATTTTGTTTGTAGGGTGTTAAAATTGAAGCTGCCATTCCGTGGGACTGTTACAAATTGGAGAATTTTTCTGAAATTCAAGAGAGTCAATGTTACTTCCTTAAAGATTTTCTGGTGCTCAGTCTCCAACCATGACAAACAAATAATATACACCCTTTTTCATAAAGTTTCATCCTCTTACAAAAATGTTCAAAACAGAAGACAAATCTGGTCTCAGTTTCTTTTTCGTTGAAAAATATAGACTTATAAAATATAGAATGGTTGACAGAGAATGTCCTCTTGGTAAGCTTTGTGATTTTTGGTTTGTTCTCATCTTCAGTTCCTATGTTTTATTTATGATTCACTTTCTCTAGGTTTTTTTACTTATACGATGGTGTTCTAATGTCTGTTTAAATAGATATATGTGGCATGGTTGTAAATGTGGGTAAGGTTAAGTAGATGCCATATGTTCCTGAGAGATTTGGAGTTGATACTGCTCCCAACTATCTTTATTTCCGCATGATGGATCAGAAGTAAGGAGACACAATTTTTCTAAGTTTTCCTAAACCATAAAACTTAGTCATTATCTGATTACCGGATTTGTCAATAAGCAGAGGCAGAAAACTGATATGTTGCGCAAGAGGGGATTATGCTTTTGAGTTCAAGAATGCGTGGAAAAACTCAGGATACAATCGTGATTACAGAGTTAGTCCAATGTTTTTTTGTTCTGCGTTTTTGGAAAATTTCAGAATATAAAAGTATTTCTATTGACACTATTTGTAACGTAGTAGAAATATTATGTCTTATCTAAATAGGAACTATCAAACTGGTTTAAAGTATTCTCAATATTTGTTTAGGTAAACCTGCTCTAATTACCGGACAAGGTTGTTCTAAGATTTATCTCAAAACGAAAAGATTGTAATACTTCTACTGATAATGATTTGCATAGTCACAACAACAGTGACAAGTGGTTTAGATATGTAAACAATTCAGAGAATATTGTTCCCACTCTATATTCTCCTAATATCAACAAATATGTGCCAGTTAATTCTATCTTCAATAGAGTGCTAAAAAGATGTTACAAACTTATGTGATTTTGCAAGCTAAACTACTAATCATGATGGATCATCTTCATCACGTTCGCTTGCGAGTACAATGGATTTTTAGTGGTATGATTACAGATATATTGACATGTTTTGATCATTTTGTATAATGTTTGATTTTTCCTTCTCAGTTGTTGCATATATCTTTATAATAAGCATGCAGTCATTATTGTTATACAAATTTACTTTACAGAGATATTAATTCTTTTCTTAAAAATTAAATTAGGTTCTGATTTGTTCAATTCAAATCAAACCATGCATACACAGTCTACAGACTTTGTTACACCATCTACAAATCCTATATTAGTAAAAGATTCTGGTAAGAGTTCGATGGTTAATTTAAAAGTAAATTTAGACTTCTAAGTTTGCTATCTAACATATGCTACTTTGTTTTCAGGTTCTACCAAATTCTCAAATTTTACTACCAATGGAAGTACACCAAAGGGAAGAAAGAGTATATTAAAAGAAGACAGAGTGTTTAGAGATATTACAAATGTATCTTATACTTCAAACATGGCTATGTCAGAAGATTCACCACATAGAAAGATGGGTAATCCTTTAGTTCATCATTAAAACCACTGTAACTAAGTTTTTTGACTATCACTATTGGTGCATTATAACTTTATAATCGTACCATTAATTCTTTTCTTAAAAAATTAATTAGATTCTTATTTGTTCAATTCAAATCAAACTATGCATACACAGTGTACAGATTTTGTTACACCATCTTCAAATCCTATATTAGTAAACAATTTTCTGGTAAGATTTCGAGGGTTAACTTAAAAGTAAATTTAGACTTGTGAGTTTGCTATCTAACATATGCTATTTTGTTTTCAGGTTCTACCAATTTATCAAATTTGACTACCAATGGAAGTACATCAAGGGGAAGAAAGAGTATATTACAAGAAGATATAGTGTGCAGAGACATTACAAATCTACTTTATACTTCAAACATGGCTATGTCAGAAGGTTCTTCACATAGAAAGATGGGTAATCCTTTAGTTCCTGATTTCTTGCAACCAGAAACAAAAAATTATAGTTCAGATTGTAATGGAACGTCTGAAGGTAATGGAACATCTGAAGGTACAATTATAAAGTTATAATGCACCTATAGTGACAGTCCAAGAACTTAGTTACAGTGGTTTTAATCAGCTTTGGATCTCATGTAGGTTCAGACGATGACATTGATGATAAAATATTAGAAAATTGTTTTGAAGATGTTGTTGATTACGATGCATGTACTACTCAAAATAGAAAATCTTTGAGGGTTACAGAAAAAATTAAAGTAAGGTTTCAGTTTTTGACTGATCTTGAGAAGAGTTTCAAAGTTGTATTAGGAAGTGGAAGTTCATCTAATGAAAATCCAGAACATCAACCATACGGTATGTGATGTCTTATATATATGATACTGTGTTTAAATTAAAATATTGACAACCAAATGTCTGTTGTTATTTGTAAGAAAAGAACATGAAGAATTTCAGAAGCAATTTAATGAAAACTCTCATAAGAATAAAATTGATATATTCATAATCTCACATTGTGTACTCAATAAATAAGATTTTGGTAATGACACTATTCTGTGGTTCATACTTATTTTTTATACAATTTTAGCTAATGCATATATTACAATGTTTGTTTTCAGTCTACATTGATCATGGTGATCCTATATACGATGTGAATATTGTGGTGCTATTATGTGGTATAATGAGCGTATTGACAAGCAGAGTAAGAATAAAAATCCTATATTTACATCGTGTTGTTTACAAGGGCAAGTCAAGTTACCCTTTCTCAAGGATTCTCCTGAACTACTCTATGCTTTGTTAACAAATGACGATGAAATTAGTAGACACTTTAGAGATAATATTAAGGCTTACAATATGATATTCTCTTTTACTTCACTCGGTGGTGAAACTGAAAATAGTGTAAGAGAAGATGGTGGTCCTCAAATGTTCTAGATTCAAGGAGAAAATTATCATTTGATTGGAAGTTTAAAACCAGAAGATGAGCAGCCACCAAAGTTTATGCAATTATACATTGTGGACACAGAGAATGAGGTATATAATCGATCCAAATCTCTAAGTATGATATTCTTTTATGTTATGTTCACATTTTTATTAAGGCATAGTCTGTAATTATTAACCTTCTTTTGGTTTGTTTGTTGTATATCAATGCAGTAATGGTAAAAAAGCAGGGACGTACAAAAAATAAATGATTTGACAAAAAAAATTATTGATGCCATCATCAAATTATTGAATTCTATAAACCCGTATGTCAAACACTTACAGTTTGCTAGAGACAAATTTAGAGCAAACCCAGAAGAAACTTTTCATATGAGGATAGTTAGTAACCATGAAAAAGATGGGTGTATAATGTTCCTACAGCATCAGAAACTGCTGCATTAATCTCTGGAGATTTCACTATAGAAATGCCAACCAGAGATATTGTTTTGCAAGAAAAATCAAGAAAACTACAAAGGATAAGTGAAGTTCATCCTTCTTATCTTGCTTTACAATATCTTTTATTGTTTCCTTATGGTGAAGATGGTTTCAGACCAGGAATAGAAAAACATCTTACCGGTGTTGGAAAGAAGAAGAAAAACAAATTCATTTTCTTAAGACAATGGTTTGCTTTTAAGGTTCATGAAAGAAAACATGAGAAGCACATCTTACTTCGGTCAAAACGGTTATGACAACAATTTTTAGTGGATTCTTATACAGTAATAAAGTCTAATAGGCTTGGTTATATTAAACTTAACCAGACAAATGTAAGGGGTGATAATTATTATGCTATTAAACAGGCATCTGTTGAAAGAAAGAGTGAGTTGAAGGATCAAGGAGTGGCATGTTATTTGCCAGCTACTTTCACTGGTGAACATGTACTTAGATGCCATGGCGTTATGTAAATACTTTGGGTTTCCAGATTTTTTCATTACATTTACTTGCAATCCTAAGTGGCCTGAACTAAATAGGTTTTGTGGAGAGCGTAATTTGAGGTATGAAGACAGGCATGAGATTATATGCAAGATATTCAAGATGAAACTTGACTCTCTCATGGTTGATTTAACAAAAAAGGGACTTTATGGGAAGACTGTTTCATGTAAGATCATTGTATAAGATATATACTAACTATGTTATTTTCTCACTAAGCTTTGATATGCAAGTATCTTAATAGTGCTAATTTTTCTTTGTAATTGCAGCTATGTATACAATAGAGTTCCAAAAAAGAGGATTGCCCCATGCTCATATATTGATTTGGTTGAATTTAAAGTGTAAGTTAACGAAAGAAGAAAATATTGATAAAATTATTTCAGCTGAGATTCCTGACAAACTCAAAGATTCTGACCTTTATGTAGTAGTTAATGATATGATGATTCATGGACCATGTGGTGCTATCAACCTTAAATCACCGTGTATGCTTGAAGGCAAGTGTTCTAAGTTTTATCCTAAGCAGCATGTGGAGAAAACCATCATCGATAAGGAAGAATTTCCAATCTATAGACGGCGAGAAACAACTCATTTTGTTGTGAAGAATGGCTTTCAATGCGATAACAGATATGTTATCCCATACAATAGAAAGCTTTCTCTGAGATACAGAGATCACATCAATGTTGAATGGTGTAACCAGACTGGTTCAGTAAAATACATATTTAAGTATATTACTAAAGGTCAGGATCATGTTTCAGTTGTTGTTGAGCCGTCTACAAAGGCTACAGTGACAAAAAAAGCAAAAGAAAATGATAAGACGGGTGATATTGGATAATATCAGAATAAGAAAAGCAAAATTAAAGACTTCTTCGGTTGCAGGTATTCAGATCTTAGCATTTTTCGTAAGTTTAATTTTAGATATATATCTTACGGTATTTTTTTTTTTAATTTCAGATATGTTTCTGCTTGCGAAACATCATCGAGAATATTTAAATATCAAATACATTATCGATCTACTTCTGTTATGAAGCTATTGTTCCATTTGTCAGACGAGCAGCTCATATATTTAAGGGTGATGACGAAGTAGAAACAGTTTTGAATCAGAGAGATCTTGAAAACTCAATGTTTCTCGCTTGGTTGAAATTGAATAAAGTAAGTAAAGTTGCTAGAAAAGTGACTTATTCAGAAATTCCCACTAGATTTACCTTCGATAGCAAAAAAAAACAATTTAATCTAAGGTCAAAGGGGTTTGTTGTAGGAAGAGTTAACTATGTTCTTAGGAATATAGAAGATGGATATTATATGAAGATACTTCTCAATGTCCAACCAGGTCCTAGAAGTTTTGAAGAGCTCAGAACTGTTGATGGTGTGTTATATAAAGAGTGGAAAGATGCATGTTTTGCATTAAGTTTATTAGAAAATGATCAAGAGTACATTGATGATTTAAAGAGAACAAGTTTTTGGAGTAGTGGATGGTTCCTCCGGTAGCTTTTCATTGTCATGTTAGATAGTTTATCGGCTCCAAAAAATATTTGGGCTGCAACGTGGCAATTGCTTTCTGAAGATATTCAATCAACTATGAGAAAAGTTTATAACCGACCAGGTATAACACTTCCTTATTATAGCCGATCCAATTAGAATCTATGCATTGACAATTCAAAGCGTATTTTATAAGAACTAATATGCTTTCTATGACTAGATTTTGTATTACAGATTTAGTTTTGTCTGATGATGACAAAAAGAAATATGCTCTACTGGAGATAGATAATACTTTAAGAAAAAATGGTAGTTCCCTTAAAGCATATAAGACTATGCCACAACCATCTATAGATCTCACGGATGCTAGAAATGTCCTGGTTTTATATGAAAAGGGTATGACCGTGCCGATTTAGCAGAAAAACATGGAAAATGGGTTCAGATTCTAACAGATGAGTAGAAGGCAATCTATGATCAGATTATTGGTGCAGTGGTTGATAACATAGGTGGAGTTTTCTTCGTATATGGATTTGGTGGAACTGGTAAAACATTTCTATGGAAAATGCTCTCCGCTGCTCTTAGGTCTAAGGGATCCATTGCTCTTAACATCGCTTCCAGTGGTATTGCTTCTCTATGGTTAGAAGGCAATCTATGATCAGATTATTGGTGCAGTGGTTGATAACATAGGTGGAGTTTTCTTCATATATGGATTTGGTGGAACTGATAAAACATTTCTATGGAAAATGCTCTCCGCTGCTCTTAGGTCTAAGGGATCCATTGCTCTTAACGTCGCTTCCAGTGGTATTGCTTCTCTATGGTTAGAAGGCGGTAGGACAACTCACTCTAGATTTGGTATTCCTATAAATCCTAATGAGTTTACCACATGTCATATGAAAGCTGGCTCAGACAGAGCAAATTTAGTTAAAGAAGCTTCTCTGATAATATGGGTTGAAGCTCCAATGATGAGCAAACATTGCTTCGAATCGTTGGATAGGAGTTTGTGTGATCTTATTAGAAAAGGGGATAACAAACTTTTTGGCGGGAAGATTGTTGTATTTGGAGGTGATTTTAGGTAGGTGCTACCAGTAATCCCTGGTGCTGAGAGGCCATAAATAGTTATGGCTGCACTAAATTCATCTTATTTTTGGAAGAACTAAAAAGTATTGGAGTTGACAAAGAATATGCGTCTGTTTCTAACAATTTGAGTGTTATTGAGGCAAAAGATATTAAAGAGTTTTTTGAGTGAATATTAGCTGTTGGCGATGGAAAAATCTCAGAACCGAATGATGGAGAGGTTGTAATCGATATTCCAGAGGAGTTTTTGATTACAAAGGCAGAAGATCCTATTGTAGCAATATGCACAGAGATTTATGGAGATATTACTAAGCTGCAAGATAAAAAAGAGCCGAAATTTTTCCAAGAAAGAGCTATTTTATGTCCAACAAATGAAGATGTCAACCAAATTAATGAAACTATGCTTGAACATCTTAAAGGTTAATTTTCTGTGAAGGTTATTGTTTTCAACTTATATACATATATAAACGAATACTTTTTTTTCGAACTAAGTACACAAATTGGTTTAATTTTTTAGATGAAGAAAGAATCTATCTTAGTTCAAACAGTATAAACCCGGCTGACATAGTTGGAACGGCCAATCCTGCTTTGACTCCTGATTTTCTAAATAGTATCAAGGTCTCAGGTTTACCAAATCATAGGTTAAGGCTAAAGATTGGTTGTCCAGTGATGTTGCTCATGAATATTGATCTTTCAGGAGGTCTCATGAATGGAACAAGGCTACAAATTACGCAAATGGCTGAGTTTGTTATCGAAGCCAGAATTCTGACCGGAGACAGGGTTGGTAACAAAGTTTTGATTCCTAGGTTGAAACTTATACCATCAGATGCAAAGTTGCCATTCAGGATGCGTCGAAGGCAGTTACTTTTAGCTGTGGCATTTGCAATGACAATCAACAAAAGCCAGGGTCAATCTTTGAAAAAAGTGGGACTGTTTTTACCTAGGCCTTGCTTTTCATATGGCCAGCTATATGTTGCTATATCTCGAGTAACATCTAAAAAAGGTCTGAAGATTCTCATTGTCGATGATGAAGGAAAGCCACAGAAAGAGACAAAGAATTTAGTTTTTAAAGAAATTTTTAAGAATCTTTAGTCTCTTTCAATATTTTATTTTAAATTTTTATACCGTACCATATTTATAACTTAACTGTTTTTTGTTTCATTGTTTCCTTATACTACAATTTAATTTTGTATATATCGGGTCGATTAATACTACTAGATATAATAAATCTTTTAAAGAAGAAAGTACATATATTCAATATAACAATTTTAAGTTAGTTAAAATATTATTTCCAAAATCGTAGATTTTGGTTATCATAGTTGAAGATCTTTGTGTTCATTGTTAGGATTTTCTAAGTAGGTTCAATCTCTAACCCTAATATATTGTACTCTATATATAGATATAGTTTGTGTAAATCACTTCATAGCTAATCTTATTTACTTCATATTAAGAGTATATTAATATCTACACTAAAACAATGGCACAAAACAAGAAAACCAATGAAATGGAAGATTCTATGTTTAGGAGCTGGTTTAGTATGAACAAGGTAAATTCATTTACTAGAGAACTTACTTTTTCTCAATTTCCTGAATTTTACACTTGGGATAATAAGACGAAACAGTGGAAAGGAAGGATTAGATCATGCAAGAGTGGAAAACTGAATTACGTTTTCCGGGTAATGGAAGGCAATTTTTACCTCAAAATGCTTCTAGGTATCATCAGAGGTCTTATATGCGATGAAGAAATCAGAATATTTGAAGAAGTAGTTTACCAAACATACCAAGGAGCATGTTCTGCACAAGTTCTATCAAGTCTTCTAATTTTGTATATTATATGCTTCAGAATAAAGTTAATGTTATTTTCATTTATGAAATGTTTGATTATGTTGTCATTCTCTTTTTAAAAACAAATAATAAGAATACATATGCTTTCTGCCTCTCGGACTAGCCTTTTATATGTCTCTTACGAGATACCAACTTTTAAGTTCCATCGACATTTCATACTCTCCAATAAACACCATTGTATTAAAAGAAAATTTATTCCACATAAAACTTACATGTTAATATATAAAATTATAAAACTTAAGTAACCGATTACAAGTATAGTTATACACATGAGATATGGTTATATTTGTTTAGTTTAAGTTAAATTACTGATTTTTATAAAAATACATTTGTTTAAAATTCATTGAGATTGAGTATTCGAAAGTAGCGATATATATATATATATATATTGATCCTCAATATTATCTTTAATTTGTTTCCTAAATTTATGAATCGAAAACAGTTTGTGAAGGAAATCGTACTTTTATTATAGAGTGAATATTGATTGTTGACATTTAAAAAAAAAAAATCATATTGATAAAAAGATTTAGTAGATCTTGGTTAACAAAAAATTTCAATATATAATACGTTCCTACTTGAACCAAACATAACAGTTTTCATAGAAGTTCCTCAGTTTCTGAAACAACCGCACCTGTTTTTTTTTTTTTTTATATATTACATATCCTTAATTAATATTTTCATAAATATTAATTACTCTCAAACAAACGCGGTTCAAGAACATACCAATTTATTCCAATAGAAACGTTTATCACGATAAACCATCAAAAATTCAACCAACGATTCCGATAACTTAGCAAAATATTCTAACAGCAATAACTAGAAAGTAATAGCAATAACAATGCCAACAACAACACATGAAATCCCGAGTCTTAGAACATCCTCCTCTCCTCGCCATGATTTCACGTTCCGACTTTTTCTTTTCCTGCAATAAAACGAAGAGTTGCGTAAGTATTATCATAAATACTTAGTGACACGGTCCTCCCATCTACAAGCTATACACACAAGCAAGTAAAAACACAAATGTACAAACATAACAGGTAACAACCACCAAGAACCCAACACAGCAACAAGGATCGGTCTGCAACCGATCGAGATAGTCGATCGCAAAACAGACAACCTGCACAAGAACTCACGGGATCGGTCTGCAACCGATCCTGGTAACCAATCGCAAGAAATGACCATCTGCACCAAACACTCATGGGATCGGTCTGCAACCGATCCTACAAACCGATCACCAGAACCGATCTCCACTACAATAAATTCTACGCGATTTCCTCCTCCGCAAAACCTCCTTTTGCAGGAACAACGTTTCCCCTTACTCCTCAACCACGCCTCTCCAAGTAATTGGGCACGATCCCAACCCCGAAACATAAGGAAAACAAGCAATCAAACAACAACCGAATGGATCCATCATGAATCCATCCTACACAAAACTAAAACACAGAAAAACCATCTTAGATGCTTAGATAAGCCCATGGTCACGCACTCACCTCTGATTTGGAATAAAAAATGGACGAGAGATGACAGCAACCCGCAGTGCCTTCATCCACACTTCAACATAAGCTCGATCTCCCTCTATCTCACTCCAACACCCAAGTCTCCTCCTTTCTCTCCCTTTCTCTCACGCTTTCTCTCTTTTTCTTTCTCTTGTAGAAAACATAAACTTCAGAAGAGAGGAGACAACCACCAGCGTTAAAAGACGGCCTAGAGTTTTCGGTTTAAAAAGACTTAATCTGAAATTAGACTAAATTGAAAATTAATTAAACCAACTTTTGGTTTAATTAATAAACTGGTTCCACACTAATTCCTGACAGAACTCAATCCTTCAAAATGATTTCCGGGACACAGACGTTACAATTCTCCCCCACTAACATAGATTCGTCCTCGAATCTTACAACACTGTCCGCCTGCAATAATCCCAACTGCAATCACCGCGGCGATTCACTCCACTCTTAACCCAACCGGCGAACTCAAACACAAGATCAATACATGACCTCTGAGGTCTATTCAGTCTATATGCTTGATACTCACGTAATAGACATTGCTCCCAACCCATAATCACGCCACTCCACTCTCAGACGCACAGTCCTAGAACTATCGGCAAAACACAATCACACCACTCCACTCTCAGACACACCGCCCTTGAGTTATCGGCAAACACAATTACGCCACTCCTGTACCGCCCGTGTCCAAAAAAATCAGCTTATTAATTAGACCAAATGTTGGTTTAATTAATTTTCAGTTTAGTTAAATCTCGGGTTAAGGCTAATTAAAACCAAAAATCCTAGGCTTGTTTTTTAATGCTGGTGGCTGCCTCTTTTTCTGGGTTTTACGTTTTCTGCAAAGAAAAGAAAGGGAGAGAAAACGCGAGAGAAAGGGAGAGCAAGGAGGTGAGTTGGATTTTGGTGTGAGATAGGAGGAGATTGAGTTCCTATTGAGAGTGTGGGTGAAGGCACTGCGGGCTGCTGTCATCTCTCATCCGTTTTTCATTCCAAATCAGAGGTGAGTGCGTGACCATGGGTTTATCTAAGCATTTTTACATGGTTATTGTGTGTTTTGGTGGTGTGTAGGGTAGATTCATGATGGATCCATTCGATTGGTTGCTTGATTACTTGTTTTTCCTTGAGTTCCGGGGTTGGGTTTGTGCCCAATTGCTTGGGGAGGTGTGGTTGAGGAGTAAAGGGCGGAAGCCCTATGCCTGCAAGGAGGTTGTAGAGGACGAAATCGCGCAGGAGTTGTTGATATATCATAGTTTTTATGGTTTTTAACCATGATATTAGTCTTGTTTTAGAGTTTTTTTAGTGTTTTTCAAGTCTTTTGGACTTATTTGGAGATTATGGGACGTTTTGGAGCAAGCCGAGAAGCTACGCTGAAGAAACGAACTCGGAGAGCAAAATTGGTGTGGGTGTCGATCGACACTAGCCATTAGTGTCGGTCGACACCAATATCTGACGGCAATCGAATTTCCCGTCTTTTTAAAGTTTTGACGAATTGCAAATTCTGCCCAGAAGTGTTCTTTGTTTACAAATAAAGCCCAAATCGTGTTTTAGCTTAGCTACCTAGAATATGATATTAGGTTGATTAGTTGACACGAAAGTGTAATTGATTGCCTGAACTATCTTAGATGAGCAAAATATCCTATTCGCAAAGAGATTTGGTTTAGGGATTTTGTGAATATATCAAACCTGAACTTTAATGCTTGTTTAATTTGAAGAATTCGCAAAGAGATTTAAGCATAGATAATCTTCGCAACGAAAGTTGGTTGATTTTACATTAGTGATTTGAGTTCTAGAATGGTTCTTAATTACAATCCTGATAATTGTTTTGTTCTGCAATTCTGAATTTCCTGAGAATTTTCCTAAGTCTAACTTTTTCCTTCATTGAACATACAACATTTACTTTTTGCTTTGTTAGTTTTACTTTTCATCATTTGTCATTTAGCTATATTTCCAAACTGCTAATCTATTGCGTGAACTTTAGTCCTTGTGGATTCAATCCCTAAGTACTACATCGATCTCTTAATTTGAGAGAGTAGCTCTAGGGTAAATTTGAGCATATCAAATTTTGGCGCCGTTGCCGGAGACTTTTGATTCACCATTAGATTTCAGTTAGGATTTAGTCTAAATGTTTTTTTTTTACTACTTATTTACTTACGCTGTTATTTTTTTTCTTTTCTCTTTGTGTTTCAGGTTTATGCCTAATCGCAAAACTAGGAGCAACCAAGATCTTCAGCTTGCATATCCTTCTAACCAGGACATAGCAAGATTAGAACGAACAAACCGAAAAGCAAAGAAGCTAGCTGCAATGGATAACTTTGTTGTTTTGGTGAGGGATGAGGCTGGAATCCTGCTTGATCAAGAGGGCCGTGTGCACAACAAGCAGGGTCAAAAACTGGATGCTGAGGGAAACGTGATAGCAGAACCCGCCGTTGGTGTCGATCAATACCAACAAGGTGTCGCTTGACACCCTCCTGCTATTGAGGCTCCAACAATTTGCGATGCGCAAGCAGAAGCTGCTACCGCTGCAGTGGTTCTTGGGAGGACACTAGGGAACTACAACAGGCCGGATCAGTTCTATGCCAACCGATCTGTGATCAGACCCTCTCTATTTCAGAGAAACAATTTTGAGCTGAAACCCGCATACTACACTCTGGTGGGACAACATCCTTTCCATGGTTTTCCTCATGAACAGCCCATGGATCACATCGAGAGGTTTGAGGACCTAGTTACGAGCATCAAAGCTAATGGGGTATCCAATCATTTCCTCTTCCGCAAGCTCTTCCCGTACCCTCTTGCTGGGGAAGCGGCTTACTGCCTCAAGCAATTGAATCCAGGATCTCTGACTACTTGGTGGGAGACCAAGAATACCTTCTTGAACAACTTCTATGATGATGCAAGGTCTGAGGACGCGAGAACAAAGATCTCCACTTTTTCTCAACAACCAGCTGAAGCATTCAAGGATGCTTGGGTAAGATTCAGAGCTTATCAGAGAGATTGACCGCATCACGGTTTCAGTGAGGTACAGTTGTTGGGTACCTTCTTCAGAGGTGTAGATTGGAGATATCAGATGGCTCTGGATGCTGCGAGTAATGGTAACTTCAACACCAGGTATCCCGAAGATGCTATTGTACTGATTGAAAACTTAGCCTCTAGCAACATCACAAAAAATGCAGACTTCAAGAGGAAGAAGAAAGCTGAAAACTCTGAGGGTGGTCAGATTGCTGAGGTAAAAGCTAAGTTGGATTTGGTGCACAATCTTCTCGTGGGTAAGAAATCTGTTCACTTTGCTGCTGAGGTTGAGATTTTTGAGTCAGTGGAAGAGGATTGCAACTATGTCAATGGAGCTGGTTTTCAGGGTCCGAGATATGTTAATGCACAGAGGAGTACCTTCACAGGAAATCAGATGACTGAGTACCAGAGGAGTAGTTTCACTAGGAACTATGGTTGTTCTTCTTACCAAGCCCCCCCTCCACTCAATTTAGAGAGTGAGGTTAAGTTTATGCTGAAGCGGATTCTGGAAGGTCAGCAGAAGATCACAGTGGATTTCAACGGAAAGATCAAAGCACTGTACACTGATTTAAATGGGAAATTCGAAACTCTGAGCATCCATGTCAAGAAGCTGGACACTGAAGTTACTCAGACCGCTGAGTCTGTAAAAAGACAAGAGGGATTCCTTCCTGGAAGGACTAAAAACAACCACATAAGTGCATGCAATGCTGTTTTGGTGGAAGATCGGGATGATCTCAGTAAAATTGAAGGGAATGGTGAGGATTTTGACGATTTATGCTCAGTGTCGGTCGACACCAACACTATGTGTCGCTCGACACCAGCCAAAATTCTCGAGAAATCGAGTCAAGACGGAGAGAAATCGACCCCAGTCGATACTAAGGACTCGACACTAGAGACAAGTGTCGACTGACATCACCTAGGTGTCGATCGACACCCCTCAGGGAATGAGAAGAAGTCGACACAAGGCGGGGAGAAATCGATCGAGCTCGACACCAGAGTGTCGACACCAGAAGTTAGTGTTGATCGACACTAACCTAGTGTCGGTCGACACCCTGTGCGGACTGAACCAAAACTTTTCAACAATCTTCTTCAAGTCGGAGAAAGAGTCTATAAGCCTAAGGTTCCTTTCCCAAAGAGTCTTAGGAAGTCTAAACAGGAGATAGAGGACGCTCGATGCAAAGCAATCATGGACAAGGTGGTGATTGAGATGTCTCTAGCTGATGTAGCCACAATTTTACCTCCACTAAAGAGGTATGTGAAGAGAATGGTTACTAATGGTCTAAGTCCTGAGGAAGGAGCTTTACTTACCAGGGACATCTGCGCGCATATCTCGCATGCGACCCCACAGAGAAAGAAAGAAACGAAGCAGAAAGTGGTTGTCTCTGAACAGGTCAGTGCCATGATTCAGAGTAAGATTCCAGAGAAGCTACCTGATCCGGGAAGTTTTGTGCTAGATTGCTCAATCTTCACAGGAGGAACCCAATGATCCTTTGATTTTGGGACGACCCTTTTTGGCTACAGCTGGGGCTCTTATTGATGTGAAAAAGGGACGCATAACTCTGAATGTGGGTGACGTGATAATTAATTTCGACATGAACAAGATGAGGAGGACTCACACCATTGATGGACAGACATTCTCTAAAAGATCTCCACAGACATTACTGCTGGGTATGTCAAGGAGTTGGGTCCAAGTGAGCAAGTGAATAAGCAAGCTGTTGCGCTTGCGGATTGGTGTGGTGATCATCTTTTCAGTACTAGGCTTCAGGAAGAGGTTCTACTCAGTGACAAGTTGTCCGAGGATGATGTTTTTGAGATGGAGATAGGGATTACAAAGAAGAGTTGCAGAAAGAGTGCAGAGATCCGAGCTACAGACTCAGTGTCGATCGACACCACCAGGGTATCGGTCGACACCTCACTCGATGAAGCGGATGAATGTCGATCCAGCCATTTTTCACTCGACACAGGGACTCGACATAAGGACATGGTGTCGATCGACACTACCACTGGTGTCGTTCGACACTCTCCACGAGTTGACCCAGATTTAAATCCAAAACACTGTTTTCGGGTTGATTCTCTTGCTGCTCATCCGAGACCTGTTGTACAACAGAAAGCTCCACATCCCACACTCCATTCACCTCCGGGAAAGCAAAGGTACGGACATCCTAATCCCAAACCATCTCCTTTCATCAATAAGAATTTCAAAAGTGCAAAAACTGTTTTGTAGTTAACCAAGCCACGAGATTATCGTAGACCACTTGTTTCTTCTTTTGATGATTTTGCAGGACAAATGAGTGTACAACCCAAGATTAAGTCCCGCCCTGCTCCTATTCCTCATTTCCTTGGTCGTTCTCACGCATCCCATGCTTATACACCACCATGGATGATGAGACTAATTGCGCGGAAGCATTCTTTGCCACCCTTTGCTCCACCTGATATATGAGCTCCGCCACAGTCCAGCTAATGACTGAAAACAAGCGCTTAGTGGGAGGAAACCCACTCGTACGTTTTCCTATTTTATTTTTATTATTCATGTCTTTTCTATTTTATTTTAGTTTACCAACCCTGGGTTTGATACCACTGGGGACAGTGTTACTTAAGTCTGGGGGAGGTAGTCGCTGACTTTGTGTTTGTTTTTGATAGTCAGTCGTGTCAGTCTTATTCGTATTGAGTCAAAACCTTCGTTAGGAAATAACGACCTCTCTTCTTAGTCTATTTGCATGAGTGATTAATGCTGCAGATTTAGTTCAAATCCGACTAATGGAAAATCCAAAGACTGATCGATAACCCATAGCGATCCATACTTTGCAACAGAATCCACTACAGCCGGAGCTAATTTCTAAGCTCTTCCTTTTACCTCATCAATGCAACTGATGTTCATAGGGCTTGACTCCCCGTTCCTACCTGACAAACGAAAGTCTACGCAAAAGTGATGGTACTCCTCTCCCTTATTCAGTAAAAAAAAATGTGTGTGTTTACAAGCAGAAAAGATGAGATGATTTTCTTTGAGTAAAAGGATAGAAAAATTTCCAACGACCCCAATATTTTACTTTGAAAGGAATGATCACACAAAAGTTGGAAGCGAGGTTAGGAAAATTTCCTGTGATGCCATTATTCGCCTACACTTTTGATAAAAAAAGAGAAAAAAACAACACAAAAGATGTTGAGAAAAGAATAAGTCTGGGGGAGAGAAAGAGTACTAAAGAGTGCGAAAATTGGTTGGTTTGTCATGGTATTGCACGGGAATGAGTCTAGAAGGTTCTTGGCACTAATTTCATTGATGAGAACCAGCGATGAAGGCTGTGGAGAATGTAGCGAAGTTGTGGGTTAAATTTGGGGAGTTGAAATGTCTACGGAGAAGTACATAGTAGTTCAATTTGGATTAGTCTGCTAAGCATATGGATTTGGTTTGAATGCTCAATGCAATAGTCTAAAGAGAGAGAGAGTTTCCACGTTTTTTCAAACCTCTTTCACAGGTTAAGTTTCTGTTTTGCTTGAGGGCAAGCAAAGACTAAGTCTGGGGGAGTTGATATATCATGGTTTTTAAGGTTTTTAACCATGATATTAGTCTTGTTTTAGAGTTTTTTTAGTGTCTTTCAAGTCTTTTAGAGTCTTTGCAGGTCTAGGAGCATTTTGGACTTATTTGGAGATTATGAGACATTTTGGAGCAAGCCGAGAAGCTACGCTGAAGAAACGAACTCGGAGAGCAAAATTGGTGTGGGTGTCGACCGACACTAGCCATTAGTGTCGGTCGACACCAATATCTGACGGCAATCGAATTTTATTTTTTTTGAAGTTTTGAAGAATTGCAAATTCTACCCAGAAGTGTTCCCTGTTTACAAATAAAACCCAAATCGTGTTTTAGCCTATATATAATATTTCAAGGTCATTGTTTAGACGGATGCTTGATTTTTTGAGCAGCCACCTTTTCAGGGATTTTTGGAGAAGATTACTAAACTCCTTTCTTCTTCTTTTGATTTTCCTAATGCAATTTATTTCATTCATGATTTGTGTTTCATTTATCATGTCTGAGTAATCTCCCTGTTAGGTTTAGGGTTTTCAAAGGAATTCATGAATTGTTAGGTTGTTAGACTGTTAGGATTGAATCAATAGAGTTCTTCATCTAGATTGTGTTTATTGCTTATTCTAGCTTAGCTATCTAGAATCTGATATTAGGTTGATTAGTTGACACGAAACTGTAATTAATTGCCTGAACTATCTTAGATGAGTAAAATACCCTATTTGCAAATAGATTTGGTTTAGGAATTTTGTGAACATATCAAACCTGAACTTTAATGCTTGTTTAATTTGAAGAATTCGCAAAGAGATTTGGGATTCTAAAATTTAGGCATAGATAATCTTCGCAATAAAAGTTGGTTGATTTTACATTAATGATTTGAGTTCTAGAATGGTTCTTAATTACAATCCTGATAATATTTTTAATCTGCAATTCTGAATTTCTTGAGAATTTCCCTAAGTCTAGCTTTTTCTTTCATTGAACTTTCAACATTTACTTTTTGCTTTGTTAGTTTTACTTTTCATCATTTGTTATTTAGCTATATTTCCAAACTGCTAATCTATTGCGTGAACTTTAGTCCTTGTGGATTTGATTCCTAAGTACTATATCGATCTGTTAATTTGAGAGAGTAGCTCTAGGGTAAATTTGAGCATATCAGTTGTTGCAGAGAATTTCCGGCTCTGGCGATCGGTGTGCAGGATCGGTTGCACACCGATCCCACGAGTTGTGTGCAGAAGGGTCGTTCTGGCGATCGGTTGTCAGAATCGGATGCAAACCGATCCCGTGAGTTATGTGCAGGAGGGTCGTTCCGGCAATCGATTTGCAGGATCGGTTGCAAACCGATCCACAGGTTGTCTATTGTGCGATCGACTGTCTTGATTGGTTGTAGGCCGATCACCGTTGATGGCTCAAGTCTCTACCCGCTGGATCCATCACGAATTAGACACAATGTCTAGCAGCTTTCTTGGACCACTTCTACACGAAAAATAAGACCGCGAGCTTAAGAACAAGATCTCCACGTTTCAGCAACATTCTGGAAAGTCCTTTTGTGAGGCATGGGAACGATTTAAAGAATACAAAAGAGAGTGTCCACACCATGGGTTTACTGATGAGAACTTGCTGGGTATTTTCTATGATGGTGTTGATTGGGATTATAAGAATGTTTTGAATGCTGCGAGTGATGGTGATTTTATGACTAATTCCAGAGATGGTGTTTACAAGCTTATTGAAAATTTGGCTGCAAGTTCCAGTAGCAAGTCTTAAGAGTATGATAGAAGAAAACTGGTGGTATGGATTCTCAAAAGATCGATGACCTTACAGCTAAGGTTAACTTATTACTCAAGGGGAACCAAATGATGGTTCATTTTACTGATGAGAATGATGAACCACTTTTTGAGATAAGTGAAGAAAGAGGTTGTGGACAACAAGAGGTCAGCTATGTGAGTGGTCAAGGGTTTGTGCGAAACTGTGGATTCAACCAGAACTATAGGAGTCACCCAAACTTCTCTTATAGGAGGACAAACATTGAGAACCCACATGACCTGGTTTCCAAAACCAGAAACCTCAGGACCAAGGTTTCCAGAAGAGTTTTCCTCAGGGTTTCCAGGGCAAAACGTTCCTAACTTACCAAGGTCAGAATCAGTTTCAAGGGGGAGTTCAGCAAAAAGAACAGTTTACTAACTTTCAGGCTCCTGCGAGTTCTGGAAGTACTTCTCAGGATGAACTGAAGGGTATGATGCAGCAGCTGATGGCTAATCAACAGAAATCTTCTATTAAAATCAACACAAACGTAGACAGCATGTCTGATCTCAATGGTAGGATTGAAGCTGTTTGCAATCATGCTCAAACTGCTGAGGCAATCAAGAGGCCACAAGGAGTACTGCCAGGTAAACTAGTTGCAAACCCCAGAGAGTTTGTGAATGCAGTTGAACTAAGAAGTGGAAGGGTTCTACCACCGGTTGTGAGGGATAACGCTGAAAGTTACCCAGAAAATTCTGCAGAGCACCCGCTCCACACCGGAGCACCTGCTCCAGACGAGGAAAAGAATGAAGAAGTTGCTGAACCGACTCTTAAGGTACTTCGACCGAATGAGCTTTTTGATAAGATTGTTTTTCGTGTCTACAAACCTCCAAATCCTTATCTAGTTCCCCCAAAGAAATCTCAAAAGGATTTGGAAGAGGCAAAGTGCGAGGAAATGTTGAAGGATTTGACTATTAAGCTCCCTTTGGTAGATACGATTAAGATGATACCAGGTATGAAGAAGTATGTTAAAGGTCTGGTTACGGAAAATATTTCTTCAGAACCTGTAATGGTATCTAAAAATTGTAGTGCTGTGCTACAAAACATATTGCCTAAGAAGCAAGATGACCTAGAGAAATTTGTCCTATCTGTGCAGATTGGTCATATGAGATTCGCTCGTTCTCTATGCGATTTGGATTCGGGTGTGAACCTCATGCCATATTCGGTTGCTAGGAAACTTGGGTACATAAATTTCAAGCCAACAATAATTTCATTGGTGTTTGCTGATAGGTCAGTAAAGTTACCTATGGGGATTCTTGAGCATTTGCATGTTAGAATTGGCAATACTTTAATTCGAGCAGATTTCGTGGTGCTGGAAATTGATGAGGAACCAAAGGATCCTTCGATTTTGGGACGTCTTTTCTTGCGTATAGCTGGTGCGATTATTAATGTGAGGAATTGGACAATCAATCTACACCTGGGAGACATTATCATGGAATTTGAGATGGATAGAAGGCTCAAAAAGCCAACCATTGATGGGCAAACTTTTGCCATAGAAGATAATCTTGAAGTCTCTAAGGGAGAGATTGAGGAGATTTTGGCTGATGATCCTTTGGATATAGCTTTGACAAAGGCTGAGGGTGAGCATGGGTACTGAAGTGAGGACACAGTTGGATTTGCAAGGATGTTGGATTCGAGCCAAAGGATGGAAAAATCAATTGTGTTCTTGAACCTCGAAGCAGAGGATACTGACGGAGCACCTGCTCCAGAAACAGAACCTGCTCCTGAAAATTATGTTGACGGTCCTTGGAGCGAATTAAGAGCTCCAAAGCTCGAACTCAAAACCCTACTAGCTAGGCTAAGGTACGCATTCCTAGGTCCTAATTCAACTTACCCTGTGATCATAAATGCTGATTTGACAATGTGGAAACCGCCTTGCTTTTGTGTGAACTTAGGAAGTATAGAAAGGGTCTAGGATATTCACTAGATGATATTGCTGGAATTTCATCTGATCTTTGCATGCATAGAATACATCTAGAAGATGAATCAAGGAATTCTATAGAACATCAGAGGAGGCTAAACCCGAACCTAAAAGATGTTGTAAAGAAGGAGATAATGAAACTTCTAGAAGCTGGTGTAATCTATGCAATCTCAGATAGTAAATGGGTCAGTCCAGTTCATGTGGTACCTAAGAAAGGTGGAATTACTGTGATCACAAATGCAGAGAATGAGTTGATACCAATTAGGACAGTAACATGTCATAGGATGTGTATTGATTACAGAAAATTGAATGCTGCCACTAGAAAAGATCATTTTCCTTTGCCCTTTATTGATCAAATGCTTGAGAGATTGGCTAACCATCCATACTACTGTTTTTTAGATGGTTATTCAGAGTTTTTCCAGATTCCCATCCATCCAAACGATCAGGAGAAGACGACATTTACATGTCCTTATGGCACTTTTGCGTATCGCAGAATGCCATTCGGTTTGTGTAACGCCCCAGCGACATTTCAAAGGTGTATGATGTCAATTTTTATTGACCTTATTGAGGACATAATGGAAGTTTTCATGGACGATTTCTCTGTCTATGGAAGCTATTTCTCTATGTGTTTATCGAATTTGTGCAAGGTGTTACAGCGATATGAGGAGAAGCATCTCGAGCTAAACTGGGAGAAGTGCCACTTCATGGTTCGAGATGGCATTGTATTGGGTCATCGGATATCTGAGAATGGTATTGAGATGGACAAAGCAAATGTGGAGGTCATGATGAGTCTCCAGCCACCGGATTCAGTCAGGGGCATAAGGAGTTTTCTAGGTCATGCTGTTTTCTACAAGAGGTTCATCAAGGACTTCTCCAAAATAGCAAAACCGCTAACTTAGCTATTGTGCAAGGAGACTAAGTATGACTTCGATGGGGCTTGTCTAGAGGCTTTTCACACCATAAAAGGAGCCTTGATAAGTGCACCCATCGTTCAACCACTTGATTAGAACCTTCCATTTGAAGTGATGACAGATGCAAGTGACTATGATGTAGGTGCAGTTTTGGGCCAGAGGAAGGACAAGAGGCTCCATGTGATTTACTACGCCAGTTGTACCTTGGATGAGGCTCAATGCAAATATGCTACAACCGAGAAGGAGCTGTTGGCAGTGGTATTCGCTTTTGAGAAGTTCAGATCATACCTTGTCGGTTCCAAGATGATTGTACACACCGACCACGCTACTCTAAAGTACTTGCTCACTAAAAAGGATGCAAAACCGAGACTGTTGAGGTGAATCTTTTTACTCCAGGAGTTTGATTTGCAGATTGTTGACAAGAAAGGGAGCGAAAATGGGGATGCTGATCATCTATCTCGCATGAAAATTGATGATGAGGTACCTCTAGATTACACACTTCCTGATGAGCATGTCTATGTGGTTAGCATCTGTATGATGGAGCACCAGTTCCAAGATAGAGCACCTGCTCTAAATATCAGAGCACCTGCACCCGAGAAGTTTTGTGGTGTTATCTCCAAGACAACTACTCCGAATTTTCCATGGTTTGGGGAGATAGCAAACTACTTAGCTGCTGAACAGGAACCATCTGATTTTATGGGTGATAAAAAGAGGAAGTTCCTACGAGACATAAGAAGGTACTTTTGGGATGAGCCATACCTCTACAAGCAATGCTCTGATGGTATAGTTAGGCGATGTGTACCTGATGAAGAGATCCCTAGGATTCTGTTCCATTACCATAGTTCGAATTATGCTGGTTACTTTGCAACATTCAAGACAGTGTCTAAAGTGTTACAAGCTGGGTTTTGGTGGCCGAAAATGTTCAGGGATGCATATGCTTTCATTTCAAAGTGCGACACATGCCGAAGGCAAGGAAACATCTCTCGGAGAAATGAGATGCCTCAACACTTCATTCTGGAAGTTGAAGTGTTTGATGTATGGGGAATCGATTTCATGGGACCTTTCCCATCTTCCTATAGAAACTAATACATATTAGTGGTGGTCGATTATGTGTCTAAGTGGGTGGAAGCATTTGCTTCACCGACGAATGATGCCAAGGTAGTGGTGAAGATGTTCAAGTCCTTGATATTCCTCAGGTTTGGAGTGCCACGAGTTGTCATAAGCGATGTGGCACTCACTTCATCAACAAGGTCTTTGAGGGCCTATTGAGAAAAAATGGTGTGAAGCACAAGGTAGCGACACCATATCATCCACAAACTAGTGGTCAGGTTGAGGTCTCCAACAAAGAAATCAAGAGTATTCTGCAAAAGACTGTGGGAACCACTAGGAAAGACTGGGCTGCCAAGTTAGATGACGCTCTTTGGGCCTATCGAACTGCGTATAAGACACCGTTGGGGACAACGCCTTTCCACTTGGTGTATGGGAAGTCTTGTCATCTCCATGTGGAGCTTTAATACAAGGCAGCATGGGCTATCAAGTTGATGAACTATGATGTCAAATCAGCCTTTGAGAGGCGATCTATGCAGCTCAACGAGTTGGAGGAAATTAGGCACCTGGCCTATGAGAGTTCTAAAGTCTACAAAGAAAGGACTAAGGTGTATCATGACAAGAGGATACTCATTAGAAACTTTCAGCCAAACGACCAGGTACTCCTTTTCAACTCTAGACTTAAACTTTTTTCAGGAAAGTTAAGATCAAGGTGGTCCGGACCCTTTATCATTAAAGAGGTTCGCTTTTATGGAGCCGTGATGTTGCTGGACGCCCAAAGCAATGAATTTGTGGTCAATGGTTAGCGGCTCAAGCCATATTTTCCTGACATTAACCAAGCCGAAGGTGGATTTATCCCCTTAGGCGATGCACCTCAAGCCTAAAATGGCTAAACTAGTCAAGCTAATGACTTTAACCATGCGCTTGGTGGGAGGCAACCCACTGGTAAGTTTACTAACTCTTTAATTTTGATTTCTTTTTATTTCTAACTTTTAGTTTTAGTTGTTTTTGTTTCAAAAAAAAAAAAAATTTGTAGCAAGAAAGATCGATCGATCTGAATTCTAGATCGATCGATCCACGGAGTTGCCCTTTACAAAGCCAAATCATCGGCAGAGAAACCGATCGAGCTAGCAAAGAAGGATCGATCGATCCGTAACCTAGTTCCAGAGGAAGAGAGCACCTGTTCCCGATATAGAGCACCTGCTCCCTTGGGTAAAAATTCGAATTTCGAATTAAGGCCCACTAAGAGGTTAGTCAAATAGAGAGACGCGAGTAGGCCTGCGAAAAAACGGGAAATAACTGACACATGAGACTCACCTAATGCCTATATATCTTGCCCCACTCTCTCTCTCTCTCTTACCTCTTCATCTTCCTCTTCTCTATTAAACAGTTTTCAAGCTTTTATTAAAAACACAATTCCTCAAAATCTTCACCGATTTGAGAGATCTTTGGCTTGAAATTGAAGGATTTTCATCCTTGTTCCGAATATCCACTTCGTTCTTCACGATAAACAAGGTAACACTTCGAAAATCTCCTTTTTGAGTAAAAGGTGAAATTAGGGCTTGAATCTTTCAATTTCTCATACTATGTCTATATGGGTAGTTTCTAGACTAGTTTGGTTTTGATTTCGGATACTTAAACTTGTTGAATTTTGGACATGCATCGATTTTGAAAAACCTTAATTTTTGGATAAAAGATCGATATTTAAGGAGATGGGTTGCGAATTGGAACGAGATTCTTGTGTTAGGATGTTCACAAATGGATTAAACTTGCTGGAACATAAACACACTCGATTTGAGGTTTAAGAAAAACAGAGGAATTTTTCCTTTTCGATATCGATGTGTTTATGTTGATTTTTAGAACCCGATTTATGTTGGATGGTTGTTGTTGTTGAAATTGCAGGATGACAGGTCCTAAAACCTCTTTTGGCAAGCCATCTCGAACCGTGAAAGGATGGGGAGAATCTTCTTCTTCGGGAGCAGAGTACAACCTGTGGCCGCGTGACGAAGAGCAACGGTTCGCTCTTCCTGATGCTCACTTGCCAATGAGCTATGGGTAAGTCTGGGACCAATCATACGCGTACTACTTCAACAACTGGTTGGAAATTGCTGTTGAGCCAAACATGTTCTTGTGCGGGACAATGGTGAAGCGGTTAGGTTTGCTCCACGACGTGAGCAGCATCCTCTCGGTCGCACAATTGACCGATATTGCTCTTCAGCCAGACGTGCTCTACCCGGACCTGGTCCGACAGTGCCTGGCCTCGGCCAAGTTAACCTATGCAAACCCAACCAGGCCAATCGCTTATGAGGGTGTTTTCTCTTTCTTTGTTGGAGGAAAGAGGTACGCGATCTCCATCAATGAGCTCTACGATCTATACGGCTTTGACACAGAAGAGGAAAATATGGCCCTTCCCAACCGTTTCACCATCGCCAATGCATTCTGGGATTTCATCGCAAACGGCAACTACTTCTCCTGCTTAGCCAGCTCTCACTGATCTAGGATTTGCAGCCAACGTGGGGTTCACGCTAGGGATAGAGTACCTTTGCTCTATCGCAGACAAATCCAATAGGACCACCCCACTGCGCAAAAGGAGCACCACAACTGCTCCTTCAACTGCTACCAAACCTGCTCTTACAGCTGTTCCTACTCCTGCTACTGCTCCCGCTCCTGATTCTCACCTGAGTACTGAGGAGATCGAAGACCTAGAGGAAGACACCATGGCAACAATGAAGTTAAAACATTGCATCCGCAGACCATATAGAAGCGAGTACCTGCTCCAGGACATCACAACAGACCCAGAAGACGCCGAGTACCGTCGCTGGATGATCGATGCAACGAAGAAGAACAATGGCTTGCTCCGCCGGATGCTACACATGATGTAATAAGGCTGCATAGGATCAAACTCAACCCAGAGGATGCCGTCCACTGCACCTGCTAGAACACCTCCTGCACACGCTCTTCAAAGCGCAAGGAACGCTCGAAGAAGGACGGCGAGGACTCCGATGCCACAACCAGCGACTAGCCCTCGCATCTCTATCACAACTTTGTATTCGCCAAGGACATATTTACCTTTTTGTTTTTATTTATGTTTTTAATTATTTATCTCCCTTGGTTTATTTTCATATCAAGACGGTGTGAAGTAAGTCTGGGGGGAGTTTATTCTGGTTGTTTTCTTTACTTTGAGTCAGTTTTTCTTTTGTTTTATTGAGTCAAGACTCTGTTGGGAATTAGGACCTCATTCTAGGATGATTATTGAACCACTTGCGTTTAACCTTCTCTCTAGTGACCATTTTTACAGAATATTGGGTGCATGGAACAGCTGGAACACCTCAATATCCTATCTTCCAAGTTTCATCAGAAGAACATAAACTCTCATTATAACTGAACCTAATATTGACTGAAATTCTTCTCGCTATTGGCACTAGATTAGGGAAACAAATCATATTCAGTACTCCTTATTCTTTGTATCACTCTTGTTGTTCCTGAATAGCTAGCTCATTTTTAGCTAGTACCCTCCTTAAATCGTACCTCTCTTCAGACCTCTTGCACTCTTGTTACTTCACTGTCATATGTGAAGATATGTGCAAAAGGGTCGGAGAGAATAGGTCGACGCAGCCTCTAAATCACTCTTTCTGAAAACCAGAGTACCTGCTCCCATTACAGAGCGTCCGCTCCTATTTTCAGAGGATGGCTTACAAAGAAGTGGAACAAAAACAAGGCAAAAAGAAGGAATGGCAATGATGAGCTCCACTTGCGTATGTACAATAACTCTGATTTTCTTCGTGCCTGAGAGATACAGTGAGTATAGAAAAAGTCTCTCTTGCACAGTGAGTATACCCAAGGAGGATGATGGCTAGATGAGAAGTTAGAGAGATTGAAAGAAGGAAAGAGTGGTTTAGAGAATGTGGAACCCAAATGGACCCATTCTCTCTTGTAATTTTGTGTGATATCGTGCATCCTCTACGAGCGCCGGGTAACCCTTAAACACTCTGAACTCCACCTCTAAATGGCCTTAAATCATTTAGCGTCGTCTACCCTTAATAGTGTTTGTAGCGAGAAGCTCATGCAACTTTTAATGAATGTGAAAAGTTTATGTTCGGAATATGAAACTGGGATGAGAATGTATTGAGAAGTTTTGGTAAAGCTTTGCTATTCATATTCTGGATAATATGGTTTGTAGGTTGAAGGTTGTTTACTCGGTTCACTAAGGATGAGAGAGTTCCCGCATTTTCAAACCTTTCTCTTTCACTTGGTTTTGAATTTGTTTGAGGACAAAAAAAGATCTAAGTCATGGCGAATTCTAACTTTTGTTTTGTAGGTCTTTATCGAGTCTTTTATTTTATTTTGAGTCATTTTAGGTCTAAAAGGTGGCTGGAATGGTGGATTGGAGCTTATGAAGAGACTTGGCGAAAATGGAGGGAAAGTGAAGGCTTTTGGAAAGTTTTGAAGAAGGGAGCACCCGCTCCTCAACGGAGCACCTGCTCCCGCGGAAGATCTATTTTTGGAAATTTCATTAAACCTAATTTTCGCCACCTAGGGTTTTCCCTAATAATTTCCAGCCGCCCCTAACCCCAAAGAGAATATTATTATCGACTTCTTCTAGTTTTTCGAAAGAGAGAGAACTCGAGAGAGAGAGAGAGGGAGATAGCATTGTTTTGAGCTTTTGTAAGATTTGAGGATTGTCTTCCACCCTTTTGAGAAGATTTCTAAAACTCTTACCTCTTATTTTATTTTATCATGAATTCTTTTGCATCTCTCGCTATTATTCAATTTGCCATGTCTAAGTAGTTCTTCTAGTTAGGTTAAGGGTTTCAAAGGGATTAGAGATTCATGAACTAAGCATAAATAGGATCATATATATATATATATATATAAATTGATATCTTCACCTAATGTTGTTCTTAATGCCTAGACTAGCTTGATCACCTAGCCTTTGATCTTAGGTTTAATTTACTCATCAAAAGTGTTGTAAATTGCTTGAAAGAACATAGATGGGCAATTTGTCCTTAGCCAACGACAGTTGATGCTAAGGCAAGTTGTGAAAAAATCGATCCCATTTTCTTTAATACTTGTCACTCTTTGTAACTTCAAACGACAGTTTAGAGTGTTAGATTGATTGATAAAGTGGTTGATACCACGACAGTGGATCATCTTATTTTTATGGTTGAGTTATAGATTGGTTCTAAATTATTATCCTGAATAATTGCTTGGTTCTAGATGATCTAATCCCCGAGATAATTCCCCTTAGACTAACGTCTGTATTAATATTTGTTAAACTAATTTTATTTACTTACTTGCTATTGTGACAAACCAAAACCAAAATAAACTTGATCGCTTAGCTGAAATTGTGTTACAAAAGATTATAGTGTATTGCTGGTCCTTTGAACGAATCTCTCACTATTCTACAATCGAGCAAAACGCTTGTGTATCAAAGGATTTTTCCACTCCTCAATGATATGGTATTACAGGGACGCTTAGGATTTGTAACAGTCCTTCGAGCAAGGAATCCTTCTTGTCTCTTTACAGATCCAGCGGTCTGAGCAACCTGAGTGTCCAGCTTCTTGATATGGATGCTTAGAGCTTCGAATTTCCCATTCAAATCAGTGTACAGTGCATCGATCTTTCTGTTGAAATCCATTGTGATCTTTTGCTGACCTTCTAGAATTTGTTTCAGCATAGACTTAACCTCACTCTCTGAAGTTTGCAGAGGAGGTTTTTGGTAAGAGGAACTACCATAGTTCCTTGTCAAACTGTTGTTCGGATAAGTTTTTTGGAATTCAGGCTTTGGTGTGTATCCAGTAGAATTCTGATTTCCTGCAAAGTTAGTTCGCTGACTGTTTCCATCGAAGTTTCTGTTCCCCTGATAGTTACCAAACCTCTGAACTTGATATCCAGCTTGATTGCCATAGTTTACCCCTTCTTCAGATTCTCCTTCTGGCTCAAAAGTACCAACCTCAGCAGCAAAATGAACAGATTTCTTACCCACGAGAAGATTGTGCACCGAATCCAACTTAGCTTTTACCTTAGCAATATGACCCCCGCCTGAATTCTCTGCCTGCTTCTTTCTCTCAAAATCTGCATTTTTCGTGATATTACTAGCAGCCAAATTCTCAATCAGTACAATAGCATCTTCGGGATACCTTGTGTTGAAGTTCTCATTGCTCGCAGCATCTAGAACCATCTAATACCTCCAGTCTACACCTCTGAAGAAAATACCCAGCAGCTGTACCTCACTGAAACCATGATGTGGATAATCTCTCTGATATGCTCTAAATCTTACCCAAAAGGCCTTAAACGCTTCAGGTGGTTGTTGAGAAAATGTGGAGATTTTGTTCTCGCATCTTCAGACCTTGCATCATCATAGAAATTATTTAAGAAAGCATTCTTGGTCTCCCACCAAGTCGTCAGAGATTATGTCTTCAACTGCTTGAGCCAATAAGATGCTTCTCCAGCAAGAGAATATGGGAAGAGCTTGCAGAAAAGGAAGTCATTTGATACACCATTGAACTTGATGCTTGTAACCAAATCCTCAAACCTCTCGATGTGATCCATAGGCTGTTCATGAGGAAGACAATGAACAACAGCAGCAACAGCAGCTTCTGCTTGCACATCGCGAGCGACTGGAACGTCGATAGCATGTTGGTGTCGAGCGACACCCTGTTGGTGTCGATCGACACCAACACCTTCGAGTTCTGCAATCACGTTTCCTTCTGCATCCAGTTTCTGACCCTGTTCGTTACGCACATGGCCCTCTTGATAACGCAATATTTCAGCTTTATCCCTTACCAACACAACAAAGTTTTCCATTGCAGCTGGCTTCTTTGCTTTGCAGTTCGTACGTTCTATTCTTGCTAGTTCTTCGTTAGAAGGATTCACAAGCTGAAGGTTCTTGTTGCTTCTGGTTTTGCGATTAGGCACGCACCTAAAACACACAAGAAAAAGAAATAGAACCGCGTAAGTTACAAGTAACTAAAACAAAATATTTAGACTATATTCTAACTGAAATATAATAGTGAATCAAAAGTTCCCAGCAACGGCGCAAAAATTTGATATGCTCAAAATATCCCTAGAGCTACTCTCTCAAATTAAGAGATTGATATAGTAGTTAGGGGTCGAATCCACAAGGATTAAGATTCACGTAATGAATTATCAGTTTAGAAATATAGATGACAAAAGATGTAATACATAAACTAACAAACGATTAACAGAGTTTATAAATTCGATAGAGAAAAAGCTAGACTTAGAAAAATTATTTGGTAATTCAGAATTGCAAACAGATTAACAGATAAGGGTTTTGGTCTTATTTCAGTAACGGAAGATACGATTCCAAGATATCGACACAGACGGATGTTAGGCACCCCGTCTTGAGGTATGTCATTCGCCTCATTGGGAACACTATTTTATACAAAATGGAACCAGAGAAGATGCGGCTTTCTGAGCTAGTTTTGCTTAAATATGGAATCGGCGATTGGTGTGAAGAGGGAGGTGAGTGGGCTGAGTTAGATTCTAATTTAAACATGGGAGATGTATTTGCGCATTACTTAGTCTCGTTGAAGACTAAACCGTTTTCAGGTAGAGGTACCAAGACAGAGAGTGTAGGAAACCTCCTGACCCCTATTTTTCAGCATTTTCGGATTAACACGGAGAGTTGCAGGATCGTCACTAAGCGTTCTCTCATGCCTTGCTAAAACAACAAAGTTATTCATTGCAGCTACTTTTTCTGCTTTTCGGTTCGTTCGTTATATTCTTGCTAAGTCCTGGTTAGAAGGATTTGCAAGCTGAAGATCTTTGTTGCTCCTGGTTTTGCGATTAGGCATAAACCTCAAACACAAAAAGAAAAGAAAAAAAAAACTGCGTAAGTAAATAAGTAGTAAGTAAATCTAGACTAAATTCTAACTGAAGTCTAATAGCGAATCAAAAGTCTCCGGCAACAGCGCCAAAATTTGATATGCTCAAATTTACCCTAGAGGTACTCTCTCAAATTAAGAGATCGATGTAATACTTAGGGGTTGAATCCACAAGAACAAAAGATTCACGTAATGAATTATCAGTTTAGAAATATAGCTAAACGGAAGAAATTGTAAACTAAAAATAGCAAGAGAATTAAAATCGGGTTATAGGATGAATAGGAGAAAAACTATACTTAGGGAAATTTTAAGGAAATTCAGAATTGCAAAACAAAACAATTATCAGGATTGTAATTAAGAACCGTTCTAGAACTCAAATCACGAATGTAAAATCAACCAACTCTCGCTGCGAAGATTATCTATGCAAAATTTTCAAATTAAACAAGCATTAAAATTCAGGTTTGATATGTTTACAAAATCTCTAAACCAAATCTCTTTGCGAATAGGATATTTTGCTCATCTAAGATAGTTCAGGCAATCAATTACACTCTCGTGTCAACTAATATCCCTAAGATCAGATTCTAGGTAGCTAATTTAGAATAAGCAATAAACACAATCTAGATGAAGAACTCTAAAGATTAAATCCTAACAATCTAACAACCTAACAATTCATGAATTCCTTTAAAAATCCTAAAGCTAACAGGGAGATTACTCAGACATAATGAATGAAGCAAACATCATGAATGAAATATAATTGCATTAAGAAAATCAAGAGAAGAAGAAAGGAGTTTAGAAATCTTCTCCAAAAATCTCTGAAAAGGTCGCTACTCAAAAAATGAAACATAGGTTTAAACAATGACCTTAAACTCCTATAAAATAGGCTAACACACGATTTGGGCTTTGTCTATAAACAGGAACAATTTCTGGGCTGAATTTGCAATTCCTTAAAACTTCAAAAGGACATGAAATTCAATTGCCGTCAGGTATTGGTGTCGATTGACATCCACACCAATTTTGCTCTCTGAGTTCGTTTCTTCAGTGCAGCTTCTCGGTTTGTCCCAAAACGTCCCATAATCTCCAAATAAGTGTAAAACGCTCCCAGACCTACAAAAACTCTAAAAGACTAGAAAATACAGTAACGACTCTATAAAGACTTTAAAAACGACTCTTATATCATATGATTAAAACCGTAAAAACCATGATATATCAACGAGGAGCACTTGAATAGTGTCAGATGGATTAAGGCAGATTGGCTTTGGTGTTTCAGCAACGCATCGGGAACGTACATGCTTCAACTACCTCAGAAAGAGCTTACTAGCATTAGGGATGATCCGTTGAAACTTAGCTTCTAGCCTGATGCCAACCTCTTTAGCTCTGCGCCACCATCTCGAGTTTGTAGGGGTGCTTCTTCGCGTGCTGGTCCATCACCTACTGAGGATGCTCAGCTTTTAGACCTTGTTGGAGGTCGTCCGTACAGAGCTAGACAAACATCCACTTCTGTACTTCCTCCGTTCGAGCTTCCTCTAACCCAGAGACACTTATGGAGAAGGTAATTTTTCAGCGTTATGTGTTGACAGTTTCCAGAGCATTTGGATTACAATTTCTAGTTTGTCTAGCTGTGGTTGTATTCACCCGTCCACCACACGTTCCGTTTCACCTCGCCAGGAGGCCAGTTCTTCTCATGATGACGCTACAGATGAGGATTAGCTCCTTGAGTCAGTTTGTCAGCTTTTATTTGTGATGGAACTTGCTCAAAATTATGATTTACTGGTTTATGTCATTGCTTTTAACTTGTGTTTGAGTGATTTACAGTGCTTCATTGGAAATCCATGTGAAATCGCAGAATTTAGCTCGACATTCAGATTTTTGAACTCTAGTCTCTGTTTACGGACAGAGTGTCGATCGACACTAGCCACTGGTGTCACTCGACACCAATATCCCACTCGACACAACCAAGTGTGTCGATCGACACAAAACAAAGGTTCCATTTCTGATTTCTCATTTTTCCACTCGATTCGATTTTATTTCCCTATTTTTGCAACCCTTGGGTTTGGTACCAGTAGGGACAGTGTTACTTAAGTCTGGGGGAGGTAGTTGCTGACCATGTGTTTGTTTTTGAGAGTCAGTCGTGTCGTGTCAGGTTTATTCGTTTTATTGAGTCAAAAATTTGGTTAGAAAATCTCTCTTTTTAGTCTATTTGCCTGAGTGATTAATGCTGCAGATTAGTTCAGATCCGACTAATGAAAAATCCAAAGACTGATTGGTAAATCAGAGCAATCCATACTTCGCAACAGAATCCACTAAAGCCGGAGTTAATTTCTGAGCACTTTTTTTTACCTCATCGATGCACCTGGTGTTCATAGGGCTTGACTCCTCGTTCCTACCTGACAAACGAAAGCCTAAGTAAAAAGTGATGGTATTCCTCTCTCTTATTCAGTTAAAAAAAAAAAGTGTGTGTGTGTGTTTAAAAGCATAAAAGATGAGATGATTTTCTTTTGGGTAAAAGGGTAGGAAAATTTCCAATGACCCCATTATTTTACTTTGAAAGGAATGATCACACGAAAGTTAGAAAGCGAGGTTAGGAAAATTTCCCGTGATGCCATTATTCGCCTACACTTTTGAGAAAAAAAAGAACAACACAAAAGATGTTGAGAAAATAATAAGTTTGGGAGAGAGAAAGAGTATCGAAGAGTGTGAAAATTGGTTGGTTTTTCATGGTATCGCACGGAAATGAGTCTAGAAGGTTCTTCGTACTGATTTCATCGATGAGACCCAACAATAAAGGCTGGTGGAGAATGTTTCGAAATTGTGGGTTGTATTTGGGATGTTGGAAATGTCTACGGAGAAGTACATGATGGTTCGATTTGGATTAGTTTGTTAAGCATATGGATTATGGTTTGAATGATTAATGCAATAGTCTAAAAGAAAGGGAGTTTCCAAGTTTTCAAACTTCTTTCACAGGTTAAGTTTCTGTTTTGCTTGACGGCAAGCAAAGGCTAAGTCTGGGAGAGTTGATATATCATGGTTTTTACTGTTTCTAACCATGATATTAGTCTTGTTTTAGAGTATTTTTGGTATTTTCGAGTCTTTTTGAGTCATTGTAGGTTCAGGTACGTTTTGGACTCTTTTTGAGCATTTAGGAGTTTCTTTGATTGGCGCCGGAGCAGCTGGCGTTCTGCAGCTGAGAAAAGCAACTCAGAAACCATCATAGCGACTGGTGTCGATAGAGACTGACCATTGGTGTCGACACCGGTCACGATCACTATTCCACACGAGTTTTAATGACTTTTGAAGAATTGCA
Source organism: Turritis glabra (assembly GCA_900406565.1). NCBI lineage: Eukaryota > Viridiplantae > Streptophyta > Magnoliopsida > Brassicales > Brassicaceae > Turritis > Turritis glabra. The sequence goes on along the minus strand of OVBN01000077.1, from coordinate 200,762 downwards.
GATTTACCCACAAGTTTCTTCTATTTTCAAGACAAGTCCTTTTCGTATTTTTGAGTATAATTAGGTTTTTCAGAGTCATTCTCAGGGGGGAACATTGATGCTAAGAGCTGATGTTCAAGAAGAGAATGAAGCAACAATGTCCAGATTCATGGGAGGTCTCAACAGAGACATAATAGATCTATTGGAGGTGATACACTATGAAAACCTTGAAAAGTTGTTTCACAAGGCAGTCATGTTTGAGAAGCAGATCAAGAGGAAGAATACTAAGCCGAGCTACAATACGAGCAGACCTAGCTACTAAAAAGAGGAGAAATCTTGTTTTTAGAAAGACAACAAGCCATTTGTGAAGCCTAAGGTCGAAGAAATCAGTTCAAAAGGAAAAGAAAAGGAAACTACAAGAGATAGGGATCTTAAGTGTTTCAAATGCCATGGACTTGGGCATTACGCGAGTGAGTGTTCCAACAAAAGAATTATGGTAATTAGGGACAGTGGAGAGGTTGAATCCGAGGGTGAGAAACTAGAAGATTCTGATGTTGAAAAAGCACCTAAAGGAGAGTTACTTATGACTATGAGGGTCTTAAGTGTGTTAAACAAAGCTAAAGAGCAAGAGCAAAAAGAGAACCTGTTCCATATAAGGTGCTTGATTAAAGGAAAAGTGTGTAGTCTGATTATAGATGGTGGGAGCTGTACCAATGTTGCAAGTGAGACTATGGTCCAGAAACTTGGTTTAGAGGAGGTTCAGCATCCTAGACCTTATAAACTGCAATGGCTAAATGAGAATGGAGAAACGGCTGTTACTAAGCAAGTTCAAGTGCCATTAGCCATTGAGAAGTATGAAGATGAAATCTTGTGTGATATTCTGCCCTTGGAAGCTAGTCACGTTTTGTTAGGAAGACCTTGGCAATCTTATCGGAAAGTGATACATGATGGGTCTACAAACAGACATAGCTTTGACTTTAAAGGAAGAAAAACCATTTTGGCACCTATGGCACCTCATGAAGTCTACTTGAATCAGCTTAGCATGAAAAAGAAAGGAACTCAAGTTGTTCAATTCAAGGCTTCAAAGAGTAAATCAAAGGGAAGTACTAAACCTTATCTCTTGTTTATCTTTAAAGAAAACTTATTGAATATAACAGCTTTGGAACCAGCTTTGCCGAGTAGTATCAAGTTTCTTTTGCAGGACTATCAAGATGTCTTTCCCGAAGAAAATCTAGAAGGTTTGCCACCCATTAGAGGCATTGAGCATCAAATAGATTTCATACCATGAGCTTCTTTGCCAAATATGCCAGCATACCGAACCAATCCGGTTGAAACTAAGGAGCTTGAGAAGCAAGTAACCGAGCTAATGGAGAAGGGACATATCAGAGAGAGTATGAGTCCATGTGCTGTACTCGTGCTACTTGTACCAAAGAAAGATGACAGTTGGCGTATGTGTGTTGATTGTAGAACAATCAATATATCACGGTGAAGTATCGACATCCTATTCCTAGATTAGATGATATGCTTGATGAATTGCATGGTTCTAGCATGTTTTCTAAAGTTGATTTAAAGAGTGGGTATCATCAGATTAGGATGAAAGAAGGAGATGAGTGGAATACTGCATTTAAAACTAAGCAAGGTTTATATGAATGGTTAGTGATGCCATTTGGGCTGACAAATGCACGTAGTACATTCATGCGGTTAATGAATCATGTTCTTAGAGTTTACATATGACATTTTGTTGTGGTTTACTTTGATGACATCCTAGTTTACAGCAAAAGCCTAGAAGAGCATGTTAAGCATCTGAAAATGGTTTTAGAAGTGCTTAGGAAGGAAAAACTGTTTGCTAACCTTAAGAAGTGTACTTTTGGAACGAATAACCTTTTCTTCTTAGGTTTTGTTGTGAGTACAGATGGAGTTAAGTTTGATGGAGAGAAAGTAAAGGCAATTCGAGAATGGCCAAGTCCAACATCTGTAGAGAAGTAAGGAGCTTCCATGGACTTGCTGGCTTCTATAGGAGATTTGTGAAAGACTTTAGGATCTTGGCAGCCCCTCTCACTGAAGTTGTCAAGAAAAACATGGGATTCAAGTGGGAACAAGTTCAAGAGGATGCTTTCCAGGCCTTAAAAGAGAAGCTTACTCATGCCCCTGTTTTATCTCTTCCTGATTTTGTTAAAATCACCGGACTCTTCATCATCTACATCCTCCAACTCCTGGAGTTCATCTTTTGTGAGACGCTTCAACACAGGTTGAAGGGTCTTGCCACTCCTCAACGAGATGGCATTATAGGGATGCTTAGGATTTGCATCAGTCCTTCCTGGAAGGAATCCTTCTTGTCGCTTTACAGACCCAGTAGTCTGAGCAACCTGAGTATCCAGCTTCTTGACATGCGTGCTCAAAGCTTCAAACTTCCCATTCAGGTCAATGTACAGAGCATCAATCTTCCCATTGAAGTCCACTATAATCTTCTGTTGTTCCTCCAGAATCTGTTCTAGCATGGATTTAACATCGCTCTCTGGAGTTTGCAGGGGAGGTTTCCGGTATGAGGAATTGCCATAGCTTCTGGTGAAGCTGCTGTTCGGATAAGTCTTTTGATAGTCTGGCTTTGGAGGATAAGCTGAAGAGTGCTGATTACCTGCAAAGTTTGACCGCTGATTGTTTCCACTGTAGCCTCTGACTTGATTCCCTTGATAGTAACCGTACCTCTGACCTTGAAACCCAGCCTGATTGACAAACTGCACTTCTTCTTCTGATCGTCCGTCTGGCTCAAAGCTTTCAACCTCGGCAGCAAAGTGAACAGAAATCTTACCAACGAGGAGGTTGTGAACTGAATCTAACTTGGCCTTGACTTCAGCAATCTGACCACCTTCAGAGTTATCCGTTAGCTTATTTCTCTCAAAATCAGCATTTTTCGTGCTGTTACTCGAAGCTAAGTTCTCAATCAAAGTGACTGCATCCTCTGGATATCTGGTGTTGAAGTTGTCATTATTTGCAGCATCCAGAGCCATCTGATACCTCCAATCCACACCTCTGAAGAAGATTCCCAACAACTGTACCTCACTGAAACCGTGATGCGGACAATCACGCTGATAAGCTCTGAATCGCACCCAAGTAGCCTTGAATGCTTCAGCTAGTTGTTGAGAAAAAGTTGAGATCTTTGTTCTCGCATCCTCTGACCTTGCATCATCATAGAAGTTGTTTAGGAATGCATTCTTGGTCTCCCACCAAGTTGTCAGAGATCCTGTCTTCAATTGCTTGAGCCAGTAAGCTGCTTCCCCTCCAAGAGAATAAGAGAAAAGTTTGCAGAAGAGGAAATCCGTAGAGACTCCATTAGTCTTGATGCTTGTAACGAGATCCTTAAAGCTCTCAATATGATCCATGGGTTGCTCGTGAGGAAGACCATCGAGGGGATGATGTCCCACAAGAGTGAAATATGCGGGTTTCAGCTCGAAGTCATTCCTCTGAAAGGGTGGGAGAATGATCGCAGATCGATTCGCATACAACTGATCTGGCCTGTTGTAGTCCTCTAGTGTCCTACCACGAGCAACAGCGGCAGCAGCAGCAGCTGCCTGCAAATCCGGAGCGTCAATAGCTGGTGGGTGTCGAGCGACACCAGCAGGGTGTCGATCGACACCAACGGCGGGTACGGGTATCACATTACCCTCAACATCAAGTTTCTGGCGCTGCTCATTTCGCACGTTGCCCTCTTGACCACGTAGTACCCCAGCTTCATCCCTCACAAAAATAACAAAATGATCCATTGCAGCAAGTTTCTTTGCTTTGCGGTTAGTGCGCTCAATTCTTGTTATGTCTTGGTTGGAAGGATTTGCAAGCTGAAGATCTTTGTTGCTCCTGGTTTTGCGATTAGGCATAAACCTGAAACACAAAGAGAAAAGAAAAACAATAAAAACGTAAGTAAATAAATAACGAAAGAATTTAGACTAAAACCTAACATAAATCTAATGGTGAACAAGAGTCCCCGGCAACGGCGCCAAAATCCAATTGCCAAAAATAAAGATAAGATATGTTCTAAAACTCTAGAAACAACTATTTATACTCTAAAATACGTCAGGGACTTGTCTTGCAATTAGGGAAAACTTCTGGGTCATTCTACAATTCTTCAAAAGTTCTTTGGAAACTTGCGTGTAACAAGTAGTGGTGACCGGTGTCGAGCGACACTAGGAGGCTGTGTCGATCGACACCAACATCCATTGTGATCTCCAACTTGCTTCCAACTTTTGTGTTGTTTCTCTCTTTTTTTTATCTCAAAAGTGTAGGCGAATAATGGTATCATAGGAAATTTTCCTAACCTCGCTTCCAACTTTTGTGTGATCATTCCTTTTGAAGTAAAATAATAGGGTCGTTGGAAATTTTTCTATCCTTTTACTTTAAAGAAAATCATATCATCTTTTCTGCGAATAAACACACTCTTTTATTAAACAAGGGAGAGGAGTACCATCACTTTTTCAATTAGGCTTTTTGTTTGTCAGGTAAGGACGAGGAGTCAAGCCCTAAGAACACCAGCTGCATTGATGAGGTAAAAGGAAGAGCTCAAAAATTAGCTCCAGCTTGTGTGGAAACTGATGCAAAATATGGGTCTCTCTGGTTTACTGATCAGCTTTTGTATTTTTCATTAGTCGCATCTGAACTGAATCTGCACCATTAATCACTCACGCACATAGAATAAGAAGAAAGATCGTAATTTCCTGACCAGTTTTGACTCAATAAAACAAACAAAACTTGAATAAAAATAAATAGGTATGACAAAAACAAACACAATGTCAGCGACTACGTCCCCCAGACTTGAGATTTACTGTCCCCAGTGATACTAAACTAAGGGTTGGTAAAAGAAAGAGAAACCAAATGGAACAATATGGAGCGATGAGAGTCATGGAGTAACCTGTACCTGGTGTCGAACGACACCCAACGTAGGTGTCGATCGACACCAAGTGCATATCATCTGGTGTTCTAAATGGAAGTCGGTGTCGAGCGACACTAGGAGGCAGTGTCGATCGACACCATGCCTGTTTGCAGAAACGATTTCTAGCAAGAAACATTGATTTGTCATTCTAAATCCGAGAAGCACTGGAAACACGCACACACAGATCAAAAACAATGACATAGAACATCATAAATCCATACATAATCCAAATAGTAGCTGACAAACTGACTCAAATAATGAAAAATGACTCAAGAGAAAAAATAAAAATAAGAGAAAAGAAAAAGAACCATGACGAATTGAAGGACTAATCCTCATCTGTAGCCTCATCATCAGAAGGAGTGGGTGCACGGCGAGAAGGAGCAGACATGGTCGAAGGACGCACACAGCCACAGCAAGACAACCTGGAGATCGCCTGCCATATGCTCTGAAAGCTGTCAGCTACATAGTGCTGAAAATCCGCGGTCTCCATGGGAATCGCTGGTGTAGGCGGAAGCTCATCGGGTGGACCTCCAGCAAGGTCATGAACAGGAGCATCGTCTACAATAGATGGAGCTGACCGTGAAGAGCCGCCTCGACGAACTAGAGATGGTGGAGCTACAGTCAGGAGGCGGGAGTCAGGCTGGAAGTTCAGGCACAGAGGATCATCTGTAATGGCCGTGATATCTCTCTGTGGTAGCTGAATCAGATGTGTGCCTCGAGAATCAGTGAAGCACCAAAGCCACTCAGGCTTAATCCAACGAGCACTCTTCAGGTACTCCTCGTCCATGAGCGAGTGTCTGGTAACAATGCTGCAACTCTCTGTAGCAGTCCCACAGTGCCTAAAAATAGGTGTCAAAAGACTACCTACACTCTCGACCTTGGTCCCATGACCCGAAAAAGGCTTAATCTTCAACGAGACTAAATGGTGGGCAAACACAGCGCCGAGGTTAATATCATCATCTAACTCAGGCCACTCAAAACCATCAACACACAAATCACCAACAGCATAATACAGAAGAAACAACTCAGACAATCTCATCTTCCCAGGCTCCATCTTACACAAAAATGTGTTCCCAAGGAGACGAATAACATACCTCAGGACAGGATGGCGGACGTCAGACTGGGTGGACGTCTTCGAGTCATAGCGCCCATTCCAAAAGTAGGCCCAGAAGGCCTATGCATCGTAGAAGATGGTTGAAAAAGTCACCCCTGTTGGGTCCCTGCTGAAACCATAAATGCCACAGAGATCGCGCAGAGACAACCCCACGGATCAGAAAAATAAGTGTACCTTCCTGAGGGTTCTTCACAACCTCGTTCGTGTAGTAGACACGAACAGTAGCTAAGAATTGGCGAACCAAATCAGGGACCAGGTTGTAGTGTTTGGTCGCTATCGTGCCCAAACCTATCTTCCTCAGTAGTTTCAGAACATCCTCTCTAACACCCATCCTCCTCATAGCGACCATATCTATAATCCTAGTTGGTCTAATCTCAACATCCAACCAAGCATTGTAAAATAGAGAATCGTAATCATCCCAATCCTCGAAAATCTCTCTATACACACATGCATCACTCTCAACCTCCTCTTTTGGGGATTTCTTCCAAACTCTCTGAAAATTGATTCGTCTACCCTCTAGCTTAGGCCATGGAGGACAAGATTGAGGAGCTACCTATAAGGTGGGGGCTGCAGTGGTGAGGGCGAACCGGCAGCGGCGGTGGTGGCTCGCGGTGGGCGAGAAAAAGAGGCTTTGTCGTCGCTTCTGTTTTGCTTCCTACTCGTTTCCATGGTCGCAGATCGAGAAAATGGAGAATGAAATCAGATTGCCCGTGAAATTCTGATCGAAATGGTATCTGGAATCACCCAAATCGCCCAAAAATCGCAAGAGTTAGAGAATTTTGAAGAATATGAAATCGAGTTTCGGGTTTATGATGCTCGACACTGGACTTATAAACTTATGGTGTCGAGCGACACCATTGACTGGTGTCGATCGACACCAACACCACGATTTATCAGTGGGTTAATCTTTCGGTGTCGATCGACACCAAGTGAGGGTGTCGGTCGACACGGAGACCATGGTTCGACAAAACTCAATTGAAATCAACAAAAATGAATGAAATAAATAAAATAAAACCAACAAAAATATGATACAAAGTTACCACAGTGGATTGCCTCCCACTCAGCGCTTGTTTTAAGTCGTTAGCTTGACTTGGCAGTTGATTAAGCAGAGGGTGCATCGTCCAAACGGATAATGTGTCCGTCAGAGATGGCGGCATTCGCCCAATAATATTTCACCCTTTGTTCATTCACAGTAAACTCTTTACCGTCAGAGTTCATGAGGACAACGGCACCATATGGTCGAACCTCCTTGATGGTGAAAGGACCTGACCAACGAGAACATTCGGTTCCTGATCATTCGGTTCAAATTTCCTGGAGATGATTTTCTTATCATGATAAGCCTTTTTTCTCTCCTTGTACAGCTTAGAGTTCTCATAAGCGTGGAATCTGATCTCATCCAACTCGTTAAGCTGAACCATTCTCCTATCCGCAGCAAACCTGATGTCGAAATTCATCATCTTACCCGCCCAAGCTGCCTTGTGCTCTTATTCCACTGGAAGGTGACAGGCTTTCCCATAAAGCAGATGAAATGGTGTGGTGCCCAATGGAGTTTTGAAAGCTGTCCTGTAAGCCCAAAGCGTATAATCCAATTTAGCGGACCAATCCTTCCTTGTCTTGTACACTATTTTCTTTAGGATCTTCTTAATCTGCCTGTTGGACACTTCCACTTGTCCACTTGTCTGAGGGTGATAAGGAGTAGCAACGCGATGATGTACCTCATGCTTCTTTAGCATCTTTTCGAAGACTCTGTTGATGAAGTGTGAACCACCATCACTGATCACAATTCGAGGAACGCCAAAGCGAGGAAAGATAATGGTCTTAAACAGCTTAAGAATCACCACATAATCATTCTTAGGACTAGCAATTGCCTCCACCCACTTTGAAACGTAATCCACAGCGACCACAATGTACTTTTTCCCGAAAGATGAGGGGAAAGGATCCATGATATCTATGCTTCAGCAATCAAAGACTTCAACCTCAAGGATGAAGTTTTGTGGCATCTCGTGTCGTTTGCTGATCTTTCCTCTACGCTGACAGACATCACATGTGGAGATGAATGCATGAGCATCCTTGAACATTGTAGGCCACCAAAACCCTGCTTGAAGAACCTTGGACACTGTCTTGAAGGTAGCAAAGTGTCCTTCATATTCAGACCCGTGACAGTGAAACAACACATCTGAAACCTTAGATTCCGCAATGCATCTCCTGTAAACCCCATCAGAACAGTGCTTATACAAGTACGGCTCATCCCAGTAGAATCACCTGAGTTCGTGCAAGAACTTCTTCTTAGCATATCCTGTGAAGATGTCCGGCTCCTCCTCTCCAGCCAGATAGTTGGCAATATCTGCATACCATGGACGAGGTGAAACAACTATAGAAGCTATATAGTCTTCACAACCCAGCTCTGTAGCACCAATCGAAGGGTGTCGATCGACACTTATAGTGGTGTCGATCGACACCAAGCCCATGTGTCGATTGCCTGTGTCGAGTGTACCATCATTTGGTCAACAACCGTCCGCATCTATGTATGTGGTGTCGATCGATACCCTGTTGGTGTCGGTCAACACTGAGGCCAAACCGTAAGTGTTCTGCAGATTATGTCGTAGGAAGGCCTGTTGATCTTGCTGAAATCTAGTTTTAACTAAGTTGATAGTCTCCTCAGATAGAGAATCACGAATAGGAGGACCATCGTCAATTCGAATCCTCGAGAGGTGATCAGCAACACCATTCTCAACTCTTTTCTTGTCCCTAACTTCGATGTCGAATTCCTGGAGCAGAAAAATCCATCTCAACAATCTCGACTTAGCATCCTTTTTCTGCATCAAATATTTGAGAGCGGAGTGATCTGTATGGACGATCACCTTAGATCCTACCAGGTAGGTGCAAAACTTCTCGAAAGCAAACACGACAGCTAACAATTCCTTTTCTGTTGTTGCATAATTCCGCTGTGCGTCATCAAGTGTTCTACTTGCGTAGTAGATTGCATGAAGTTTCTTGTCTTTCTTTTGTCCAAGAACAGCCCCAACTGTGAAATCGCTAGCATCACACATTACCTCAAAAAGTAGACTCCAATCTGGAGGTTGGACAATAGGAGCACTCACTAATGCTTGCTTTATCTGTTCGAATGCTGCGAGACAATCAGCATCGAACTCAAACAGAACATCCTTGCAGAGCAAAGCAGTTAGTGGCCTAGCGATCTTGCTGAAATCCTTGATGTATCTTCTGTAGAAGCCTGCATGTCCCAGAAAACTCCTCACTGATTTCACAGAATTTGGAGGTGGTAAACTCGTCATCACCTAATCTTAGCGCGATCAACCTCTATCCCAGCTTCTGAAACCCGATGCCCAAGCACAATACCATGGCGGACCATAAAGTGATACTTCTCCCAGTTCAAAACCAAATGCTTCTCTTCGCACCTAGCGAGCACCTTGCATAAGTTGTCCATGCAATCTTTAAAGGAAAACCCATAGACAGAAAAGTCATCCATAAAGACCTCCATGTAGTCTTCGATCATATCAGTGAAGATCGACATCATATACCGCTGAAAGGTCGCAGGAGCATTACAAAGTCCAAATGGCATCCTGCGATATGCAAAAGTACCATAGGGACAAGTAAAAGTAATCTTCTCCTGGTCGTCTGGATGGATCGGAATCTGAAAGAACCCTCAATACCCATCAAGGAAGCAGTAGTATGAGTGACTTGCTAACTTTTCCAGCATTTGATCAATGAAGGGCAGAGAAAAATGGTCTTTTCTGGTTGCAACATTCAATTTCCTGTAGTCAATGCACATTCTGTGTCCTGTCACTGTTCTTGTAGGGATCAGCTCATCTTTGTCAGTCTTAAACACTGTAACTCCTCTTTTCTTAGGAACTACATGCACTGGACTGACCCAATTGCATCATCTAATCGCTTTCATCCATTAGCTTGACATACCCAGCAGCAATATCATCTAAATGCTATGTTTCCTCTGTAGAAGTGAGGGTCGTCAGGGTGCATCATGTGAAAACTCTCCTGAGCAAGATTTGATAATGTATCCACATATAAGGTCTGTCCATCAATGGTAGGTCTCTTGACTAGCTTATCCATATCAAACCTCATCACCAAGTCACCCACATTCAGCCTGATCCGTCCTTTCCTTACATCAATGATGGCACTAGCTCTAGCCAAGAAAGGTCTTCCTAAAATCAGAGGATCCTTAGGTTCTTCCTCGTATTGCAGAACCACGAAGTCAGTGGGAATGAGACAATCCCCTATCGTTATCGGAACATCCTCAAGCACACCATCCGGAATCCGAACAGAACGCTCAGCTAGTATAAGCGTGATCCGGGTTGATTGGAAATCAGTCATCCCAAGGTTTACTGCAACTAATCGAGGCATCAAATTGACACTTGAACCCAAATCACACAAAGAATGTGCAAACCTGTCAGAGAATATGTTGCAGTCCAAAACAAAGCTTCCAGGGTCTGGGAGTTTGTCCGGAATATTGTTCTGGATAACAGCGCTAACATGAGCAAAGATCATCATCACACTTTGCTCAACATTCATATCCTTGGTCACCATCCGCTTCAATTACATGAGAAGTCTTCACCGCATCAATCAAAGGGATCTCAATAATGAGCTTATCCATCATGGCCTTGCATTTGGCATCTTCCAATTCCTGTTTAGACTTCCTAGGGTTCCTAGGATAGGGAACCTTAGGCTTGTATACCCGTTCTATGACTTGAGAAAGAATGTCGCTTGATCTTGGTTGTGATCGCTCAGGGTGTCGAGCGACACTAGCAGGGTATCGATCGACACTGGTTGTTGGTGTCCACACCTCAGTGTCGATCTTGGTCGATTCTAGTTTGTCTTGCGTCGAATTCTCCCAATCTTCTGCAGGTGTCGATCGACACTAATGTTGTGTCGGTTGACACTGCTGCCTTGTGTCGAGTCCTCGGTGTCGACGATAGTCGATTTCCCTCCGTAATACATCAATTTCTCAGGGACTGTAACTGGTGTCGATCGACACATAGTGGTGGTGTCGATCGACACCGATCGTTGATCACCGGACTCTTCATCATCTACATCCTCCAACTCCTGGAGTTCATCCTTTGTGAGATGCTTCAACACAGGTTGAAGGGTCTTGCCACTCCTGAACGAGATGGCATTACAGGGATGCTTAGGATTTGCATCAGTCCTTCCTGGAAGGAATCCTTCTTGTCGCTTTACAGACCCAGCAGTCTGAGCAACCTGAGTATCGAGCTTCTTGACATGCGTGCTCAAAGTTTCAAACTTCCCATTCAGGTCAGTGTACAGAGCATCAATCTTCCCATTGAAGTCCACTATAATCTTCTGTTGTCCCTCCAGAATCTGTTCTAGCATGGATTTAACATCGCTCTCTGGAGTTTGCAGGGGAGATTTCTGGTATGAGGAATTGCCATAGCTTCTGGTGAAGCTGCTGTTCGGATAAGTCTTCTGATAGTCTGGCTTTGGAGGATAAGTTGAAGAGTGCTGATTACCTGCAAAGTTTGACCGCTGACTGTTTCCACTGTAGCTTCTGAATTGCTTCCCTTGATAGTTACCGTACCTCTGACCTTGAAAGCCAGCCTGATTGACAAACTCCATTTCTTCTTCTGATCGTCCGTCTGGCTCAAAGGTTTCAACCTCGGCAGCAAAGTGAACAGACTTCTTACCAACGAGGAGGTTGTGAACTGAATCTAACTTGGCCTTGACTTCAGCAATCTGACCACCTTCAGAGTTATCCGCTAGCTTCTTTCTCTCAAAATCAGCATTTTTCGTACTGTTACTCGAAGCTAAGTTCTCAATCAAAGTGACTGCATCCTCTGGATATCTGGTGTTGAAGTTGCCATTACTTGCAGTATCCAGAGCCATCTGATACCTCCAATCTACACCTCTGAAGAAGATTCTCAACAACTGTACCTCACTGAAACCGTGATGCGGACAATCACGCTGATAAGCTCTGAATCGCACCCAAGCAGCCTTGAATGCTTCAGCTGGTTGTTGAGAAAAAGTTGAGATCTTTGTTCTCGCATCCTCTAACCTTGCATCATCATAGAAGTTGTTTAGGAATGCATTCTTGGTCTCCCACCAAGTTGTCAGAGATCCTGGCTTCAATTGCTTGAGCCAGTAAGCTGCTTCCCCTCCAAAAGAATAAAGGAAAAGTTTGCAGAAGAGGAAATCCGTGTCCCCTAGTGTCCTGCCACGAGCAACAGCGGCAGCAGTAGCAGCTGCCTACAAATCCGGAGCCTCAATAGTAGGTGGGTGTCGAGCGACACTAGCAGGATGTCGATCGACACCAACGGCGGGTTCGGGTATCACATTACCCTCAGCATCAAGTTTCTGGCGCTGCTCATTTCGCACGTTGCCCTCTTGATCACGTAGTACCCTAGCTTCATCCCTCACCAAAACAACAAAATGATCCATTGCAGCAAGTTTCTTTGCTTTGCGGTTAGTGCGCTCAATTCTTGTTATGTCTTGGTTGGAAAGATTTGCAAGCTAAAGATCTTTGTTGCTCCTGCTTTTGCGATTAGGCATAAACCTGAAACACAAAGAGAAAAGAAAAACAATAAAAACATAAGTATATCAATAACGAAATAATTTAGACTAAAACCTAACATAAATCTAATGGTGAAACAAGAGTCCCCGGCAACGGCGCCAAAATTTGATATGCTCAAATTATCCCTAGAACCACTCTCTCAAATTAAGAGATCAGTGTAGTACTTAGGGGTCGAATCCACAGAGATTGTTGCTCACACAATAGATTAAAAGTTTGGGTTTTAGCTAAATAGTGAATAATGAAATGTAAATCAGGCAAACAAAAGTAAATGTTATAGTTTTCAGATATGGAAAAGGCTAAACTTAGGGAAATTCTTCAGGAATTCAGAATTGTTAAAAAGATATGCATTGCAGGATTGATTAAGATCCGTTCTTGAACTCAAAACACAAAATTCAAACCAATCAACTTTCGTTGCAGAGGTCATCTATGTCTATAACAGTAAATCCTAAATTTCTTTGCAAATTCAACAATCAAAACATGCATTAAATCCAAGTTCGATATATTCACAAAATCCCTAAATCAAATGTCTTTGCAGATAGGTATTTTGCTCATCAAGATTTAATTCAGGAAATCAATAATACTTTCGTATCTACTAATTTTCCTATGATCTAAATTCCAGGTGATCAGTCTAGAACTAGCACTAATCTCAACCTAGATGAAGAACTATATGATAACCCTAACAGAACAATCCAATTCAACAATTCATCCTATCCCTAGAAAAACCCTAAATCTAACAGGTGGATTACTCAGACATAATCAATGTAAAACAAATCATAATCTGAATAAATTGCATAAGAATATAAATAAAAAGGAGTTCGAAATCTTCTCTCTACAATGAGTTCTGATCTGTTTCTCCCAACAAGCTCTCAAAATCTAATTGCCAAAAATAAAGATAAGATATGTTCTAAAACTCTAGAAACAACTACTTATACTCTAAAATACGTCAGAGACTTGTCTTGCTATTAGGAAAAACTTATGGGTCATTCTGCAATTCTTCATAAGTTCTTTGGAAACTTGCGTGTAACAAGTTGTGGCGACCGGTGTCGAGCGACACTAAGAGGCATTGTCGATCAACACCAACATCCATTGTGATCTCCAACTTGCTCCTCTCAGCTACAGAATGCCAAATGCTTACAATCATCCCAATATGCATCCAATGAGTCCAAAACGTACCTGAACCTACAATGACTCGGTAGAGACACAAAAACACCAAAAAGACTCTAAAAACAGGACTTATATCATGGTTAAAAACCGTAAAAACCATGATATATCAGCTACTCTCAACTATCCTACATATGACAAAGAGCTTTATGCCTTGGTAAGAGCGCTACAAACATGGCATCATTATCTCTGGCCTAAGGAGTTTGTAATTCACACCGATCATGAGTCCTTAAAGCAACTTAAAGGACAGCAAAAGCTCAACAAAAGACATGCTAGGTGGGTTGAATTCATTAAGACCTGTCCTTATGTCATCAAATACAAGAAAGGTAAGGACAATGTAGTTGTCGATGCATTGTCAAGGAGGTTTTGATGCTAAATTACTTGGTTTTGAACAAATTAAATCCCAATATGCCAATGATTCTGATTTTGGTGAGATCTTCTCTTCTTGTGAGAAATTTGCATTTGGAAAATACTATCGGCATGAAGGATTCCTGTTCTATGATAATCGTTTGTATGTTCCTAATTCTTCTTTGAGAGAGTTGTTTGTAAGAGAAGCACATGGTGGAGGCCTAATGGGACATTTCGGAGTTGCTAAGACTCTAAAGGTTATGCAAGACCATTTTCATTGGCCAAATATGAAAAGATATGTTGAGAAGTGTTGTGAGAGATGCACAACATGTAAAATGGCTAAGGCAAAATCACAGCCCCATGGTTTATATACTCCTCTACCTATTCTTTTGCATCCATGGCATGACATTTCTATGGACTTTGTTGTTGGACTGCCTAGGACTAGAACTGGTAGGGACTTTATATTCGTGGTTGTGGATAGATTCTCTAAGATGGCGCATTTTATTCCTTGTCATAAAACTGATGATGCCATGAATGTTGCTAGCTTATTCTTTAGGGAAATTGTGTGTTTACATGGTATGCCTAAGTCCATAGTCTCTGATCGTGATACTAAGTTTCTTTGTTATTTTTGGAAGATTTTATGGTCTAAACTAGGTACTAAATTACTGTTTTCTACTACTTGTCACCCGCAAACTGATGGTCAAACTGAGGTAGTTAATAGGACTTTATCTACACTCCTAAGAGCTTTGATTACAAAAAATTTTAAAACTTGGGAAGATTGTTTGCCTCATGTTGAATTTGCGTATAATCATGCTGTTCATTTTGCTTCTAACTTTTCACCTTTTCAAATTGTTTATGGGCTCAATCCCATCTCTCCTTTTGATTTAATGTCTTTATCTTTGAGTGAAAGAGTTAGTATGGATGGGAAAAAGAAGGCAGAAATGGTGAAACAGATTCAACATAAGAGCCGAGAGGAGATAGTCTTTGAAGAAGTAGATTTGGTGTGGATTCATCTAAGGAAGGAATGATTCCCGAAAGAAAGAAAATCCAAGCTGATGCCAAGAATGGATGGACCATTTAAAATTATCAAAAAGATCAACAACAACGCCTACAACCTGGATTTGCAAGGTAAGTATAGTGTGAGAAATAGTTTTAATGTTGCTGATCTTATGCCTTTTGTTTCATGTGAAGCAGATTTGAGGACAAATCGTTTTGAAGAGGGAGGGGATGATATGATAATGGAGCAGCAGCTTGAACCTGAGGATGAGCTTGTAGCTGAGAATGTCCTTGTCACACCAGCTGGTCCAATGACTCGATCAAGAGCTAAGATGTTTAACCAAGTTGTTGGAGGATTGCTTAGTCAAATGTGGAACCAACGAGGTCAAGACAGCAAGTATGGAGAAGAAGCTTGTCAAACCACTATGGTTTTGATTCAAGCTAAGTAATTCAACAATTGGAAAAAGTGTCATGGTTGTACTCTTTTTCCTTTGTCAAGTTTTGTCCCAATGGGTTTTCTTGACAAGGTTTTTAATGAGGCAGCTATGTCGCTTCACCATTGCCCATTTGTTGAACCAAATATAAAGCGGAATGAAGATTCTATTCTATTTGATCAGGTGGACATTCTATTCTATTTGATCGGGTGGCGAGTCTATTCTATTTGATCGGATGAAGCTTCTATTCTATTTGTCCATCATAGAGCTTGAGGAAGACGAAGGGTCAAGATTAAATTTTGAATTTCAAATGCTATTTTTAATAGTTTGTGTTTTCTAGAACACCCTTGAAACTTGTTCCAAGGCTTGTTCTTCTTTTCTCTATAATCTCTTGTAATCTCTTTGGAGAAACCTATCAAACTTTTTATTATCAAAAACCTTTCTGAATTTTTTGATATGAAGGGTGTGTAATATCTCTTCAACTTGTGATTTCTTTGGTGCGTAATATCCTAGCAAGATCGAGACCGAAAGTTCAAGAGTCTTTCCGCAACTCTTGGAAGTTTCTATCATTCCATCTCAGTTCGTTTTCATCATCTTCATCTCTTCAACTTCCCCACAGATCCATTTCATCACCATATCACCATCACTTTATCACAACCCATACAAAGAGATTTCAAGGGACTGGATCTTTTCACCCAAGGTCATATTATTTTCTTTATCAAATTTGAGAGTGATTCTCTTCTTGTTCATCTTGGACAAAACTGGTTGCTAGTGTGTAATATCCAGAAACAAAACTCGATCCTCAGGTGCGTAATATCCTAAAGATCAACCGGAATATCAAGTGTCTTCCGCAGCTCTTGTGCGACCACTTAATCCACATCACCTTAGCTTTGGTTAGTAACCTTGGTTGAAGGCATATCCAGTTGAAAATCTACCTTGAGAGATCACGATCTAGTGGGATCATATATAAGTGGTATCAGAGCAATCTCTTAAGCTCGATAATATCGTTTTTCTGTTTTGTTTTCATCTATTCATTTTTTCTACAAACAATTTTTTTTCTGTTTATCTATAAATAAGGAATCCGGGCCACTCAAAGCTATAAAAAAAAAAGAAAAAAAGGAAAGAACGAAATCAAACGTTTGAGACTGAGGAGAAATCCAGTCTGAGTTGGTTAAGACGGATTTCTGACAAAAATCTTGCAATCTGTCTATCTTCTTCTTGTTTTGGTTTTCTAGTTTTAAACATTGGTTTGACTGGTTTGTGTCCATTAAGAACAGATTGAGAAATCACAGAGGACACCAAAACTTGAGAGAAACATTTGTGAGAGTTTGTTAGTTTCTTTGATTTGTTTGTTATTGTTTTCAAGAATAAAAGATGGTTGGAACTGGAAACAACAGCAATCTACCCCCTACTAATCCACCAACCCCTGGAGATGGTGAACCACAAAATGCTAATGTTCTTTTAGTTGAAGCTTTGTTGTCACAGGTAAAGCATATGATGAGGAATGAACTGCAAGCCATTCACATACGGCTTGATGAGGTGCAAGGAGAAACCCAACAAAGAGGACAAACACCACCAGCATAAAGGGAGAGGCGTGAACAACCTAGAAGGACTCGGGATGAGCAAGCAGTGGAGTACTACAGCCGAGATTGTTACTCATCACAAGAAAGCCAAATAAGAGCAAGCCGAACTAGAGAAGACCAAAGGAGACCACAAGATGATTTAGGAGGTCTTAAGCTCAAAATTTCATCTTTTCATGGAAAAAACGACCCTGATGCCTATCTTGAATGGGAGAAAAAGATAGAGCTTGTGTTTGATTGCCAGCATTACTCCGAACATAACAAGGTAAGAGTTGCTGTCACCGAGTTTTATGATTATGCTATTAATTGGTGGGATCAATTGGTGACAAGTAGGAGAAAGAGTGGAGAACCATCAGTAGAGACTTAGATTGAACTCAAGAAGATCATGAGGAAAAGATTTGTTCCTACTCACTAGCATAGAGATCTTCATCAAAAGCTGAGACGACTTACACAAGGAACTCGCAGTGTGGAGGATTATTATCAAGAGATGGAGACCTTGATGATTAGAGCAAACATCAGTGAGGATAGAGAGGCTACCATGGCACATTTTCTTAGAGGATTAAGCCGAGAGGTCCAGGACAAGCTTGAGCTAGAACATTATGTGCAACTAGAGGATATGCTTCACAAAGCTATTCTAGTTTAACAACAGCTCAAGAGGAGGGGAACTACACGACCATCTTATGGACTTTTCAAACAAACCTATGGATCTTCTTCTACCCGGCCAAATTACCAAGACAAAGGTAAGTCAATCTCAACTCAAAAGAATGATTTTAAGACTAACCTCCCTGTTAATGAGTCTAAAGGAAAAGCTGAGGCTACTACTACAATAAACCAAGATGTTAGATGTTTCAAATGCCAAGGAAGAGGTTATTATGCAAACGAATGCATCAACCGCAAAACTATGATCCTATTGGAGAATGGTAAATATGAAACCGAAGTGGAGGATGTGGTTTCTGATTCTCAAACTTCTGAAGGAGAAGAGCAAGTGCAAAATCCTGTCAATGGAGAACTACTAGTGACAAGGAGTTCCCTGAGCATTCAACCTAGACCAGAAGAGCAAGAGCAAAGAGAAAACATGTTTCCCACTCGTTGCCATATCGAAGGAAAGGTATGTAGTTTCATCATCGATGGTGGTATTTGTACTAACGTTGCTAGTGAAAACTTGGTCAGGAAGTTAGGTCTTGTTGCAAGAAAACACCCACGACCTTATAAGCTTTAGTGGCTCAGTGACGAAGGAGAAATGAAGGTTAGGCACTATGTGATGATTCCCATTGCCATTGGGAAATATGAGGACAAAATTCTCTTTGACATACTTCCTATGGAAGCTGGTCACATCTTACTTGGACGGCCACGGCAGTTCGATCGAAGGGTCACTCACAATGGCTATACCAACCGTTATTCCTTTGAACACTGAGGCAAGAAGATCACTTTAGCTCCATTATCACCTCAAGAAGTGCACAAGGACCAGGTGTCGCTCAAACAGAAGGAAGATCAAGTTAAGAAAACCGAAAAAGGATCTAGTTCAACACCAGCAAAAGAACAAGATTCCAAACCAGGTAAGCATTCAAACTTCTATATAAAACCAAGCAGTGTTAAGAAAGCTCTTTACTCTCATCAGTCATTGCATCTCTTTGTTTTTAAGGAAGTATTAATCAACTTGTCTAACCACACACTGGCCATGCCGAGTGAACTCAAGTACCTTTTGCAGGTTTACAGTGATGTGTTTCCAGAGGATAAGTCCACAGGATTGCCAGCACTACGTGGGATAGAGCACAAATCGACTTGGTTCCAGGAGCTTCATTGCCAAATCGTCTAGCATACAGAACCAATCCGGTTGAGACAAAGGAGTCGCAAAGGCAAGTGAATGAGCTGATGGAGAAGGGATATATCCGTGAAATCTTGAGCTCGTGCACCGTGCCAGTTTTACTAGTACCTAAGAAAGATGGATCTTGGCGCATGTGTGTAGACTGTCGTGCCATTAACAACATCACGGTAAAGTATATACACCCTATTCCTAGACTTGATGACATGCTTGATGAACTTTATGGGTCAGTAATCTTTTCTAAGATAGACTTGAAAAGCGGTTATCATCAAATTAGGATGAAGGAGGGTGACGAATGGAAAACAGCTTTTAAAACTAAACATGGGTTGTATGAGTGGTTAGTAATGCCTTTTGGCTTAACCAATGCACCTAGTACGTTTATGAGGTTGAGAAATCATGTTTAAGAGCTGACATAGGATTGTTTGTAGTTGTCTACTTCGATGACATCTTGATCTACAGCAAAATCCTTAGTAAGCATGTTGAACATTTGAAAATGGTTCTTGAAGTACTTAGAAAGGGAAAGCTCTATGCTAACCTGAAGAAATGCACCTTTGGAACAGATAACCTTGTATTTTTAGGTTTTGCTCTAAGTTCAGATGACATAAGAGTTGATGAGGAAAAGGTGAAGGCTATTAAAGATTGGCCGAGTCCAAAGACAGTTGGAGAAGTTCGAAGTTTCCATGGGTTAGCTAGCTTCTACAAAAGGTTTGTCAAGGACTTCAACACTATAGCAGCCCCTTTGACTGAAATAATCAAGAAAAATGTGGGTTTCAAATGGGGACAAGAACAGGAGGATGCGTTCCAAGCCTTGAAAGGGAAGTTAACTCATGCACCCTTACTTGTTCTTCCTGACTTTCTTAAAACTTTTGAGATAAAGTGCGATGCCTTAGGATTTGGAATTGGTGTTGTTCTCATGTAGGAAGGAAGACCACTCGCGTTTTTTAGTGAGAAGTTGAGCAACACTCAACTATCCAACTTACGATAAAGAGCTCTATGCTTTGGTGAGAGCACTCCAGACTTGGCAGCATTATCTTTAGCCTAAAGACTTTGTCATTCATACCGACCATGAATCCTTTAAACCTTTGAAAGGTCAGCAAAAGCTTAATAAGAGACATGCAAGGTGGGTTGAATTCATTGAAACATTTTCTTATGTGATCAAATATAAGCAAGGTAAAGATAATGTAGTCGCTGATGCATTGTCTAGAAGGTATGCTCTTATTTCAGTTTTGGATTCAAAGTTGCTAAGGCTTGACATGATTAAAGAACTCTTATGAAACTGATTCTGATCTCAAGGAAACTTATACGGCTTGTGCTAAACATGTTAGTGGAAAGTACTATAAGCATGAAGGATTTCTTTTTCTTGAGAATACACTTTGTGTACCTAATTCTTCTTTGAGAGACTTGTTGGTCAGGGAAGCTCATGGAGGAGGTTTGATGGGACATTTTGGCATAGCTAAAGCTCTTAAGGTAATGCAGGAACATTTCCATTGTCCACACATGAAAAGGGATGTTGAACGAATAAGTGGAAGGTGTGTCACTTGCAAGAAAGCTAAGTCAAAAGTGCAGACTCATGGCTTGTACAAACCATTGCTAATTCCTAACCACCCTTAGACTGATATTTCCATGGATTTTGTACTTGGTCTCCCAAGAACCAAGTCAGGTAAGGATTCCATCTTTGTAGTGGTTGATAGATTCACTAAGATGTCTCACTTCATTGCTTGTAACAAAACTGATGATACATCACATATTGCGGATCTGTTCTTCAAAGAAGTTGTTAGAATGCATGGAATGCCTAGATCTATTGTTTCTGATAGAGATTCTAAGTTTTTTAGTTATTTCTGGAACACTTTGGACTAAGCTAAGTACTAAACTCTTGTTTTCTACTACTTGTCATCCACAATCTGATGGTCAAGCAAAAGTAGTCAATAGGACTTTGGGAACTTTGCTAAGATCTTTGATTAAGAGAAATCTCAGAACTTGGGAAGAATGTCTACCTCATGTAGAATTCGCATACAATCATGCTACACATTCAGCTACTAGATTTTCACCATTTGAACTTGTTTATGGTTTTCAACCATTATCTCCATTAGATTTGATGTCTTTGCCCTTGAGAGAAAGGATACGTACAGATGGAAAGAAGAAGGCTGAAGTGGTGAAGCAGCTGCATGAAAAAGCTCGGAGAAACATTGAAGCAAGAACAAAGCATTATGAGAAGCATGCAAACAAAGGTCGAACTAAGTTGATTTTCAAGGAAGGTGATCTTGTCTGGATACATCTGAGGAAAGAAAGGTTTCCAACTGAGAGGAAGTCTAAGCTGATGGCAAGAATCGATGGTTTCAGAATCATCAGGAGAATAAACGATAATGCTTATCAACTTGATCTCCAAGGTAAGTACAAAGTATCTTCAAGCTTTAATGTGACTGATCTTATTCCTTTTGTGGCAGATGAACGAAATATTATGACAAATCCTTTTCAAGAGGAGGGGGATGATATGATCATGGATGAGCTTGAACCAGAGTATGTACCTGAGCTTGAAGCTGTGGACAAGCATGAACCTGAGGAAGGATTGCAAGTACCATTTGGAGCTATGACGAGGTCTCGATTCAAGAAATTCTCTAAGGCACTAAGTTCTATACTTAGTTCAGCTTCTAATCAAGTGGACTTATTGGAGGAATGAGTAAAACACACTACTTTAGTGTTGTTGCAAGTTCAAGACGTTCAAGAGGCTTTAGGAACAACTGTCTAAGCCATTCTAGAAAACAAGTTACAAGTCTGCTTTGCAATTTAGAAGTCTGCTTTGCAAATTTAGAAGTCTGCTGAACATATTCTCAAGTCTGTTGAATAACTCACAGTCTCCTAAGTACAACTAAGAAGGAAATTCGCCAAATGGGAGTTGAAGAGTCAAATATGGAGCTCAAGAGTCATTCAACCATAGTTAATTCAGTCTTTGTTTTATTTTTCGTATTGCATTGTTTTTAATTGAGTCTTAACTACAACTTATTCTATTTACGCAAAAATCTTGTAGAAGAATCAATAACAACTTTTCTTTTATCAAATTTGAGAGTGATTCTCTTCTTGTTCATCTTGGACAAAACTGGTTGCTGGTGTGTAATATCCAGAAACCAAACTCGATCCTCAGGTGCTTAATATCCTGAAGATCAACCAGAATATCAAGAGTCTTCCGTAATTCTTGTGCGACCACTCAATCTACATCACCTTAGCCTTGGTTAGTAACCTTGGTTAAACCGATTTTACTTAATTTGCTTGCCATTTGTGACAACTAAAAATTAAAACCTACTTGATCGCTTAGCTGAATTTGTATCTCAAAAGATTAGAGTGTATTGTTGGTCCCTTGGATCGAACTTTACTATTCTACATCGAGTTTCTGAGGTTTGAAATATATAGTAAAGGGCTAAAACACTACTTTATCAAACCCATATACCTCGGACTTAGCTTAGTCTCCATGATGGACCTGTTAGGACCCCGCAACATTGCCATCTTCAGATACACACTATCTCCCATCTCAAACTAAAGCTCTTTCCTCCGCTTATGAGCATAGCTCTTTTGCCGATCCTGGGCTTCCTTCATGTTCAGCTTCAAAACCCGAATTTTTTCCGTAGTTTCCTGAACGAAATCCGCACCAAAAATGCTCCTCTCTCCCACTTGAGTCCAGCATTATGGTGTACGTCATGGCCTCCCATAGAGCGTTTCATATGGATCCATCCCAATACTCGTCTGATAACTGTTGTTATAAGTGATTTGCCCAATGACCTTCCCAGTCAAACACACACATCCTCAGCAAATCCTCGAGAGTTTGGATGGTTATCTCAGATTTCCCGTCCGTCTGAGGATGATAAGCAGTACTCATATGCACACTAGTGCCCATCTCAGCCTGCAATGCCCTCCAAAACACTATACTCGTCGGTGCACCATGCAACCTCACTATCTCACTCACATGCTTCTTAGCCAAAACCGCCGCTCCATCGGTCTTTTTAATAGCCAGAAAATGTGCAGACTTGGTCAACCGATCCATAATGACCCAAATAGCATCCTTGGTCCGAGAAATTGGTAACTCCACCATGAAATTCATCGCAACCATATCCCACTTCTACTCTGGAATGGATAAACTCTGCAACAAACCACTCGGAACTTGGTGCTCTGCCTTCACTAACTGGCACACATCGCAGGCTACTACCCAGTTAGCGACATCTTTCTTCATCCTGACCCACTGATAATACAGCTTCCGATCTCGATACATCTTAGTCATCTCCGGATGAATCCAAAACATACTCGCATGAGCCTCACTCAGAATCTCATGCCTCAAACCCTCGTCCTTAGGCACACACACCCGTTGTAACGCCCGTGTTCCGGAAAAGGGAATTTTGGTCGGGAAAGTTACAGAAGGATCGTATCAAGGTGTTTGATACGATTGGGTTGACGGAAATGTGATCTCTCTCTTTGGAGTCAATCTTAAGTGTTTCGGGAATGGAGTTTTCTCGGAAACGGGAAGAGGATTGATCGAGGGTCAAAAAGTCAGAGTTTGACCAGAGAAGAGAGAGGATCGATCCAGTGGTTGGACGATCGATCCGTGGCTCGGTCGCTGAGTGGCCTTGGGGGTGGATCAACCGATCTATGTTGTGGCTCGATCGATCTGCCGGGCCGTTGTGTTGGCTTGTGAACGTGTAAACCAATCGATCCTGGTCTGGATCGATCGATCTTGCTCTGGGGTGGTGCGGATCGACCGATCCAGGTGTGAATCGATCGATCTAGGTGTGAATCGATCGATCCAGCACTGTCGGCAGTGGTATTAAGTGGATTTTTCCACTTGTATCACGGGTTCTTCTTCCTCGTTCAAGTTTTGCGGGTTGTGGCCGTTCTCTGTTGGCTGTGAGAGCCGGTGAGAGCTCGAGAGAGTGGAGGAGAGAAGGGAGGAAGCTTGAGGCTTGGTGGTTGCTTTTGGATGGGTGTAAGCTTGGTGGAGCTTGGAGGAGTGGAGATCGGATTGCAGAGGGGAGGAGGGAGAGAGGGAGTTTGTCCCTAAGCTTGTGGAGTTGTTCTTCGCCTGAATCGATCTGAATCTAAGGTGAGTGCGTGACCATAAGTTAATCTAAGCATTGAGGTAGTTTGTGTGCTGTTGTGGTGTTTGAGTTGGATTCTTGGGGAATCCATGAGTTGTGTTGCTTGGTTCCTTGTGTTTTGGGTTGGGTGTGAGCCTAATTGTTTGTAGGAAGCAAGGTGGAGGCCCTGAGTGGTCGTTGGTCGTGTGTGGCCGTGGAGAAAGTCGAGATCGGAGTTGCAGGAGGTGTTGGATCGATCGATCCGGGGGTGGACCGATCGATCCATGTCCTGTAAGTTGCGGGTCTCGTGAGGCGGTGGATCGATCGATCCATGCTTTGGATCGATCGATTTGTTCGTGAGTTTGGATCGATCGATCGGCTGTTGGACCGATCGATCTAGTGAAGTGTGGTTGGATCGATCGATCTGGTGTTGAGCTGTTGGACCGATCGATCTGTGTCTTGGATCGATCGATTCATGTGTTAGTGTTTAGCTGTGTTTGTGTTGTTTTGCTTGGCATTGTGAGCGGTTTGTGATCTCGTGCTTGTGTGTATAGCTCGTAGATGGGGACGATGATATGCTCAAATTTACCCTTGAGCTACTCTCTCAAATTAAGAGATCACTGTAGTATTTAGGGATCGAATCCACAAGGACTTATGTTCACACAATAGATTATCAGTTTGGAAATATAGCTAAACAGAAGAAATTGTAAGTTAAAAATAGCAAGAGAATTAAAATCAGGTTGTAAGATGAATAGGGGAAAAGCTAAGCTTAGGGAAATTCTCAGGAAATTCAGAATTGCAGAACAAAACAATTATCAGGATTGTAATTAAGAACCATTCTAGAACTCAAATCACTAATGTAAAATCAACCAACTTTCGTTGCGAAGATTATCTATGCCTAAATTTTAGAATCCCAAATCTCTTTGCGAATTCTTCAAATTAAACAAGCATTAAAGTTCAGGTTTGATATGTTCACAAAATCCCTAAACCAAATCTCTTTGCGAATAAGGTATTTTGCTCATCTAAGATAGTTCAGGCAATCAATTACACTTTCGTGTCAACTAATCAACCTAAGATCATATTCTAGGTAGCTAAGCTAGAATAAGCAATAAACACAATATAGATGAAGAACTCTATAGATTCAATCCTAATAATCTAACAACCTAACAATTCATGAATTCCTTTGAAAACCCTAAACCTAACAGGGAGATTACTCAGACATGATAAATGAAACACAAATCATGAACTGAATAAATTGCATTAAGAACATATAAAGAATAAGAAAGGAGTTTAGAAATCTTCTCCAAAAATCCCTGAAGAGGTGGCTCCTCAAAAATCAAGGATTCCAAGCATAGGTCTAAACAATGACCTTAAAATCCTATAAATAAGCTAAAACACGTTTTGGGCTTTATTTGTAAACAGGGAACACTTCTGGGCAGAATTTGCAATTCTTCAAAACTTCAAAAAGATGGGAAATCCGATTGCCGTCAGATATTGGTGTCGACCGACACTAAGAGCTAGTGTCGATCGACACCCACACCAATTTTGCTCTGCGAGTTGGTTTCTTCAGCGCAGCTTCTCGGCTTGCTCCAAAACGTCCCATAATCTCCAAATAAGTCCAAAACGTACCTAGACCTGCAAAGACTCTAAAAGACTCGAAAGACACTAAAAAGACTCTAAAACGACTCTTATATCATGGTTAAAAACCGTAAAAACCATGATATATCAGACGACCGCCTCACTAAGTATTTGTGATAATACTTACGCATCTCTGTGTTTTTGTGAGTTGCAGGTAAAGGTAAAGTGTGAACGTGAAATCAAGGCGATGAGAAAGAGGATGATTTAGGACTCGGTATTGTGTGTTATTGATCGTTCTTGGTGGTTCAGTTGGCTAGGGGTGCTAGAGGCCATGTTGGTGGCCGGGGTTGTGGCCGTGTTGGTGGCCAAGGTTGTGGCCGAGGTTGTGGCTGTGTTGGTGGCCAAGGTTGTGGCTGTGGTAGAAGCCGTAGTTGTGTTCCAGTGATGGCAGAGAGTGTAGCACGGGGTGCTATGGTTGAGCGAGTAGCGAATTCGCATGTGTATCAGGAGAGAGGTCTGAGGGTGTGGCCGGTGTGAGTGCCGGTGTGGCTGGAGTTCCAGCGGGTGCTGCGGGTGTTGCAGCGGAGTTTTGCTCAGGCCTGAGATGATTGCATGGCGGGTCTGTTGACTCTGCTGTTGGAGCGGTTACCAGTGAGGGTACCAGTTAAGGCTCTTGTTGTGCCACCAGTGGCTCAGGTGCAGCCGAGAGTTGCGGTTGCGGAGGAGTTCCCATCTTATCTTAAGATGATGGAGCCGTTGCAGAGGATTGGCACGGGATTCTTCCCGGGAGGTGCCACGCCTGAGCATGCTGATGCGTGGAGGTTGAGGTTGGAGCGCATGTTTTCGTTCGTTTAGGTGTCCAGAGGGATACCGGGTTGACCTGGCAGTTCATTACCTGGAAGGTGATGCACATCTCTTGTGGAGGGGTGTTGTAGCCAGGAGAGTTCAGGCGGGGTTGGCCTGTGAAGTTTTGTGGAGGAGTTTTTCCACAGGAGGCTCTTGACCGGTTAGAGGGTCGAGCGTTAGAGGGTGAGCGGGCCTGAGTTCGAAGATTCTTGTTAGATCTTCAGGCTGAGTTGAGAACCGTTGCTGTGTGCAGGTTGTGGCACGGATTTTGAGTTGGTGGAGACAGCTGTTTTGCTGGCAGAGAGTTTGAAAGTTGAGGTAGTGGTGGTTGCTAGCTCAACTTTCAGGCGCAAAGGCCGCAGCAGCAGTCTGGTCCGAGCAGAGGCGGTAGGCCAATGCAAGGACAGGAGAGGAGGATGGAGGATTCTTTGCGGGTTACTCAGAGTGGTCCGAGGTGTTTCAGGTGCGGAAGCAGGGATCACAGGGTTGAGGATTGCCCTTAGAAGGGCGAGGTGCGTGTGGATACGCGAGTGTGCTTTCTCTGTAGAGAGTCGGGGCATTTCAATTCGATATGTTCTGAGTTGTAGAGGGAGGTGGCAGTGGCACCGCCAGCTAGTCAGAGCTTAGTGGCGCCACAGGTGTATTATATCGTAGAGACAAGAGGCCAGAGTTTTGGGCCAGGTTGTCTCTATGATGGGGTGCCAAAGTTTTGAGCATATGGGGAATATGGAGAGACCTTGGTTGTGGGAGGTGTTGAATCCCATGTGTTGTTTGGTTTTGGAGCATCGCATTGCTTCGTTACTCCGTAATTGCTGGGAAGGGCAATTTGCGGGGAGCAACCGAGGAGCGGTTGGGTTGTTAAGACCTTGTTGTGTTCAAGGCAAAAGTGTTGTGGTTAAGTCTAAATCGTTTCTAGCGATCGGTTCGATCAGTCATTAATTGCTTGTCATGTATGGGTGTGACATGCCTTATTGACTTGATTAAATTGGTTGTTCGACTGCGGTTTAGATTGAGCCCAGAAAGAGCGTGACGGTGGTTTAGTCATTTTGTTCTTGTAGTGGGTTGGTTGGATTCTTGCGAGAACCGTGTCTTGATGAGTATCCACGAAGGATATCATACTTGACGGGATCGCGTCGGTGGGAACTAGTTGAGTTCGCCATTGCGTGTCTGTGATCGTGATCTTGGGAATTCGTGGATTTGCCAAGGTCGGGTCGGTTCTATCGTCTTTAGGGACTTGGAGAGTTCGCCAAGATGCTTGGTAAAGTGTTTACGTTTTGGGAAGGCTCCATATGGGGTGTTGTATGGGAGGCCATGTGGTACACTGTTATGTTGGACCCAAGTGGGGGAAGGAAGCATTTATGGTGTTGTTTTTGTTCAGAAAACTCCGGAGAGGATCCGAGTTTTGAGACTGAACATGAATAAGGTGCCAACGGCATGTTGACGCGGGTGAGCCGCGGGGAGTACTGCAAAGAGAAATCCTTGTAGTTGTATGGTGGTCTATGAGCGCGGATTCCGCGAATAGATCAGGATGGCGGGTGAGCCGTCATGTGGTTGGTGAGCCATCGTATGGCTGGTAAGCCGTCGTGTGGCTGGTGAGCCGTCGTGTGGCGGGTAAGCCGTCGTGTGGCGGGTGAGCCGTCGAGTTGTGTCGTGCACAGAAGAAGTGCAAGGGGCACGAGAGATCAGGTGCACAAGTATGGATGAAGTGCTTAGGCACAAAGGATCCAGATTCTGCGGATGACGACATTGTGTGGACATGTCGTATCCTGCCGCCTGTATGGTGGTGGTTGATATATCATGGTTTTTACATTTTTTAACCATGATATAAGTCCTGTTTATTGAGTCTTTTTAGTGGTTTTGTGTCTCTATCGAGTCATTGTAGGTTCAGGTACGTTTTGGGATGATTGGAAGCACTTGGCATTCTGTAGCTGAGAAGAGCAAGTTGGAGATCACGATGGATGTTGGTGTCGATCGACACTGCCTCCTAGTGTCGCTCGATACCGGTCGCCACTACTTGTTGCACACGAGTTTTAAAGACTTTTGAAGAATTACAGAATTTACCCAGAAGTTTCCCCTAATTGCAAGACAAGTCCCTGGCGTGTTTTAGAGTATTAATAGTTATTTTTAGAGTTTTAAAAAGTATGATTATCTTATCTTTTACTTTGGCAATTAGATTTTGAAAGCTTGTTGGGAGAAACAGATCATAACTCAGTGTAGAGAGAAGATTTCGAACTCCCTTATTTCTATTCTAATGCAATTTATTCAGATTATGATTTGTGTTACATTGATTATGTCTGAGTAATTCACCTGTTAGATTTACGGTTTTTCTAAGGATATGATGAATTGTTGAATTAGATTTGTTCTGTTAGGGTTATCATATGGTTCTTTATTTAGGTTGAGATTAATGCTAGTTCTAGACTGATCACCTGGAATTTAGATCATAGGATAATTGGTAGACACGAAAGTGTTATTGGTTTCCTGAATTGAACTTTGATAAGCAAAATACCTATCAGCAAAGACATTTGATTTAGAGATTTTGTGAACATATCGAACTTGGATTTAATGCATGTTTTGATTGTTGAATTTGCAAAAAAATTTGGAATTCACTGTTATAGACATAGATAATCTCTGCAACGAAAGTTGATTGGTTTGAATTTTGTGTTTGAGTTCAAGAGCGGTTCTTAACCAACCCTGCATTGCATATCTGTTTAACAATTCTAAATTCCTGAAGAATTTCCCTAAGTCTAGTTTTTCCATATCTCTAAACCACAATATTTACTTTTAATTGCTTGTTTACATTTTGTCATTCATTATTTAGCTAAAACCAAACTACTAATCTATTGTGTGAGCATCAGTCTCTGTGGATTCGACCCCTAAGTACTGCATCGATCTCTTAATTTGAGAGAGTAAGCTATAGGGATAATTTGAGCATATCAAATTTTGGCGCCGTTGCCGAGGACTCTTGTTTCACCATTAGATTTCTGTTAGGTTTTAGTCTAATTTCGTTTATTATTCATTTACTTACGTTTTTCTTGTTTTTCTTTTCTCTTTGTGTTTTAGGTTTATGCCTAATCGCAAAACCAGGAGCAACAAAGATCTTCAACTTGCAAATCCTTCGAACCAAGACATAACAAGAATTGAGCGCACTAACCGCAAAGCAAAGCAACTTGCTGCAATGGACAACTTGGTTGTTTTGGTCAGGGATGAAGGTGGAGTTTTACGTGATCAAGAGGGCCACGTGCGCAACGAGCAGGGCCAAAAAACTTGATGCTGAGGGTAATGTGGTGCCCGAACCCGCCGTGGGTGTCGCTCGACACCAACCGGCTATCGAAGCTCCAGACATGCAGGTAGCTGCTGCAGCTGCTCAGGTTGCTCGTGGCAGGACACTAGGGGACTACAACAGGCCAGATCAGTTCTATGCGAATCGATCTGCGATCATTCCCCCACCTTATCAGAGGAATGACTTCGAGCTGAAACCCGCCTACTTCACTCTTATGGGACAGCATCCCTTCCATGGTCTTCCTCATGAGCAACCCATGGATCATATTGAGAGGTTTGAGGATCTCGTGACAAGCATCAAGGCTAATGGGGTCTCAACTGATTTCCTCTTCTGCAAACTTTTCCCCTACTCTCTTGGTGGGGAAGCTGCTTACTGGCTCAAACAATTGAAGCCAAGATCTCTGACGACTTGGTGGGAGACCAAGACTGCATTTTTGAACAACTTCTATGATGATGCAAGGTCAGAAGACGCGAGAACAAAGATCTCAACTTTTTCTCAACAACCTGCTAAAGCATTCAAGGCTGCTTGGGTGCGATTCAGGGCTTATCAGAGAGACTGTCCTCATCACGGGTTCAGTGAGGTTCAGTTGCTAGGAATCTTCTTCAGAGGCGTGGATTGGAGGTATCAGATGGCTCTTGATGCTGCGAGTAATGGCAACTTCAACACCAGATATCCAGAGGATGCAATCACTTTGATTGAGAACTTAGCTTCAAGTAACAGCACGAAGAATGCTGATTTTGAAAGGAAGAAGCTAGCAAGCAATTCAGAGGGTGGTCAAATTGCTGAGGGCAAGGCTAAGTTGGATTCAGTTCACAACCTCCTCGTTGGTAAGAAGTCTGTTCATTTTGCTGCAGAAGTTGAGACCTTTGAGCCAGACGGACGATCAGAAGAAGAAGTGCAGTTTGTCAACCAGGCTGGGTTTCAAGGTCAGCGGTATGGTAACTACCAAGGGAACAGGGGTTACAGTGGCAACAATCAGCGGTCGAACTTTGCAGGTAATCAGAGCTCTTCAGCTTACCCCCCACGGTTAGACTATCAGAAGCCTTATCCGACCAGCAGTTTCAGCAGAAACTATGGGAACTCTTCCTACCAGAAACCTGCTCCACCAACTCAAGACAACGATGTTAAAGCTATGCTAGAACAGATTTTGGAAGGTCAACAGAAGATTACAGTAGACTTCAATGGGAAGATTGATGCTCTGTACACAGACCTGAATGGGAAGTTTGAAGCTTTGAGCACGCATGTCAAGAAGCTGGATACTCAGGTTGCTCAGACTGCTGGATCTGTAAAGCGACAAGAAGAATTCCTTCCAGGAAGGACCGATGCCAACCCTAAGCATCCCTGTAATGCCATCTCGTTGAGAAGTGGCAAGACCCTTCAACCTGTGTTGAAGCATCTCACCACAGACGAACTCCAAGAGTTGGAGGATGTGGAAGATGAAATGTCTGGTGATCAACGACCAGTGTCGATCGACACCACCCCTATGTGTCGATCGACACCAGTCGCAACTCTGGAGAAAATGACGTATGACGGAGAGAAATCGACCAAGCTCGACACTGGGGACTCGACACAAGGTACTCGTGTCGCTCGACACCACGAGGGTGTCGATCGACACCGTCCAGAGGATAACACGAAAACAACGTATGACGGAGAGAAATTGACCAAGCTCGATACCACAGTGTTGACACCTACGACCAGTGTCGATCGACACTACTCTGGTGTCGCTCGACACCATGAGCGCTCTCAATCAAGATCAAGCGACATTCTTCCTCAGGCTACCGAGCGAATTTACAAGCCTCGGGTCCCTTTTCCTAAGAACCCCAGGAATTCTAAACAGGAGTTGGAAGATGCCAGATGCAAGGCCCTGATGGATAAGCTCATCATTGAGATCCCTTTGATTGATGCTGTAAAGACTTCTCCTGTAATCAGACGGTATGTGAAGCGGATGGTGACCAAGGATATGAATGTTGAGCAAAGTGTGACGATGATTTCTGCTCATGTTAGCGCTGTTATCCAGAACAAGTTCTGGCCAAACTCCCAGATCCTGGAAGCTTTGTATTGGACTGCAACATCTTCTCTGACAGGTTTCCACGTTCTTTCTGTGATTTGGGTTCTAGTGTCAACTTGATGCCTCGTTCTGTTGCAGTCAACCTTGGGATGACTGATTTCCAATCAACCCGGATCACGCTTATACTAGCTGATCGCTCTGTTCGGATTCCGGATGGTGTGCTTGAGGATGTTCCAATAACGATAGGGGATTGTCTCATTCCCACTGACTTTGTGGTTCTGCAATATGAGGAAGAACCTAAGGACCCTCTCATTTTAGGAATACCTTTCTTGGCTACAGCAGCTGCCATCATTGATGTGAGGAAAGGACGGATTGGGCTGAATGTGGGCGACTTGGTAATGAACTTTGACATGGATAAGCTAGTCAAGAGACCTACAATTGATGGGCAGACCTTCTACGTGGATACATTATCCAACCTTGCTCAAGAGATTTTCCACGAGATGCACCCTGAAGACTCTTTGGAAAGGGCTTTGCTCACTCCTACAGAGGAAACAGAGCATTTAGATGACATTGCTGCTGGGTATGTCAGGCTAATGGACACAAACGACCAGATGACGCAGTCAACAGGTACAGAGGAGTGTATTGCAACTTCTGAAAAGGTTGCCACAGTTAGTGATTGCAGTCCAGAGAAAGCTCCTAAGGTTGATCTCAAACAACTCCCTGCAGGGCTAAGGTACGCGTTCCTTGGTGAAAATTCTTCTTATCCTGTCATTGTGAATGCTTCCTTAAAGAACGCAGAGCTCACTTTACTGCTAAGTAAGCTGCGCAAGTTTCGCAAAGCTCTTGGCTATTCTCTTGATGATATTGTAGGTATCTCTCCAGATTTGTGCATGCATAGGATCTATCTTGAGGATGAAACAAAGTCGTCAGTTGAGCATCAGAGGAGGCTAAACCCGAATCTAAAGGAGGTTGTTAAGAAGGAGATCATGAAATTGCTGGACGCTGGTATCATCTATCCTATCTCAGACAGCAATTGGGTTAGTCCAGTACATGTGGTTCCTAAGAAAGGAGGGGTTACAGTGGTTAAGACTGACAAGGATGAGCTGATCCCTACAAGAACAGTGACAGGCCACAGGATGTGCATTGATTACAGAAAGCTGAATGCTGCGACCAGGAAAGACCATTTCCCCTACCTTTCATTGACCAAATACTTGAAAGGTTAGCTAGTCACTCTTACTACTGCTTCCTTGATGGGTATTCAGGGTTCTTTCAGATTCCTATCCATCCAGACGACCAGGAAAAGACCACTTTTACTTGTCCTTATGGTACTTTTGCATACCGCAGGATGCCATTTGGACTTTGTAATGCCCCTGCGACCTTTCAGCGATGTATGATGTCGATCTTCACTGACATGATCGAAGATTACATGGAAGTCTTTATGGATGACTTTTCTGTTTATGGGTCCTCTTTTAAAGACTGCCTGGACAACTTGTGTAAGGTGCTTGCTCGATGCGAAGACAAGCATCTGGTTCTGAATTGGGAAAAGTGTCACTTCATGGTCCGAGATGGTATTGTGCTTGGGCATCGGGTTTCAGAAGCTGGGATTGAGGTTGATCGAGTTAAGATTGAGGTGATGACTAGTCTACCACCTCCCAATTCTGCGAAATCAGTGAGGAGTTTTCTGGGACACGCAGGCTTCTACAGAAGGTATATCAAAGACTTCAGCAAGATCGCCAGGCCATTAACTGCTTTGATCTGCAAGGATGTTCAGTTTGAGTTCGATGTTGATTGTCTCTCAGCGTTCGAACAGATCAAGCAAGCATTAGTGCGTGCTCCTATTGTCCAACCTCCAGATTGGGACCTATCTTTTGAGGTTATGTGTGATGCTAGTGACTTCGCAGTTGGGGCTGTTCTGGGACAGAAAAAGGACAAGAAGCTTCATGCCATCTACTACGCCAGCAGAACGCTTGATGACGCACAGAGGAATTATGCAACAACATAAAAGGAACTGTTGGCCGTGGTGTTTGCTTTTGAGAAGTTTCACACTTACTTGGTAGGATCTAAGGT
Source organism: Turritis glabra (assembly GCA_900406565.1). NCBI lineage: Eukaryota > Viridiplantae > Streptophyta > Magnoliopsida > Brassicales > Brassicaceae > Turritis > Turritis glabra. Next base: position 167,015 of record OVBN01000077.1, on the reverse strand, counting down.
GATCATCCATACAGATCACTCGGCTCTCAAATACTTGATGTAGAAAAAGGAGGCTAAGCCGAGATTGTTAAGATGGATTCTTCTGCTTCAGGAATTCGACATCGAGGTCAGAGACAAGAAGGGGGTTGAGAATGGTGTTGCTGATCATCTCTCAAGGATTTGGATTGACGATGGTGTCCCTATTCATGATGATCTACCTGAGGAAGCCATCAACCTGGTCGAAACCGGTTTTCAGCATGATCTACAGGCATTTTTGCGACATAATCTGCCGAACGCCCACGGATTGGTCTCCGTGTCAACCGACACCACCAGGGTGTCGATCGACACCACAAACGTCGAAACGGACGGTTGTCGATCAAGCAATGGTGCACTCGACACACGCCCTCGACACATGGTCTTAGTGTCGACCGACACCACTTTGAGTGTCGATCGACACCCTCCGTGTGCTGCTTCGGAGTTGGCCTGTGCCAGCTATACAGCGTCTTTAGCTGTTCCACCTCATCCGTGGTATGCTGACATTGCCAACTACCTTGCTGCGGAAGATGAGCCAGATAACTTCACTGGGTATGCTAAGAAGAAATTCATGCGAGAGCTCAGGCGATTCTACTGGGACGAGCCGTACTTGTATAAGCACTGTTCTGATGGGGTTTACAGAAGATGCATTGCAGAGTCTGAGGTTTCAGATGTGTTGTTTCATTGTCACGGGTCTGAGTATGCTGGACACTTCGCTACCTTCAAGACGGTGTCCAAGGTTCTTCAAGCAAGGTTTTGGTGGCCCACTATGTTCAAGGATGTCCATGCATTCATCTCCACATGTGACGTCTGTCAGCGCAGAGGAAAGATCAGCAAACGCCATGAGATGCCACAAAACTTCATCCTCGAGGTTGAAGTCTTTGATTGCTGGGGTATTGACTTCATGGGTCCTTTTCCCTCATCTTTTGGGAACAGGTATATTCTGGTCGCTGTGGATTACGTCTCCAAGTGGGTAGAGGCTATTGCTAGTCCTAGGAATGATTATGCGGTGGTTCTTAAGCTGTTTAAGTCCATCATCTTTCCTCGCTTCGGAGTTCCTCGAATTGTGATCAGTGATGGAGGTTCACACTTCATCAACAGAGTCTTTGACAAGTTGTTGAAGAAGCACGGGGTTCATCATCGTGTTGCTACTCCTTATCACCCTCAGACAAGCGGACAAGTGGAAGTGTCCAACAGACAGATTAAGGAGATCTTAGAGAAAATAGTGAGTAAGACCAGGAAGGACTGGTCTGCCAAGTTGGACGATGCACTATGGGCTTACAGGACAGCATTCAAGACACCATTAGGCACCATACCGTTTCATCTGCTCTATGGGAAGGCCTGTCACCTTCCAGTGGAATTAGAGCATAAAGCAGCTTGGGCAGTTAAGTTGATGAATTTCGACATCAGGTCTGCTGCTGACAGAAGGATGGTTCAATTGAATGAGTTAGACGAAATCCGGTTCCATGCTTATGAGAACTCAAAGCTGTACAAGGAAAAAACAAAAGCCTATCATGATAGGAAGATCATCTCCAGGAAATTCGAACCAAACGACCAGGTACTTCTGTACAACTCTCGTTTAACTTTGTTTCCTGGAAAATTGCGTTCTCGTTGGTCAGGTCCTTTCACCATTAAGGAGGTTCGACCATATGGTGATGTTGTCCTAGTGAACTCTGATGGCAAAGAGTTTACTGTGAATGGACAAAGGGTGAAACATTACTGGGCGAATGCCGCTATCCCTGACGGACACATTATCCGTTTGGACGATGCACCCTCTGCTTAATCAGCTGCCAAGTCCAGCTAATGACTCAAAACAAGCGCTGAGTGGGAGGCAACCCACTATGGTAACTCTGTATCATATTTGTTTTGCTTCTTGTTTCTTTCATTTAGTTTTGTTTATTTCAATTGAGTCATTGTCGAACCATGCTCTTGGTGTCGATCGACACTCCTCGTTCGTGTCGCTCGACACCGATAGATTTCCTTGTTGACGAATCGTGGTATTGGTATCGATCGACACCAGTCACTGGTGTCGCTCGACACCATAAGTTTATAAGCCCAGTGTCGAGCGTCATTATGCCGATAACAATTTCACAACACTCACATCCTCTCTAATTTTCACGATTTTCAGGCGATTCGAACGATTTTTGGGTGTATCTCGATCGGAATTTCAAGAGCAATCCATTTCCAATCCCCAATTTCTCGATCTGTGCTCATGGCTTCGCGAAAGAGGAGAAATCTGGGCATTGGCGAAGCCTCTTCCTCTCCCCCACCGCGAGCCGCCACCTCCGCCGTCGTAGGCTCCTCGCCGTCGTCGCCTCCTCCTCCACAGGTAGCTCCTCCAGCTTGTCCTCCATGGCCTAGGTTAGAAGGAAGGAAGATAATCATCTCTAGGGTTTGGGAGAAAACCCAAAAAGAGGAAGTTGAGAGTGATGCTTGCATTTACAGAGAGATTGCAGAGGATTGGGATGATTATGACTCTCTGTTTTACAATGCTTGGTGGGGAGTTGAGATTCGACCAACTAGGGTCGCGGATAATGTTGCTTTGAGGAGAATGGGTATTAAGGAGGATGTTCTGAAACTTCTGAGGAAGATTGGTCTGGGTACAATAGCGACCAAGCACTATGATCTGTTCCCTGACTTGGTCCGCCAGTTCTTGGCCACTGTTCGTGTCTACTACACGAACGAGGTTGTGAAGAATGCTCAGGAAGGTACACTCACCTTTCTGATTCGTGGAGTTTGTTACAGGTTGTCTCTGCGCGATCTCTGTGGGCTGTATGGTTTCAGCAGGGACCCAACAGGGGTGGCTCTCCCCACCATTTTCTATGATGCACAGGCCTTCTGGGCTTACTTTGGGAATGGGCGTTATGACTCGAAGACGTCCACCCAGTCTGACATCCGCCATCCTGCCCTGAGGTATGTCACTCGTCTTCTTGGGAACACATTTTTGTGTAAGATGGAGCCTAGCAAGATGCGATTGTCTGAGCTGGTTCTTCTGTATTATGTTGTTGGCGATCTGTGTGTTGATAGTTTTGAGTGGCCTGAGCTAGATGATGACATTAACTTAGGGGCTGTGTTTGCACATCACTTGGTCTCTCTGAAGACTAAGCCTTTTTCTGGTCGTGGGACCAAGGTTGAAAGTGTAGGTAGTCTGTTGACACCTATTTTTAGGCATTGTGGGATTGCTACAGAGAGTTGCAGCATCATTACCAGGCACTCGCTCATGGATGAGGAGTACCTGAAGAGTGCACGATGGATTAAGCCCGAGTGGCTTTGGTGTTTCACTGATTCTCGCTGCCCCCACCTTATTCAGCTGCCACAGAGGGATCTCACGGCCATTACAGAGGACCCCCTGTGCCTTGACTTCCAGCCCGACTCTCGCCTGCTGACTGCTGCTCCACCATCTCGGGTTCGTCGTGGCAGCTCTTCACGATCAGCTCCTTCTGCTGCAGAGGATGCTCCTGTTCCTGACCTTGCTGGAGGTCCATCCTATGAGCTTCCGCCTACACCAGCGATTCCCATGGAGACTGCAGATTTTCAGCGATATGTCGCTGACAGCTTTCAGAGCATTTGGCAGGCGATCTCTCGATTGTCTCGCTGCGGTTGCGTTCGTCCCTCGACCAGATCTGCTCCCCTTCGCCGTGCACCCACTCCTTCCGATGATGAGGCTACTGATGAGGATTAGTCTTTCGTTTGGTCATGGTTCTTTTTCTTTTTCTTATTTTTACTTTTCCTTTGAGTCATTTTTCTTTATTTGAGTCAGTCTGTCAGCTACTATTTGGATTATGTATGGATTTATGTTGTTCTTTATCATTGCTTTTGATCTGTGTGTGCGTGTTTACAGTGCTTTTTGGATTTAGATCGACAATTCAATGTTTCTTGCTAGAACTCGTTTCTGCAAACAGACATGGTGTCGATCGACACTCACTCTTCGTGTCGCTCGATACCGACTTCCAATTACACTGCCAGACGATACCAGGCACAGGTTCCTCCATGACTCTTTTAACTCCATATTGTTCCATTTGATTTCTTTCTTTTACCCCCACTTACTTTGGGATCACTGGGGACAGTGATTCTCAAGTCTGGGGGAGGTAGTCGCTGACATTGTATTTATTTTGTTGTTCTTAGTTTGGTCTTATTGAGTTGAGTCCAATTCTGTTTGTTTTATTGAGTCAAAACTGGTTAGGGAATTACGATCTTTCTTCTTATTCTATGTGCTTGAGTGATTAATGATGCAGATTTAGTTCAGATGCGACTAATGAAAAATCCAAAAGCTGATCAGTATTCTAGAAAGACCCATGTTTTGCAACAGTTTCCACACAAGCTGGAGCTAATTTCTGAGCTCTTCCTTTTACCTCATCAATGTAGCTGGTGTTCTTAGGGCTTGACTCCTCGTTCTTACCTGTCAAACAAAAAGCCTAAGTGAAAAGTGGTACTCCTCTCCCTTATTCAGTAAAAAGAGTGTGTTTATTTACAAGAAAAGATGATATGATTTTCTTTAAAGTAAAGGGATAGGAAAATTTCCAACGACCCCATTATTTTACTTTGAAAAGAATGATCACACGAAAGTTGGAAGCGAGGTTAGGAAAATTTCCTATGATACCGTTATTCGCCTACACTTTCGAGATAAAAAAAAAAAGAGAGAATCAACACAAAAGATGTTGAGAAAAAAACAAGTCTGGGGGAGAGAAAGAGTACCAAAAAGATGTGGAAGTTGGCTAATTTGTCATGGTACTGAATGGGAATGAGTCTAGAATATCCTTGGCACTGATTTCATTTATGAGACCCAGCGATGAAGGCTAATGGGAATTGTTGTTGGATTGTGGAGTGAATCTGGGGTACAGAAAAGCTTATGGAGAAGTACATGGAGGTTGGATTTGAATTGGTCTGTTGAGCGTATGGATTTTGGTTTGAATGCTCAATGCATCGGTTTAAGAGAAAAGGGAGTTTCCGCGATTTGCAAACTTCTTCCACAGGTTAAGTTTCTGTTTTGCTTGAGGGCAAGCAAAGGCTAAGTCTGGGGGAGTTGATATATCATGGTTTTTACGGTTTTTAACCATGATATAAGTCCTGTTTATAGAGTCTTTTTAGTGTTTTTGCGTCTCTATCGAGTCATTATAGGTTCAGGTACGTTTTGGGATGATTGGAAGCACTTGGCATTCTGTAACTGAGAAGAGCAAGTTGGAGATCACGATGGATGTTGGTGTCGATCGACACTGCCTCCTAGTGTCGCTCGACACCGGTCGCCACTACTTGTTGCACACGAGTTTTAAAGACTTTTGAAGAATTACAGAATTTACCCAGAAGTTTTCTCTAATTGCAAGACAAGTCCCTGACGTGTTTTAGAGTATTAATAGTTGTTTTTAGAGTTTCAAAAATTATGATTATCTTATCTTTTACTTTGGCAATTGGATTTTGAAAGCTTGTTGAGAGAAACAGATCAGAACTCAGTGTAGAGAGAAGATTTCGAACTCCCTTATTTCTATTCTAATGCAATTTATTCAGATTATGATTTGTGTTACATTGATTATGTCTGAGTAATTCACCTGTTAGGTTTAGGGTTTTTCTAAGGATAGGATGAATTGTTGAATTAGATTTGTTCTGTTAGGGTTATCATATGGTTCTTTATTTAGGTTGAGATTAATGCTAGTTCTAGACTGATCACCTGGAATTTAAATCATAGGATAATTGGTAGACACGAAAGTGTTATTGGTTTCCTGAATTGAACCTTGATAAGCAAAATACCTATCTGCAAAGACATTTGATTTAGGGATTTTGTGAACATATCGAACTTGGATTTAATGCATGTTTTGATTGTTGAATTTGCAAAGAAATTTGGAATTCACTGTTATAGACATAGATAATCTCTGCAACGAAAGTTGATTGGTTTGAATTTTGTGTTTGAGTTCAAGAGCGGTTCTTAACCAACCCTGCATTGCATATCTGTTTAACAATTCTAAATTCCTGAAGAATTTCCCTAAGTCTAGTTTTTCCATATCTCTAAACCACAATATTTACTTTTAATTGCTTGTTTACATTTTGTCATTCATTATTTAGCTAAAACCAAACTACTAATCTATTGTGTGAGCATCAATCTCTGTGGATTCGACCCCTAAGTACTGCATCGATCTCTTAATTTGAGAGAGTAAGCTCTAGGGATAATTTGAGCATATCAGTGGTCATGAGTCTTGCGAGATCATGACAGTTGTAAGAAGGGAACTTGGGAACCGGAGGCGAGGATGGAAGCAAGCTGAGGCTTGAGCTTTTCTTCGCTGGTTTCCAGTTTCGAGTTTTGGGTTGTTGCCCTGTGGTGGTTTCATTTTATTTCGTTCTGGGGTGCGGAACGATTAATACTTTGATGTTACAATAAGATGGGTTTTTCTTATTGTGTATGACTTGTGTTGTCATGAGGTTAAGTGATATATCATGGGTTTTACGGTTTTTAACCATGATATTAGTCTTGTTTTAGAGTCTTTTTAGTGTCTTTCAAGTCTTTTAGAGTCTTTGCAGGTCTAGGAGCGTTTTGGACTTATTTGGAGATTATGGGACGTATTGGAGCAAGCCGAAAAGCTACGCTGAAGAAACGAACTCGGATAACAAAATTGGTATGGGTGTCGATCGACACTAGCCATTAGTGTCAGTCGACACCAATATCTGACGGCAATCGAATTTCCCATCTTTTTGAAGTTTTGAAGAATTGCAAATTCTGCCCAGAAGTTGTCCCTGTTTACAAAAAAAGCCCAAAACGTATTTTAGCCTATTTATAAGATTTTAAGGTCATTGTTTAGACCTATGCTTTAGAAGACTTGATTTTTGAGCAGCTACCTCTTCAGGGATTTTTGGAGAAGATTTCTAAACTCTTTTCTTCTTCTTCTGATTTTCTGAATGCAATTTATTCAGCTATTGATTTCTGTTTCATTAATCATGTCTGAGTAATCTCCCTGTTAGGTTTAGGGTTTTTAAATGAATTCATGAATTGTTAGATTGTTAGATTGTTAGGATTGAATCTATAGAGTTCTTCATCTAGATTGTGTTTATTGCTTATTCTAGCTTAGCTACCTAGACTATGATCTTAGGTTGATTAGTTGACACGAAAGTGTAATTGATTGCCTGAACTATCTTAGATGAGCAAAATCTCATATTCGCAAAGAAATTTGGTTTAGAGATTTTGTGAACATATCAAAGCTGAACTTTAATGTTTGTTTAACTTGAAGAATTCGCAAAAAAATTAAGGATTCTAAAATTTAGGCATAGATAATCTTCGCAACGAAAGTTGGTTGATTTTACATTAATGATTTGAGTTCTTGAATGGTTCTTAATTACAATCCTGATAATTATTTTGTTCTGCAATTCTGAATTTCCTGAGAATTTCCCTAAGTCTAGCTTTTTCCCTAATTGAATTTACATCCTTTACGTTTTACTTTGTTAGTTTTACATTACATCTTTTGACATTTACCTAAATTTCTAAACTGTTAATCTATTATGTGAACATTAGTCCCTCTGGATTCGATCCCTAATTACTACAGTGATCTCTTAATTTGAGAGAGTAGCTCTAGGGTAAATTTGGGCATATCAAATTTTGGCGCTGTTGCCGGGGACTCTTGTTTCACCATTAGATTTCTGTTAGGTTTTAGTCTAAATTCTTTTGTTATTTATTTACTTACGTTTTTCTTGTTTTTCTTTTTTCTTTGTGTTTCAGGTTTATGCCTAATCGCAAAACCAAGAGCAACAAAGATCTTCACCTTGCAAATCCTTCCAACCAAGACATAACAAGAATTGAGCGTACTACTCGCAAAACAAAGAAACTTGCTGCAATGGATCACTTCGTTGTTTTGGTAAGGGATGAAGCTGGGGTACTACGTGATAAAGAGGGCAACGTGCGAAATGAGCAGGGCCAAAAACTTGATGCTGAGGGTAATGTGATACCCGAACCCGCCGTTGGTGTCGATCGACACCCTGCTGGTGTCGTTCTACACCCACCTGCTATTGAGGCTCCGGATTTGCAGGCAGCTGCTGCTGCTACCGCTGTTGCTCGTGGCAGGACACTAGGGGACTACAACAGGCCAGATCAGTTCTATGCGAATCGATCTACGATCATTCCCCCACCCTTTCAGAGGAATGACTTCGAGCTGAAACCCGCATACTTCACTCTTATGGGACAGCATCCCTTCCATGGTCTTCCTCATAAACAGCCCATGGATCATATTAAGAGGTTTGAGGATCTCGTTACAAGCATCAAAGCTAATGGGGTCTGTACGGATTTCCTCTTCTACAAACTCTTCCCTTATTCTCTTGGAGGGGAAGCAGCTTACTAGCTCAAGCAATTGAAGCCAGGATCTCTGACAACTTGGTGGGAGACCAAGAATGCATTCTTAAACAACTTTTATGATGATGCACGGTCAGAAGATGCGAGAATAAAGATCTCCACTTTTTCTCAACAACCTGCTGAAGCATTCAAAGCTGCTTGGGTGCGATTCAGAGCTTATCAGCGAGATTGTCCGCATCATGGGTTCAACGAGGTTCAGCTGTTGGACATTTTCTTCAGAAGCGTGGATTGGAGGTATCAGATGGCTCTAGATGCTGTGAGTAACGGCAACTTCAACACCAGGTATCCTGAGGATGCTGTGATTTTGATTGAGAACTTAGCTTCAAGCAACAGCACGAAGAATGCTGATTTTGAGAGAAAAAAGCTAGCAGGTAACTCTGAAGGTGGTCAGATTGCTGAGGTGAAAGCCAAATTGGATTCTGTGTATAATCTTCTCGTGGGTAAGAGATCAGTTCACTTTGCTGCTGAGGTTGAGACTTTTGAGCCAGTGGAAGAGGATTGCAACTATGTCAATGGAGATGGATTTCAGGGCCCGAGATATGTTAATGCACAGAGGAGTGCCTTCACAGGAAACCAGAGGCCTGAATACCAGAATGCTTATCCGAACAGCAGTTTCACAAGGAACTTTGGGAGTTCTTCTTACCAAGTCCCCCCTCCGCAGACTTCAGAGAGTGAGGTTAAGTCTATACTAGAGCAGATTCTGGAGGGTCAGCAGAAGATTACAGTGGACTTCAATGGAAAGATCGATGCTCTGTACAGTGACCTGAATGGAAAATTCGAAACTCTGAGCACCCATGTCAAGAAACTGGACACTCAAGTTGCTCAGACCGCTGAGTCTGTTAAAAGACAAGAGGGATTCCTTCCTGGAAGGACTGAGAACAACCACAGAAGTGCATGCAATGCTGTTCTGGGGCTGATATGGATGATTTTAGTGATGGTGCAGATTTTGACGTTTCACACTCAGTGTCGATCGACACCAACCCTATGTGTCCATCGACACCAGCCTACATTCACGAGAATTCGAGGCGAGACGAAGAGAAATAGACTCCGGTCGATACAAAGGACTCGACACAGGATGTCAATGTCGACCGACACTACCTGGGTGTCGATCGACACCCCTCAGAGGATGAAGAGAATACGAAGCAAGACGGACCAAAATCGATCGAGCTCGACACCAGAGTGTTGATACCAGATGTCAGTGTCGATCGACACCAAAGGCGAAATGAACCGAAATCTATCAACAATCCTCAGGTCGTAGAAAGGGTGTATAAGCCTAAGGTTCCCTATCCAAAGAGTCTTAGGAAGTCTAAACAGGAGATAGAGGACGCTCGATGCAATGCAATCATGGACAAGGTGGTGATTGAGATGTCTCTAGTTGATGCAGTCACAATTTCACCTCCACTTAAGAGGTATGTGAAGAGAATGGTTACTAATGGTCTGAGTCTTGAGGAAGGAGCTTTACTTACCAGGGACATCTTCGCGCATATCTCGCATGAGACCCCACAGAGAAAGAAAGGAAAGAAGCAGAAATTGGTTGCTTCTGAACAAGTCAGTGCCATGATTTAGAGTAAGATTACAGAGAAGCTACCTGATCCGAGAAGTTTTGTGCTCGATTGCTCAATCTTTACGGGACGATTTTTGCATTCTCTCTGCGATCTTGGTTCCAGTATCAACTTGTTGCCTCACTCTATTGTTGTATGCCTGGGGATGACTGATTTCAAGCCGACCAGGATCTCTTTCATCTTAGCGGATCGGTCCAAAAGGATTCCAGAGGGTATCTTAAAAGATGTTCCAGTGCAAATTGGTGAATGTACGATTCCTACAGATTTTGTGATCTTGGAATATAAGGAGGAACCCAAAGATCCTTTGATTTTGGGACGACCCTTTTTAGCTACAGTAGGGGCTCTGATTAAAGTGAAAAAGGGACTCATAGCTCTGAATGTGGGTGATCTGGTCATGAATTTCGACATGGACAAGATGAGGAAGCCACACACCATAGATGGACAGACATTCTCTGTCGAGATCTCCACAGACACTACTGCTGGGTATGTCAACGAGTTAAGTCTGAGTGAGCAAGTGAATAAGCAAGCTGTTGAGCTTGAGGATTGGTGTGGTGATAATCTTTTTAGTGCTAGGCTTCAGGAAGAGGTTCTACTCAATGACAAGTTGCCAGAGGATGATGTATTTGAGATGGAGATAGGGATTGCAAAAAAGAGTTGCAAAAAGAGTGCAGAGATCCGAGCTACAGACTTAGTGTCGATCGACACCACCAGAGGGTGGGTCGACACCTCACTCGATGAAGCGGATGAATATCGATCCAGCCATTTTTCACTCGACACAGGGATTCGACAAAAGGACATGGTGTCGATCGACACCACCACTAGTGTCGCTAGACACTTCCCACGAGTTGACCCGGATTTACCTACGAAACACTATATTCAGGTTGATTCTCTTGCTGCTCGTCCGAGACCTGTTGTACAACAGAAAGCTCTACATCCCACACTTCATTCACCTCCGGGAAAGCAAAGGTACGCACATCTTAATCCCAAATCATCTCCTTTCATCAATAAGAACTTCAAAGGTACAAAAACTATTTTGCAGTTAACCAAGCCACGAGATTATCGTAGAGCGCTTGTTTCTTTTTTGATGCTTGTGCAGGGAAAAAGAGTGTACCACCCAAGATTAAGTCTCGTCCTGCTCTTATTCCTTACTTCTTTGGTCGTTCTCACGCACCCAATGCCTATACACCACCATGGATGATGAGACTAATTTCGCGGAAGCATTCATTGCCACCCTCTGCTCCACCTGATACTTGAGCTCCACCACAGTCCAGCTAATGACTGAAAACAAGCGCTTAGTGGGAGGCAACCCACTCGTACGTTTTTCCTATTTTATTTTGATTATTCATGTTTTTTCTATTTTATTCTGTAGCTGAGAAGAGCAAGTTGGAGATCACAATGGATACCGGTGTCGATCGACACTGCCTCCTAGTGTCGCTCGACACCGGTCGCCACTACTTATTGCACACGAGTTTTTAAAGACTTTTGAAAAATTGCAGAATGACCCAGAAGTTTTCCCTGATTGCAAGATAAGTCCCTGACGTATTTTAGAGTATAAATAGTTGTTTTTAGAGTTTTAGAACAGATCTTATCTTTACTTTTGGCAATTGGATTTTGAAAGCTTGTGGGGAGAGACAGATCAGAACTCATTGTAGAGAGAAGATTTCGAACTCCCTTTATTTCTATTCTAATGCAAATTATTCAGATTATGATTTGTGTTACATTGATTATGTCTGAGTAATTCACTTGTTAGATTTAGGGTTTTTCTAGGGATAGGATGAATTGTTGAATTGGATTTGCTCTGTTAGGGTTATCATATGGTTCTTCATCTAGGTTGAGATTAATGCTAGTTCTGGACTGATCAACTGGAATTTAGATCATAGGATAATTGGTAGACACGAAAGTGTTATTGGTTTCCTGAATTAAACCCTGATGAGCAAAATTCCTATCTGCAAAGACATTTGATTTAGGGATTTGTGAACATATCGAACTTGGATTTAATGCATGTTTTAATTGTTGAATTTGCAAAGAAATTTGGGATTCACTGTTATAGGCATAGATAATCTCTGCAACGAAAGTCGATTGGTTTGAATTTTGTGTTTGAGTTAAAGAACGGTTCTTAACCAACCCTGCAATGCATATCTGTTTAACAATTCTGAATTCCTTAAGAATTTCCCTAAGTCTAGTTTTTCCATATCTGAAAACAAACACATTTACTTTTGCTTGCCTGTTTTACATTTCTTTAATCACTATTTAGCTAAAACCCAAACTTCTAATCTATTGTGTGAACATTAGTCCCTGTAGATTCGATCCCTAAATACTACAGTGATCTCTTAATTTGAGAGAGTAGCTCAAGGGTAAATTTGAGCATATCAGTTTACCTATGGAAGATCCACTTGATCATCTTGATGAGTTTAACAGGCTCTGTAGCCTCACCAAGATCAATGGAGTTAGTGAGGATGGATTCAAGCTGAGACTCTTTCCATTCTCCCTTGGTGACAAAGCCCATCAGTGGGAGAAACTCTCCTTCAAGGATCAATTACCTCCCGGGATAACTGCAAGAGATTTTTCCTTGCCAAGTTCTTCTCTAACTCAAGAACACCTAGACTCCGGAATGAGATCCCAGGATTTGCTTAGAAGAATGGAGAAACTTTCTGCGAGGTTTGGGAGAGATTCAAGGGCTACCAATATCAGTGCCCTCATCATGGATTCAGTAATGCGTCCCTTCTCAGCACACTTTATAGAGGAGTTGTTCCAAAGATCAGAATGCTTCTAGATATTGCAAGCAATGACAATTTCCTAAATAAAGATGTTGATGAAGGCTTGGAGTTAGTAGAGAACCTTGCTCAATCTGATGAGAACTACAATGAAGACTACGATAGGAGCATTAAGGGGAGCAATGATTCTAATGACAAGCATAGATGAGAGATCAAAGCTCTGAATGACAATCTCGATAAATTCCTTCAAGCCCAACAGAAGCATGTTCACTTTGTTTGTGAGGATGAGAAACTTCAGGTTCAGAATGGGGAGAGTGATCAGCTGGACGAGATAAGTTACATTCAAAACTAGGGAGGGTACATCAAAAGTTTCATCAACTATAAGAACAATCTCAACTTGTCTTATAGGAGCACAACTGTGGCAAACCTACAGGATCAAGTCTACCCTCCTCAGTAGCAGCAGTTCCAAAACAAGCCTTTTGTTCCATACAATCAGAACCAGGGGTTTGTTATAAAGCCAAAATTCCAAGGCAGCTATCAACATCAGCACGCATTGAGCATGCCACCCGGCTTTGTACCTCAACAAGCCAAAACATCTACCACTCCAGACCAAGATGTGAAGAATATGCTGCAACAGCTTCTACAAGGTCATGCAACTGGTGCAATTGAGGTAGCTAAGAAGCTTGTCGAAATGAACACCAAGATGGATTGCACTTATAATTATCTCAACACCAAATTTGAGACATTAAATGCAAGACTGAAGTCCATAGAAATCACAGCTCATCTACTTCTTCTCCAAGGCCTACTGGGCAACTCCCAGGGAAATAATTCCAGAACCCCAAGGATTTCCACGTCCAAGCTATTACCTTGAAGAGTGGAAGAGAGCTCCCTGGATGACAAGGACCTATTCCAGTCACTGAGGACAGTGAAGATCAGGTTGGGGAGGATTTGTGTCAAGATGAAGTACAGAAAGACAAACTCGACCACACCACTCGAGTGCACGATCGAGTGCATGATCCAGCACCCACTCGAGTGCACGATCAAGTTGCTGATCGAGTTGGGACTCCTACTGCTAAGAAACTTGTTGTTTCAAAGAAAAAAAAAACATGCTTTGTTCCACCTCCATACAAGGCTAAGCTTCCATTTCCGAGTAGATTTAAGTAAGAGAAAATGGAGAAGTATAAAGCTCTCTTTGACAAGCAGATGAGTGAACTTGCGATCAGGATTCATCTACTAGACGCATTCATGCTTGCGCCTCACTATCAAAAGTTCTTGAAAGATGTAGTGATGGAAAGGATTAAGGAAGTTCAGGGAATGGTAGTACTAAGCGAAGAATGCAGTGCCTATTATACAAAATAAGGTTGTCCAAAAGCTAGGTGACCCTGGTTCTTTCACTCTACCATGCTATCTAGGTCCATTGGTTTTCAAGAAGTGTATCTGCGATCTTGAAGCTTCAATAAGCCTTATGCCACTTTCTGTAGCTAAGAGGCTAGGGTTCAGTAAATACAAATCCTGCAACCTCTCCTTGGTCTTGGCTGATAGGTCTATTAGAAGACTTACCTATCAAGATTGGAGACGTGGAAGTGCCTACAGACTTCGTCGTGCTGGAAATGGATGAAGAACCAAAAGATCCTTTGATCTTAGGAAGGCCCCTCTTAGCCACAGCTGGAACATTCATTGATGTTAGGAAAGAGAAGATTGATCTTAATCTGGGAAAGGATCTCAAGATGAAGTTTGACATCAAGGATGTTGTGAAGAAGCCAACAATCGAAAGACAGACCTTCTGGATCGAGGAAATGGATCAACTAGCTGATGAATTGCTAGAGGAGCTTGATGAAGAAAGAGATGAATTCAAGGTGAATGGGCAGAGAGTCAAGCCCTATATGGTTCATCAGATCATTCCAGAGGGGACCTTAGTTCCTCTCTATCAACCACCTTAAGCCTAATGACTATGAAAAGTCAAGCTTAGAGACTTTAAACAAGCTCACTTGGGAGGAAGTTCCATGTCTATCCCTGTACATATTGCTTTCAGTTTTTGGTATTTTTGATGTGTTTTTCCTAGTGTTTCAGGTGGTCAGGTCACAGGAGAAGGGTTTGATCACAAGATTTTCGATTGAGAACAAGAAGAGCCGATTCGAGCAAGCGACTCGATCACGAACTCGAGCCAGCGATCGAGTCCACGATCGAGTCAGTGATCGAGTCCCAACACGATCACACACTCCAGCCCAGTTACACCAGAGAGAGCATGGACACGTTAGTCGCATCCTACTTCACCAACCCTTGAGGTAACTCCCCAACCCTATCATTGTACATACCATTGCATCATGTGTACAAAATAGGACTAGGTGAGAAGTTGATTCTGGGTTTGAGTTTGGTTGAAAAAGAAAGAAAAGATTGAGAAAAGGTTAAGAGCTCTTAGGAGGGGAATGTAAAAAACAAAGAGAGTTGGTTGTTCTAGTAAAGGATTTGAGAGGTATTGAAAAGAATGGTTCTCGGCAAAAGAAAGAAAAGAAAGAAAAATAAGAAAAGAGCAAAAAGCTTAAGATGTCTTTTATGAAAAGAAGAAAATACAACCAGAGTTGATAAGAAAAACCCCAATCCGCTAAAAGTGATCAAATTCAGAAGGAAACCTCTCCTAAGAGTAAGAATGAAAAGGTGTGAGCTAACAAGAAGAGCTTAAGTAAAATGGATAGAAATAGGATCATCTTCTGAGTTTAGAATTAGGAAGGCTGAATTGCTTTTGTATCTTTGGGTAGATGGGATTATGTTCTTGTATGCATAGGTTGGCCCTTACTTTTAGCATTCTTCTAAAGCTCAGTTCTTATCTTGAGAGATCCCTGTTATGAATTGCTTAAACCACACGTGAAGGGACCATCTTTGTCTCTTAACCTTACCCTTAGCCAAATGAGTTCGTTGAATATGCATAACTTGATTCATGGTTTCTGCTTAATGAATGTTAAAGGGAATGGTTGATTTGAAAGCATGTTGTTGTTGAGACTGAAGTAGAGTTATGTTGTGAAGAGTATGGCTAAGGTTTTTAAGTATGACTCACTCACCTTGCATCTTAGAGTTCTTAACGTGGACATTGATTTTAACTATTCTATCAGTTTGTTTTGGTTCTGAGTCCCCACCTTCAAACCTCTTCTCCAGCTTCTGTTTTGTTTGTTTACTTGAGGACAAGCAAATACTAAGTTTGAGGGACTTGATATGTCTATATTTTACCTATTTTAAGCATACATTTATCACCCATTTAGCATTATTTCATCCTTCATTCGCACCATTTAGAGTCCCTTGCTTCTGTTTTCCATACTTAGGAATTTTTGCATCAGCATTGCATACATCTTTTGAACAAGGGGTTGAAATAGGTGATTCGGAGCTTCTAAGAGCTAAGGAAGGAATGGATGAGAAAATATGCACAAAGCTGGATCGAGGAGCATACAAAGCAAGGCAGGAAAGAAGCCACTCGAACAAACACTCGATCGCACACTCGATTGCACAATCGAGTCGACAACCAAAAGAAGCACTCGATCTCACACTCGATTGTATGATCGAGTCGAACACGAACGCATTGGACTCGACCACAGAACTCGACCACCTCGACCACATGACTCGACCACGGACTCGATCACCAACTCGAGTGCGTGATCGAGTGCACACTCGAGTGGAGCCTTGCTGACTTCTTAATTTGTCGTTTTGTGTACTAGGGTTTGCAACCCACCCTATAAATAGACGCCTTACGTTATTAACTAGGGGATATTACGTTTTTCCTTATGGTTTTTCTCTGTAGCCACCAAGAAAACTCTAATTTGTAATCCAAATTTCTTTTGATCTATTAAGTTTATGTTGTTGCTTTTTTGAAGCTTATTACTCTTTTCATCCTTATTTTTCTGATTATGTAAGGTTTAGGAATTTATGGGTTTTTTTCTTGATGTTCTTTATGAGTTCTGAGTAGTTTTTTAGGGTTCTTGAGGATGGGTTAGATTAGTGAGGAATCCTTAGTCTCCTAGGACGTTTATGCTTAGATTTCTATGAATTCTGGATTAGTGTTCTTAATGCTAGTTTCTCTCTGATCAATTGGAATTAGAGCCCAGATATTTCCACACCCACCAAGTGTTTGATGAAATGTCTGAACCAACTAATTCAAGAGATTTACATTTCTAGCCTAAGAGATTAGTTGTCTAGAGTGTTTATTGGCTTTAATAGACTGAATCTTAATGCTTGTTAGGTTAGATTTCGCTAATGAGAGTTAGGTCTGGAACTAGCTTAGCTTGATGATTTCTGTCATGAAAGTGGATTAGTCAGCTTTTGAGTATATTGTCTAGGGATTACTTCTGCTTGAGTTTTGTTAAACACCTTGGTTGATTAAGGAGGAATGACTAGTCCATTACCCCATCCTAAGGAGCTTCTTGTTTATCTGATTGTTCTGTTGCTATTCTTTGTTTATTAGCTTATGTTAGCTTCTGTCAGCTTATGTTAGCTTCTGTCAGCTTCTGTTAGCTTCTGTCAGCTTCTGTCAGCTTCTGTTAGTTTTTGTTAGTCCCAATTGCTTGTTTTAGCTTATGTTCTTGTTTTAGTTTTTGTTAATACTTTATGTTCCTTTAGGTTGTTAGACAATACAAATATTATTACTTGGCTTGACTTAATATGATTTGATCACATCCTGTCTGTTAGCATCACACCCATTTGAATTGATAACCTTCTCTATTACAATGACATGATAATGCATTAGGAAATCGATAGCAAAAACCTACTTATCACAGGTTCAGAGGCAAAAGGAGTATGCATGCTTTGATGAGATGATGAGACAACTTGTCGTCAGCCTTCCTTTCTTATATTTGGTTCTAAGGATCTGTACCTACAGAAACTACTTGAAAGATGTCTTAACTAAGAGGAAAAGCTTTGTCGAAGGTGTCATATTGATTTCCAATGGGAAAGAGTATATTGACATTAAGGAGTCTGAGAGACAAAAGAGTAACGAGATGAACCTCACTGATAAGGGAAACGAGGTAGTAGGAACAGAAATGGTCAGTTTTGAGTTTAATGCCATAGTTCCATTCACTAATCCAAAGAAACTCGATGATCCAGGGGGTTTTGTATTACCTTTCCGGATTGGACAATCCGTATTTGAAAGTTGCTTATGGGATTTAGGAGCTAGTGTAAGCTTGATGCCTCTTTCTATGTCGAAGCGCTTTGGCATCACTAATTTTAAACCGTCAAAGATTTCCTTATTTTTTGCCGATCGTTCAGTGCGATTTTCGATTAGTTTGGTGGAGGATGTGCATGTTAGAGTTGGGAATTTCTACATCCCGACTGATTTCATCTTTTTGGAGCTTGATAAAGAACCTCATGATTCTCTCATCCTTGGTGGACCATTCTTGAACACTGTAGGAGCTCTGATCGATGTAAGGAGAAGCAAGATCAATCTACAGATTCGGGATCATCTTTTAGAGTTTGACAGGAGAAAGACGATGAAGAATCCTACTATTGGAGGTTATGCATTTTCCATCAACAAAACTGATGAGTTTGGTGACAATCATGAAAAAAGTTGCATTGGATAGAGTGAGGTCAAGGAAGTCCTGGATGAAGACACTCACAGTCCAGCAAAAAGGGTTGATGATAAGGTCGAGGTAAAGACAAAAAGGGTCAAGGGAGATCCTTGTATAACTTTGAAACCGCTGCATTCTGTAGGCGATACCATTGAGTATAAGGTGCAGTGTAAAGGAACCTCGAAACCTTTCTCCAAAACTTCAACGTTGAAAGAAAAAGGTCGAAAAGTTGTGAAAGGACTTATGAATAGAGTTCTGAAGCTAAAGAAGGATGATTGGAGACTTTGTTTTGGAGCGAGTTCCTGTGCTCATGCCCATTGATTCACGAGAATCCGGTCAAGCTAACGACTTTAAACAAGCGCTTTGTGGGAGGCAACCCACCTGGTATTTGTATATATTCTTTTTCGTACTTTTTCCTTTAGGTCTTTGTTCACTCCTCTGTGGAGAGACAGACCGATCAATCCAGCTGTTGGATCAATCGATCCATGTAATTAATATCTTTGCTTGTTTTGAACATATACTGTAAGATCGATCGGTCTGACACTCGGACCGATCGATCCATTTTTGTTGAACGGATACACATCTGACAAATGTTGTAAGATTGATCGGTCCAACTTTGGCTCGATCGATCTGTCCGACACGCATCCAATAGATGTTATAAGATCGATCGCTCCAATATCCGAACCGATCGATCCGTTCTCAATGCGTTCGACCAGAAGCTGTCCGATCAATCGGTCCAACATCCAGACTAATCGATCCCCAGGTAAGTCACTCTTCCTTGTGCATTTTTCACTTGATTTCAACCGGTCTAAACTGGATTGATCGGACATTATCGATCCGCCTTTGTTCTTCTTCCTCTCTCTTTTGTGATGAACCCTAACTCTCTAAACCCATAACTTGTTCGATTCTTTACCGATTCTTACTATTTTTGGCTCAAATCCACACGGTTTTTTGAGCTCTTTCTATTTCTTGAGTTTGTTTTCGCAAATAGCAAATGTATGGGATAGTCAGAGCATTATAGGAAGAGTTTTGACACACTAGCAAAGCATTGTCCGGATCCATAGCGCGGGCACACAAGCTGAGGATCCTCACCTACGATCCATAACAGGGAAATGGGACGCTCACGATACCAAGGTTATTGTATACATGTAGACGGTTGAGATTATTCCAATACGGGTTGGTAGCGAGTACGCATTGCAGGATCTTGGGCTGTTTGATGATGCTGTTGTGATGTTTGAGGCGATGGATGTTGGACGGTTGTGGAGGTTATGTCATTACACCTATCCGAAATACGTGTAGGAGTTCCTTGCCACTTGTCACCTCACATACAAGGATCCCAAGGCTCCTATAGTGAGTGAAGGGACTCTGACCTTCTTCCTCGACAATAAGCATTTCTCTTTGCCCCTACGTGTCATTTGCGAGATCTATGGTTTTCGGCAAGGAGAGGATGTGTCTTTTCTGAAGTTTGCACATGCAGATGCGAACAGGTTTTGGGGTTTGATTGACTATGGGTCGTATACATCGCGCAGTGCCAAGATCAATGCGATCAGGAACCCGGTTCTTCGATGTGTTGTGAAGATAGTCAGCAACACGTTATTCTTCAAGGAAAATTGTGGTTCAGTGCGTGAAGATGAGTTGTGGATGCTGTTTTATGGGGTTAGGCATCTTCTGGAGGAGTTTAGTGATCGCCCGAATCCGACCGTTAACCTGATAGCAGTTTTGTGTGTGATGCTCGTGGTAGCTGCTGAAGGTTTCTGCGCCAGAGTCGGCTCAGAAGAAGCTGCATGTTGGAACCATTCTCATGCCTATCTTCATACGTTGTGGAGTTGATTTGGGCAAGACTAAGCTCGATAAGTGATATGCTCAAATTATCCCTAGAGCTTACTCTCTCAAATTAAGAGATCGATGCAGTACTTACGGGTCGAATCCACAGAGACTGATGTTCACACAATAGATTAGTAGTTTGGTTTTTAGCTAAATAGTGATTAAAAAAAAGTAAAACAGGCAAGCAAAAGTAAATGTGTTTGTTTTCAAATATAGAAAAGCTAGACTTAGGGAAATTCTTCAGGAATTCAGAATTGTTAAACAGATATGCATTGCAGGGTTGGTTAAGAACCGTTCTTGAACTTAAACACAAAATTCAAACCAATCAACTTTCGTTGCAGAGATTATCTATGTCTATAACAGTGAATCCCAAATTTCTTTGCAAATTCAACAATCAAAACATGCATTAAATCCAAGTTCGATATGTTCACAAAATCCCTAAATCAAATGTCTTTGCAGATAGGTATTTTGCTCATCAAGGTTTAATTCAGGAAACCAATAACATTTTCGTGTCTACCAATTATCCTATGATCTAAATTCCAGTTGATCAGTCTAGAACTAGCATTAATCTCAACCTAGATGAAGAACTATATGATAACCCTAACAGAGCAAATCCAATTCAACAATTCATCCTATCCTTAGAAAAACCCTAAATCTAACAAGTGAATTACTCAGACATAATCAATGTAACACAAATCATAATCTGAATAAATTGCATTAGAATAGAAATAAAGGGAGTTCGAAATCTTCTCTCTACAATGAGTTCTGATCTGTTTCTCCCAACAAGCTTTCAAAATCCAATTGCCAAAAGTAAAGATAAGATCTGTTCTAAAACTCTAAAAACAACTATTTATACTCTAAAACATGTCAGGGACTTGTCTTGCAATTAGGGAAAACTTCTGGGTCATTCTGTAATTCTTCAAAAGTCTTTAAAAACTCGTGTGCAACAAGTAGTGGCGACCGGTGTCGAGCGACACTAGGAGGCAGTGTCGATCGACACCAACATCCATCGTGATCTCCAACTTGCTCTTCTCAGCTACAGAATGCCAAATGCTTCCAATCATCCCAATATGCATCCAATGATTCTAAAACGTACCTGAACCTACAATGACTCGATAGAGACACAAAAACACCAAAAAGACTCTATAAACAGGACTTATATCATGGTTAAAAAAACCGGATAAACCATGATATATCAACTCCCCCAGACTTAGCCTTTGCTTGCCCTCAAGCAAAACAGAAACTTAACCTGTGGAAGAAGTTTGCAAATCGCGGAAACTCCCTTTTCTCTTAAACCAATGCATTGAAAATTCAAACCAAAATCCATATGCTCAACAGACCAATTCAAATCCAACCTCCATGTACTTCTCCGTAAGCTTTTCTGTACCCCAGATTCACTCCACAATTCCACAACAATTCCCATTAGCCTTCATCGCTGGGTCTCATCAATGAAATCAGTGCCAAGGACATTCTAGACTCATTCCCATTCAATACCATGACAAACTAACCAACTTCCACATCTTTTTGGTACTCTTTCTCTCCCCCAGACTTATTCTTTTCTCAACATCTTTTGTGTTGTTTTTTTTTTTTGTTTCTTTTTTTTTTCTCAAAAGTGTAGGCGAATAATGGTATCATAGGAAATTTTCCTAACCTCGCTTCCAACTTTTGTGTGATCATTCCTTTTGAAGTAAAATAATGGGGTCGTTGGAAATTTTTCTATCCCTTTACTTTAAAGAAAATCATATCATCTTTTCTACAAATAAACACACTCTTTTTACTGAGTAAGGGAGAGGAGTACCATTACTTTTTTTAATTAGGCTTTTTGTTTGTCAGGTAAGAACGAGGAGTCAAGCCCTAAGAACACCAGCTGCATTGATGAGGTAAAAGGAAGAGCTCAGAAATTAGCTCCCGCTTGTGTGGAAACTGTTGCAAAACATGGGTCTCTCTAGAATACTGATCAGCTTTTGGATTTTTCATTAGTCGCATCTGAACTAAATCTGCATCATTAATCACTCAAGCACATAGAGTAAGAAGAAAGATCGTAATTCCCTAACCAATGTCAGCGACTACCTCCCCCAGACTTGAGAATCACTGTCCCCAGTGATACCAAAGTAAGTGGTGGTAAAAGAAAAAAATCAAGTGGAACAATATGGAGTTAAGAGAGTCATGGCGTAACCTGTGCCTGGTGTCGAACGACACCCAACGTTGGTGTCGATCGACACCAATTGCATATCGTCTGGTGTAGTGAATGGAAAGCGGTGTCGAGCGACACTAGGAGAGAGTATCGATCGACACCAAGCCTGTTTGCAGAAACGAGTTCTAGCAAGAAACATTGAACTGGCGATCGAAATCCAAAAAGCACATTACCAAACGAATGACTAATCCTCATCTGTAGCCTCATCATCAGAAGGGGTGGGTGCACGTCGAGAAGGAGCAGACCTGGTCGAGGGATCTGTTCCGTTTCCTACGCGTGTCAATAGTGGTGGATCGATCAAATGGAGAGTGAAATCGAGTTGCCCGTGAGATTCCGATCAAAATAGCACCTGAAATCGTTCAAATCGCCCAAGAATCGCGAAAGTTAGGGAGGTTTTGAGAATTTGTGAATCAATTTTGAGTTTATGACGCTCGACACTGGGCATATAAACTTATGGTGTCGAGCGACACCATTGACTGGTGTCGAACGACACCAACACCATTATTCGTCAACGAGGTAATCCATCGGTGGCGATCGACACTAAAGAGGAGTGTCGATCGACACTGAGGCCATGGTCAGACAAGACTCAATGGAAATAAACCAAAACCAAATGAAATAAATAAAAAGCAAAAGAGATATGATACAGAGTTACCACAGTGGGTTGCCTCCCACTTAGCGCTTGTTTTGAGTCATTAGCTCGACTTGGCAGTTGATTAAACAGAGGGTGTATCGTCCAGATGGATAATGTGGCTGTCAGGGATGGCGGCATTCGCCCAGTAATGTTTCACCCTTTGTCCATTCACAGTAAACTCCTTGCCGTCAGAGTTCATTAGGACAACAGCACCATATGGTCGAACCTCCTTGATGGTGAAAGGACCTGACCAACGAGAACGCAATTTTTCAGGAAATAAAGTTAAACGAGAGTTGTACAGAAGTACCTGGTCGTTCGGTTCGAATTTCCTGGAGATGCTCTTCCTATCATGATAGGCTTTTGTTTTTTCTTTGTACAGCTTAGAGTTCTCATAAGCATGGAACCGGATTTCATCCATCTCATTCAGCTGAACCATCCTCCTGTCAGCAGCAGACCTGATGTCGAAATTCATCATCTTAACTGCCCAACCTGCCTTATGCTCTAATTTCACTGGAAGGTGACATGCTTTCCCATAAAGCAGATGAAACGGTGTGGTGCCCAATGATGTCTTGAATGCTGTCCTGTAAGCCCATAGCGCATCTTCCAACTTGGCAGACCAATCCTTCCTTGTCTTACTCACTGTTTTCTCTAGGATCTCCTTAATCTGCCTGTTGGACACTTCCACTTGTCCGCTTGTCTGAGGATGATAAGGAGTAGCGACACGATGATGTACCCCGTGCTTCTTCAACAACTTTTCAAAGACCCTGTTGATGAAGTGTGAACCGCCATCACTGATCACAATTCGAGGAACTCCGAAGCGAGGAAAGATAATGGTCTTAAACAGCTTAAGAACCACCGCAGAATCATTCCTAGGACTAGCAATTGCCTCCACCCACTTGGAGACGTAATCTACAGCGACCAGAATGTACTTGTTCCCTAAAGAGGAGGGGAAGGGACCCATGAAATCAATACCCCAGCAATCGAAGACTTCAACCTCGAGGATGAAGTTCTGTGGCATCTCATGGTGTTTGCTGATATTTCCTCTGCGCTGACAGACATCACATGTGGAGATGAATGCATGGGCATCCTTGAACATAGTGGGCCACCAAAACCCTGCTTGAAGAACCTTGGACACTGTCTTGAAGGTAGCGAAGTGTCCTGCATACTCAGACCCGTGACAATGAAACAACACATCTGAAACCTCAGATTCCGCAATGCATCTTCTGTAAACCCCATCAGAGCAGTGCTTATACAAGTAGGGCTCGTCCCAGTAGAATCGCCTGAGCTCTCGCAAGAATTTCTTCTTAGCATACCCTGTGAAGTTATCTGGCTCATCTTCCGCAGCAAGGTAGTTGGCAATATCAGCGTACCACGGACGAGGTGAAACAGCTACAGAAGCTGCATAGCCGGCACAGCCCAACTCCGAAGCACCATACGGGGGGTGTCGATCGACACAGGAAGTGGTGTCGGTCGACACTGAGACCAATCCATGAGCGTTCTGCAAATTATGTCGCAAAAATGCCTGTAGATCCTGCTGAAAACCGGTTTCGACCAGGTTGATGGCTTCCGCAGGTAGATCATCATGAATAGGAACACCGTCGTCAATCCAAATCCTTGAGAGATGATCAGCAACACCATTCTCAACCCCCTTCTTGTCCCTGACCTCGATGTCGAATTTCTGAAGCAGAAGAATCCATCTCAACAATCTCGGCGTAGCATCCTTTTTCTGCATCAAGTATTTGAGAGGTGAGTGATCTGTATGGACGATCACCTTAGATCCTACCAAGTAAGTTCGAAACTTCTCAAAAGCAAATACAACAGCCAACAGTTCCTTTTCTGTTGTTGCATAATTCTTCTGTGCGTCATCAAGCGTTCTGCTTGCGTAGTAGATGGCATGAAGCTTCTTGTCCTTTTTCTGTCCCAGAACAGCCCCAACTGCGAAGTCACTAGCATCACACATAACCTCAAAAGGTAGATCCCAATCTGGAGGTTGGACAATAGGAGCACTCACTAATGCTTGCTTAATCTGTTCGAATGCTGAGAGACAATCAGCATCGAACTCAAATTGGACATCCTTGCAGAGCAAAGCAGTTAGTGGCTTAGCGATCTTGCTGAAATCTTTGATGTATCTTCTGTAGAAGCCAACATGTCCCAGAAAACTCCTTATTGATTTCACAGAGTTAGGAGGTGGTAAACTCGTCATCACCTCAATCTTAGCTCGATCAACCTCAATCCCAGCTTCTGAAACCCGATGCCCAAGCACAATACCATCGCGGACCATAAAGTGACACTTCTCCCAATTCAGAACCAGATGCTGTTCTTCGCATCGAGCAAGCACTTTGCACAAGTTGTCCAGACAGTCTTTAAAAGAGGACCCATAAACAGAAAAGTCATCCATAAAGACCTCCATGTAGTCATCGATCATGTCAGTGAAGATTGACATCATACATCGCTGAAAGGTCGCAGGAGCATTACAAAGTCCAAATGGCATCCTGCGATATGCAAAAGTACCATAGGGACAAGTGAAAGTAGTCTTCTCGTAGTCGTCTGGATGGATAGCAATCTGAAAGAATCCTGAATACCCATCAAGGAAGCAGTAGTATGAGTGACTGGCTAACCTTTCCAGCATTTGGTCAATGAATGGCAGAGGGAAATGGTCTTTCCTGGTCGCAGCATTCAACTTCCTGTAGTCAATACACATCCTCTGGCCTGTTACTGTGCGTGTAGGTATCAGCTCATCTCTGTCTTAAGAACTGTAACCCCTCTTTTCTTAGGAACCACATGCACTGGACTGACCCAATTGCTGTCGGAGATAGAATAGATGATACCAGCTTCCAGCAATTTCATGATCTCCTTCTTAACAACCTCCTTCAGATTCGGGTTTAGCCTCCTCTGATGCTCAACTGACGATTTTGTCTCATCCTCAAGATAGATCCTATGCATGCACAAATCTGGAGAGATACCTACAATATCATCAAGAGAATAGCCAAGAGCTTTGCGAAACTTGCGCAGCTTACTTAGCAATAAAGTGAGCTCTGCGTTGTTTAAAGAAGCATTCACAATGATAGGATCAGAAGAGTTTTCACCAAGGAACGCGTACCTTAGCCCTGCAGGGAGTTGTATGAGATCAACCTTAGGAGCTTTCTCTGGACTCCAATCACTAACAGGAGCAACCTTTTCAGAAGTTGCAATACACTCCTCTGTACCTGTTGACTGCATCATCTGATCGCTCGTGTCCATTAGCCTGACATATCCAGCAGCAATGTCATCTAAATGCTCTGTTTCCTCTGTAGGAGTGAGCAAAACCCTTTCCAAAGGGTCCTCAGGGTGCATCTCGTGGAAAATCTCCAGAGCAAGGTTGGATAATGTATCCACATAGAAGGTCTGCCCATCAATGGTAGGTCTCTTGACTAGCTTATCCATATCAAAGTTCATCATCAAGTCACCCACATTCAGCCCTATCCGTCCTTTCCTTACATCGATGATTGCACCAGCTGTAGCCAAGAAAGGTCGTCCTAAAATCAGAGGATCCTTAGGTTTCTTCCTCATATTGCAGAACCACGAAGTCAGTGGGAATGAGACAATCCCCTATCGTTATTGGAACATCCTCAAGCACACCATCCGGATTCCGAACAGAACGATCAACTAGTATAAGCGTAATCCGGGTTGATTGGAAATCAGTCATCCCAAGGTTGACTGCAACAGAACGAGGCATCAAATTAACACTAGAACCCAAATCACACAAAGAACGTGCAAACCTGTCAGAGAAGATGTTGCAGTCCAAAACAAAGCTTCCAGGGTCTGGGAGTTTGTCCGGAATCTTGTTCTGATTAACAGCGCTGACATGAGCAGAGATCATCATCACACTTTGCTCAACATTCATATCCTTGGTCACCATCCGCTTCACATACCGTCTGATTACAGGGGAAGTCTTTACCGCATCAATCAAAGGGATCTCAATAATGAGCTTATCCATCATGGCCTTGCATCTGGCATCTTCCAACTCCTATTTAGACTTTCTAGGGTTCCTAGGATAGGGAACCTTAGGCTTGTATATTCGTTCTGTAACTGGACGAGGAATGTCGATCGATTCTGGTTGTGATCGCTCATGGTGTCGAGCGACACTGGAGTGGTGTCCACCGACACTTGTTGTTGGTGTCGACACCGCCGTGTCGATCATGGTCGATTTTGGTCCGTCATACGTAGAATTCTTGTTATCCTCTGGATGGTGTCGATCGACACTGATGTTGTGTCAGTCGACACGAGTACCTTGTGTCGAGTCTTCGGTGTCGAGCTTGGTCGATTTCTCTTTGTCATACGTAGAATTCTTCGGAGTTGCGACTGGTGTCGATCGACACATAGGGGTGGTGTCGTTCGACATTGGTCGTTGATCACCAGACACTTCATCTTCCACATCCTCCAACTCCTGGAGTTCGTCTGTGGTGAGATGCTTCAACACAAGTTGAAAGGTCTTGCCACTTCTCAACGAGATGGCATTACAGGGATGCATAGGATTGGCATCAGTCCTTCCTGGAAGGAATCCTTCTTAAGCAACCTAAGTATCTAGCTTCTTGACATGCGTGCTCAAAGCTTCAAACTTCTCATTCAGGTCTGTGTACAGAGCATCAATCTTCCCATTGAAGTCTACTGTAATCTTCTGTTGACCTTCCAAAATCTGTTCTAGCATAGCTTTAACATCGCTATCTTGAGTCTGTGGAGCAGGTTTCTGGTAGGAAGAGTTCCCATAGTTTCTGCTGAAACTGCTGGTCGGATAAGGCTTCTGATAGTCTGACCTTGGAGGATAGGCTGAAGAGTTCTGATTACCTGCAAAATTCGACCGCTGATTGTTTCCACTGTACCCTCTGTTCCCTTGGTAGTTACCATACCGTTGACCTTGAAACCCAGCCTGATTGACAAACTGCACTTCTTCTTCTGATCGTCTTTCTGGCTCAAAGGTCTCAACTTCTGCAGCAAAATGAACAGAATTCTTACCAATAAGGAGGTTGTGAACTGAATCCAACTTAGCCTTGACCTCAACAATTTGACCACCTTCAGAGCTACCAGCTAGCTTCTTTCTCTCAAAATCAGCATTCTTCGTGCTGTTGCTCGAAGCCAAGTTCTCGATCAAAGTGACTGCATCCTCTAGATATCTGGTGTTGAAATTGCCATTACTCGCAGCATCGAGAGCCATCTGATATCTCCAATCCACGCCTCTGAAGAAGATACCCAGTAGCTGAACCTCGCTGAACCCATGATGCGGATAAGCTCGCTGATAAGCTCTGAATCGCACCCAAGCAGCCTTGAATGCTTCAGCTGGTTGTTAAGAAAAAGTTGAGATCTTCGTTCTCGCATCCTCTGACCTTGCATCATCATAGAAGTTGTTCAAGAATGCATTCTTGGTCTCCCACCAAGTCGTCAGAGATCCTGGCTTCAATTGCTTGAGCCAGTAAGCTGCTTCCCCACAAAGAGAGTAGGGGAAGAGTTTGCAGAAGAAGGAATCTGTAGAGACCCCATTAGCCTTGATGCTTGTAACGGGATCCTCAAATCTCTCAATATGATCCATGGGTTGCTCGTGAGGAAGGCCACGGAATGGGTGCTGTCCCACAAGGGTGAAGTATGCGGGTTTCAGCTCGAAGTCATTCCTCTGAAAAGGTGGGGGAATAATCGCAGATCGATTCGCGTAGAACTGATCTGGCCTGTTGTAGTCCCCTAGCGTCCTGCCACGAGCAACCGCAGCAGCAGCAGCAGCTGCCTGCAAGTCCGGAGCTTCGATAGCAAGTGGATTTGCAAGCTGAAGATCTTTGTTGCTCCTGGTTTTGCGATTAAGCATAAACCTGAAACACAAAGAGAAAAGAAAAACAAGAAAAACGTAAGTAAATAAATAACAAACGAATTTAGACTAAAACCGAACAGAAACCTAATGATGAAACAAGAGTCCCCGGCAACGGCACCAAAATTTGATATGCTCAAATTATCCCTAGAGCTTACTCTCTCAAATTAAGAGATCGATGCAGTACTTAGGGGTCGAATCTACAGAGACTGATGTTCACACAATAGATTAGTAGTTTGGTTTTTAGCTAAATAGTGATTAAAGAAAAATAAAACAGGCAAGCAAAAGTAAATGTGTTTGTTTTCAAATATGGAAAAGCTAGACTTAGAAAAATTCTTCAGGAATTCAGAATTGTTAAACAGATATGCATTGCAGGGTTGGTTAAGAACCGTTCTTGAACTCAAACACAAAATTCAAACCAATCAACTTTCGTTGCAGAGATTATCTATGTCTATAACAGTGAATCCCAAATTTCTTTGCAAATTCAACAATCAAAACATGCATTAAATCCAAGTTTGATATGTTCACAAAATCCCTAAATCAAATGTCTTTGCAGATAGGTATTTTGCTCATCAAGGTTTAATTCAGGAAACCAATAACACTTTCGTGTCTACCAATTATCCTAGGATCTAAATTCCAGTTGATCAGTCTAGAACTAGCATTAATCTCAACCTAGATGAAGAACCATATGATAACCCTAACAGAGCAAATCCAATTCAACAATTCATCCTATCCTTAGAAAAACCCTAAATCTAACAAGTGAATTACTCAGACATAATCAATGTAACACAAATCATAATCTGAATAAATTGCATTAGAATAGAAATAAAGGGAGTTCAAAATCTTCTCTCTACAATGAATTCTGATCTGTTTCTCCCAACAAGCTTTCAAAATCCAATTGCCAAAAGTAAAGATAAAATCTGTTTTAAAACTCTAAAAACAACTATTTATACTCTAAAGCACGTCAGGGACTTGTCTTGCAATTAGGGAAAACGTCTGGGTCATTCTGTAATTCTTCAAAAGTCTTTAAAAACTCGTGTGCAACAAGTAGTGGCGACCGGTGTCGAGCGACACTAGGAGGCAGTGTCGATCGACACCAACATCCATCGTGATCTCCAACTTGCTCTTCTCAGCTACAGAATGCCAAATGCTTCCAATCATCCCAATATGCATCCAATGATTCCAAAACGTACCTGAACCTACAATGACTCGATAGAGACACAAAAACACCAAAAAGACTCTATAAACAGGACTTATATCATGGTTAAAAAAATCGTAAAAACCATGATATATCAATAAGAGAACATAGACAATCAACATCCCTTGTGCTTGCGTTTTAGGTTCCAGGATAGTTACACGAAGTGATGTTGATGCTGAGGAGGATGATGAGACTTCTTCTGGAGACAGAGAACATGAGCTATGGTCCAAGGAAAAATGCCACACAAACACAAATAAAATCAAAAAGAAAAAAAACAAAAAATGGTAAGTTTGACTTACCTGGGCATCGATCGGTTTGACAGCCACAGGTCGATCGTGTTGAGAACAGATCGAGCGATCTGGATGTTGGACCGATCGATCCGTTCCTCCGCGAACAGGAACCTAAAGAAAAGAAAAGTACGACAATAAAAGAGTATATACAAATACCTGGTGGGTTGCCTCCCACAAAGCTCTTCTTTAAGGTCTTTAGCTTGACCACTCAACACAAAATATTAATCGTAAGAATCAAAAGGTTGAGCCAATGGACCTTCTGTTCTTCACCAATTACTGCAAGAAATGATATGTGGCAAGTAACACACAATTGTCTATGATAAAGAAATAAACTTCACATCAAGTAAAATTACTACAAATGTAGCATATACTTTGAAATATTTCTTGATGATTGAATGCTCATAAGGATCAAATGTATTTAACGGAAAAATAAAGTCAATTTCAGGTTTCAACGAGGTTTTAACAAAATAATCAACTTCATCCCCATTAATCTCATATCAGTATCTCCATCCATATAATCAACCTCAAGATCAGTCACATGCAAAATATTATTAATATCATGCACAATCCCTAGGTACGATTCTTCAAAAGAGATCTAGATACTTCAGGCATTGAAAACTTAAAC
Source organism: Turritis glabra (assembly GCA_900406565.1). Classification (NCBI taxonomy): domain Eukaryota; kingdom Viridiplantae; phylum Streptophyta; class Magnoliopsida; order Brassicales; family Brassicaceae; genus Turritis; species Turritis glabra. Next base: position 136,266 of record OVBN01000077.1, on the reverse strand, counting down.
TCGAGATCATGAATATTCAAGACACAATGATATTCAATATCAAAAAATTTTCATGGTAATCCCTAGCAAGTTTTTCTGCTCTTAAGGTATCTAGTCGTTGAGACTCACATATCAAATCATAACATTCATCAATGATCATGGAAGTATGCAAAATAGAAGTCAGATCTTCAATGCAAGACATGTGAAAATCCTCAAAATCATAAAATTCAAGGGTTGAAATGCCTATACCTTCTATTTCGCTTGGTGGAACCCAATATATTACGGAAGTCGCACTCTCGATGGAGCACAATGCAACTACGCAACAACAGAGAAGGAGCTTCTCACCATTGTGTTCGCTTTTGAGAAATTTAGGTCGTATCTGGTTGGATCTAAGGTTATTTTTCTCACGGATCATGCTGCTTTAAGGTTTTTGTTGTCAAAGAAAGACGCCAAGCAAAGATTGTTGAGATGGATACTTTTGGTGCAGGAGTTTGACTTGGAGATCAAAGACAAAAAGGGTATTGAGAATGGTGTAGTAGAGAACCTTTCACGGTTAAGAGTTGAAGACGAAGTCCCTATGAAGGACACTCTTCTGGGAGAAGAGCTTGCCCTAGTTGAGGATCGCTACATTCGTGAAGTAGAAAAAGCTCGCCTCACAAGCATAACCGACCTCATGACAGTGCACACTACGGAAGGTAAACTACCATGATATGCTGATTTCGCAAATTATCTATCATGTGATGCTCCACCACCATATTTCACAAGGCATGCAAAGAAGAAGTTCATGAAAGATGTTCATCACTACTATTGGGACGAACCGTTTCTATACAAAAAGTGCAAGGACGGTCTTTTCAGAAGATGCATTCCTGATAATAGGATTTTTGCTATCAATTCCCTAATGCATTATCATGTCAGTGCAATACAATAGGTATCAAACTAAATAGGTGTGATGTTAACATCCAGGATGTGATCAAATCATGTTAAGTCAAGCCAAGCAATTAAGTTTTTATGTCTAACAACCTAAGTGAACAAAGAAATGCATTAACAGAAACTAAAACAAGAATATAAACTAACACAAACGATTGTGACTAACAGGAGCTAACATACAGAGAATAGCAACAAAATAAAAGACTAACAAGAACAGAACATTAACAGAAACAGAAATTAGTAAGCAATGCAAACAGAAGAATATAGAGAAATAAAAGCTCCTAAGGATGGGGGTAATGGGTCAATGAATCCTCCTTAATCAACCTAGGTGTTTAGTAAAGCTCAAGCAATGAGTTAATCCCTAGACAATAGGCTCAAAAGCTGACTAATCCACTCTCATGGCAGAAATCATCAAACTAAACTAGTTCCAGACCTAATTCTCATTAGCGAAATCTAACCTAACAGTCATGAAGATTCAGTCTATTAAAGCCAATAAACACTCTAGACATCTAATCTCTTAGGCTAGAAATGTAAATCTCTAGAATTAGTTGGTTCAAACATTTCATCAAACACCCTCTGGGTGTGGAAATGTCTGGGCTCTAATTCCAATTGATCGGAAAGAAACTAGCATTAAGAACACTAATCCAGAAGGGATTCATAGAATTCTAAGCTTAAACACCCTAGAAGACTAAAGATTCGTCACTAACCTACCCCATCCTTAAGAACCATAGAAAACTACTCAGAACTCATGAAGAACATGAAGAACACAAACCCAGAAAATCCTAAAACTTGCATAATTAGAAAGATAATGATATGAGGAGTAATAAGTATCAAAGAATCAACAACAGAAACGAAATATATTGAAAGCAATCTAGATTACAAAACTAGGTGTTCTTGGTGGCTTAGAGAGAAACTTAGAAAAAAAACGTATTCCCTCACCAAATGAGTTAAGGAGTCTATTTATAGTGAGGGTTGCAAACCCTAGTACAGAAATAGACAAAAGAGCATTCGGTGGTCGGACTTGAGTGTGCACTCGATCATGCACTCGAGTTGGTGATCGAGTCCGTGCTCGAGTTCTGTGGTCTAGTTTTGTGGGCGAGTTATGTGGTCGACTCGAGCATGCGATCTAGTCCGTGCTCGAGTTCTGTGGTTGAGTTTTGTGGGCGAGTTCTGTGGTCGACTCGAGCATGCGATCGAGTTCGTGCTCGAGTTCTGTGGGTGAGTTCTATGGTCGACTCGAGCATGCAATTGAGTTCGTGCTCGAGTTATGTAGGCGACTCACTCATGTGATCGAGTCCTTGCTCGAGTGATTTCTTTTCTGCCTTTTCCTCTGCTTCAAGTACTCCTCGGCCCTGTTTTGTCCATATTTCAAACCTCCATTCCTTCTTTAACCCTTAGAAGGTCCAGATTACCTGTTTCAACCCCTTATGCAAAAGATGTATGCAATGCTGGTGCAAGAATGCCTAAGTATGTAAAACAGAAGCAAGTGACCCTCAATGGTACGAATGAAGGATGAAACAATGTTAAATGGGTGATAAATGTATGCTTAAAACAGGTAAAATACAGAGATATCAACTCCCCCAAACTTAGTCTTTGCTTGCCCTCAAGAAAACTAACAAGAGAAAAGCTGGAGAAGAGGTTTGAAGGTGGGGACTCAGAACCAAAACAAACTGATAAAATAGTAAAAATCAATGTCCAAGTTAACAATTCTGAGATGCAAGGTGAGTGAGTCATACTTAAAAACTTTAGCCATACTCTTCTCAACACAATTGATATCTCTGTATTTTACCTATTTTAAGCATACATTTATCACCCATTTAACATTGTTTCATCCTTCATTTGCACCATTTAGAGTCACTTGCTTCTGTTTTGCATACTTAGGCATTCTTGCATTAGCATTGCTCTATGCCCAAATTAACCCTAGAGCTACTCTCTCAAATTAAGAGATCGATGTAGTACTTAGGGATCGAATCCACAAGGACTAATGTTCACGAAATAGATTAGCAGTTTGGAAATCTAGCTAAATCTCAAAAGATGTAATGTAAAACTAACAAAGTAAAAAGTAAAAGATGTAAATTCAATGAGGATAAAGGATAGACTTAGGTAAATTCTCAGGAAATTCAGAATTCCAGAACCAAACAATTATCAGGATTGTAATTAAAAACCATTCTAGAACTCAAATCACTAATGTAAAATCAACAAACTTTCGTTGCGAGAATTATCTATGCCTAAATTTTAGAATCTCAAATCTCTTTGCGAATTCTTCAAGTTAAATAAGCATTAAAGTTCAGGTTTGATATGTCACAAAATCCCTAAACTTGCTCATCTAAGATAGTTCAGACAATCAATTACACTTTCGTGTCAACCAATCTAGATGAAGAACTCTATAGATTCAATCCTAACAATCAAACAACCTAACAATTTATGAATTCTTTTGAAAACCCCAAACCTAACAGGGAGATTACTCAGACATGATTAATGAAACACAAATCAATAACTCAATAAATTGCATTAAGAAAAGCAAAAGAAGAAGAAAGGAGTTTAGAAATCTTCTCCAAAAATCGCTGAAAAGATGGCTGCTCAAAATTCAAGCATTCGTCTAAACAATGACCTTAAAATCCTATAAATAGGCTAAAACACGATTTGGGTTTTATTTGTAAGCGGGGAACACTTCTAGACAGAATTTGCAATTCTTCAAAACTTCAAAAAGACGAAAAATTCAATTGCCGTCAGATATTGGTGTCGACCGACACTGACCTCTGGTGTCGATCGAAACCCACACCAATTTTGCTCTCCAAGTTCGTTTCTTCAGCGTACCTTCTCGGCTTGCTCCAAAACGTCCCATAATCTCCAGATAAGTCTAAAATGCTCCTAGACCTGCAAAGACTCTAAAAGACTCGAAAAACACCAAAAATACTCTAAAACAAGACTAATATCATGGTTAAAAACTGTAAAAACCATGATATTTCAATTGTATACATCATTTGCATAAGGGTATGAAATATGTGATTTGGAACTTCTAAGAGCTAAGGGAAGAATGGACGTATAAAACATGGATAGAGATGGGAAAGGAGCACAGGATGCAGAGGAAAGAAGCCACTCGATCGACCACTCGATGTGCATGATCGAGTGCATGCCCAAGTCGTACCAAGGAAAGAACTCGACCAGTCATTCGATATGCAACTCGATCCCATGATCGAGTCCGCGATCGAGTGGAACCACCGACTTTGCTATTTTTTCTGTTTCTGTACTAGGGTTTTGAACCAAGACCCTATAAATACCCTTCAGTCTTTACCTAGAAGGGATTACGTTTTTTCCTTAGGGTTTTCTCTATAGCCACCAAGAACAGTTTATTTTGTAATCCAGATTTCTCTCAATCTATTAAGTTTCTGTTGTTGATTCTTTGAAACTTATTAGTCCTTTCATCCTTATCTTTCTGATTATGCAAGTTTTAAAGATTTATGGGTTTGTGTTCTTGAGCATGATTTCTGATATGATCGTGGATGAGCTTGAACCAGAGCATGTACCTGAGCTTGAAGCTGTGGACAAGCATGAACCTGAGGAAGCATTGCAAGTCTCGGTTCAAGAAATTCTCTAAGACACTAAGTTCTTTACTTAGTACAACTTCTAATCAAGTGGACTTTTTGGAGGAAGGATTAAAACACACTACTTTGGTGTTGTTGCAAGTTCAAGACGTTCAAGAGGCTTTAGGAACAACTATCTAAGCCATTCAGGAAAAGAAGTTACAAGTCTGCTTTGCAATCTTGAAGTCTGCCACTACAAGGAAACAGAGAAAAAGCGACTGCAGTATTAGTCGCTTAATAGTCGCCAAAAACTTGTTTACGACTAATTAGCGACTAATACATGTAGTCGTAAATCGTTAGTCGGTAAAGTTAGTAGTCGTAAAATTAGTCGCTAAATAATGACTACGTTACGACTACATGCTGTAGTCGTAAAAGTAGTCGTAAATTAGTCGTATATATTTACGACTATATAACGACTAGTTTATGATTAATCATAATGAACAAAAGTAGTCGTATCGTAGTCGTAAAATTTAGTCACTATTTAACGACTACGTTACGACTAAAATGAATGAACAGAAGTGGGTATGACTTAGTCGTAATTTAGTCGTTAAACTTTTGTGACTAATTAGCGACTATGAGCGACTATGAGCTGACTTATTTGGCGACTGAATTATCGACTAATATAGTCGTTAAATATTGGTCACTGAGTAGCGACTAAGTTGCGACTAATGAGCGACAAAATAGCGATTAATTAGCGACTATGCTGGATGACCAAAAAAAAAATGGTATACGTTTTGTTTCTGATTTGTAATTTGATTCTAAACCTGTTTTGGAATGACTATTTGTTTGAAACGATGCTATATATAAAAACGAAAATAGTAAAAATTCATGAGTTTCACAAGTAAAAAATCTTAAAACATCTAAGATATAAATCCAAATACAAGTTTATGAAAGAGAGTGAGGGATAACAATTAAGTTCATGAGATAGAGTGAGGGGTAAGAAATCTAAAAACCATGGAGTTGATCATGGAGCTGTTGCGGGAGGGTTGTTTAAGAGAGGATTCGTGGTTGTTGCATCAGCTGAATGAGTCGCCATAAAGTCCAGAAATGCCGGATCCGTCTGCCGTAGATACTTTTTCACCAAAGATAATTGGTTGATCATGTCCTTTTGCTCAGCCACAACTTGGGCATTCGCTGCTTCTCAGGTAGCAACCTCAGCATTATAAGCAGCCTGCTCTTCAATTTTACGCTGAGCTTCCTTCAGTTGCTCTTGCAATGTCACAAAGGAAGACTCGCCTGGTTGCTTGCGCTGGCCACGATCCACAATACTATCCTTAAGGCTTCCAACTCCATAAAGAGTTCCTCGGGAATCCTTCTCAGTAGACTGCGAAAAAACAGAGAAAAACAGTTTATATAAAGCATAATTTACAGTAAATCCACATTGATAAATGTTACTTAACCTGAAGAAAGATGGTTGTATACGCATATGTGGTGAGCTCCCTAGGTCGTGAAGCACCGTCTGAAACAAATGAAGTATCTACCTCAAGCGCAAACAACTTCTCTTGCAAATTTTTCTCATATGTTTGAGCGATTCTCTCCGCCTTCCGATCAACATACGTACCATCTGGCTTTGTATGTGTCTTGATGAAAACTTCTCCAAGACTGACTGCTCTTCCCAGTTCATGTTCCTGTAATGTTACAAAATACAGAAAGGTTATGAAAGTATTTACAGTTACAAAGGAATTAGAAAAATATTTAGATATTTAACATTACTAACCATTTCATCTTGGATTTGTTGAGACGACTTAGGGCCTGATAAGTGGATGTGAGGACCAAGACCATTACGGTCAGACATACGAGCATTTGAATAGATGTGACTCCTTTGCTGTGCTTCATCAGTATCCCACTGCTCAACCATCTGTAGCCAAAGAGTCTCCTTGATCCATTTAGGTCTCTCTCGACTAGTCCTTGCATTGCTAACCATGTCTTTGAGCCGACGTTGACAGATCAAAGGATCCCAGGTGTGGTTTTTACAAAATAAAGAGAAAAGTTAAATCATAATGACTGAAAACTGGACACATTCAAGCATAAAGGACAGAAAACTGTACCGCAAACTCGAGGAAGTATCTTTTTTGTCTCTCCCTAGGCACACAAGTCTAGCTATAGTGGACCATCAAACTTGTTTGTAAATTTTTTTGTAATTTTCCGAACCAGTTGGGATTTTTTGTCTCGAGTAAACCTCAAAACACATTTAAACAAGCAGAGAAAGAATAAGTTATATGAATCAAACCAGAAGTCAGTTTGCTAAAGTACAAATGAGTGAAGAAGTAACTTACCAAGTCGTGTTTGGCATCTGTTGGGGAGAGAGAACAGTAGTAAACCTCTCACGGTCTGGCACCATAAGTAGGGCATTTAGAGCCCGAAGCGTGTCTTTCTCGAGTTCCGGTAGAACTGGATCAGGATCGAAGTTGTTACTTTGAGAAGATGGATGACTTTGAGCCTGAGAATTATGAAGTGGAGACAGTGGAGCGACTGGCTGTGGGTTCGATTGATTCAGTGGATTGTTCTGAACTTCTGTTGATGAAAGAGTAGGGTGGTCTTCACATCCTTGAATGACAGAGTTCTGGAAAAGCATCTGCGGCGGTGGAAAGTTACGGAAATGTGGAGCTGCTAACGTTGACTGTTGGGGGATAACGTGCACTTGCTCCTAGAGCATTTGAGTTGGAGGAATTTGGGCCGCCGGCGTGAAATTGTATTGACTCGGTAGAGTAGTGGGTCTTTTTACCGCAGTGGGTGGGTTGGACACTCCGGGTCTCTGAGAAACATTAGGCACCACCTTCCTCTTTCGTCCTCGCTTAACTGTGGACATCGTGTGCTCTTCTATCTGGTAGTATCTGCAACAACACAAACACAAACATACGACTTTTATCTTCAGTTTCCAAAATCAGAGTTTGTGACAAGAGATAAATCAAGCAAGCAGCTTCAATTTCTAAACAAAAGTTGAATCAAAGTTGTTCTTCTTCTACACTAAAGCGTTGACACATTCTATAGTTGAGAAGGAGCACAAGTATCAGGATAAAAAAAAACTCAAGCTATTAAGCTTTGCAAAAACCAAGATAATTCCAGAAAGTCTTATGATCATATCTACCGAGGCAAACCAATTATTAAAATGCACAATTAGTCTGTTTATAACACAGTTCGACAAGTAAAACAATATTTTAAGAGCAGTCCCAGTAAACAAAAGCAAAATCATCAAGGGACAACCCTAGAAAATGCAAGCAGAGGAAAAGCTCCGATCAAAGCAAATGACAACAAAGGATTCCAGCAACTACAAAGCAAGCCTATCTCCAAAGAAACAATACCAAAGCAATGGCAGAAACTGAAATGATTTGGCCACATTTGAATGGAACAGATAGTACCAATTACCAAAGTCAAACCTTTTCAACAGACAATCGAAAGAGAGAGCCAAAAAGTGATCAAACTTAGGGATTGATCAAGTTCAGAAGAACAAATTACCAATCAGCTAAGATTTAACTGCCAAATCGTATAAGAGAGAGCAAATTACACACCCGTAGCGACCGGAAGGATCTGTCTCAACGTAAAGGACCGAGAGACCGAGAAAAGAGAGACCGAGAGAGGAGAGAGATCAAGAGGAAGCAAACTTGTACTGAGACAAAACCACAAATAAAAATATTGTTAAATCATAAGGAGAACAAAACAACAACAGCAGATGAAGCCCAAGAGAGATCGAGAGAGTCAAGGATTCATACCTAGATCGAGAGGAAGCGAAGAGAGATCGAGAGAAGCAGACGGAGGTCGAGAGAGAGAGATAGAGTAGTCCAGGAAGCCAGAGAGATCGAGCAAGAGGAAGCGAGAAAGCAGCGAGAGAGGAGAGACCGAGAGAGGAGAGAGATCGAGAGGAAGCGAACTTGTACTGAGACAAAAACAGAAACAAAAATATTGTTAAATGATAAGGAGAACAAAACAACAACAGTAGATGAAGCCCAAGAGAGATCGAGAGAGGCAAGGATTCATACCTAGATCGAGAGGAAGCGAAGCAAGATCGAGAGAAGCAGACGGAGGTCAAGACAGAGAGAGTGGTCGAGGAAGCCAGAGAGATCGAGCGAGAGGAAGCGACAGAGAATCGAGAGAGGAGAGACCGAGAGAAGAGAGAGATTGAGAGGAAGCAAAGAGAGAACGGGAGAAGCAGACGGAGGTCGAGAGAGAGGGAGTAGTCGAGGAAGCCAGAGAGAGAGATCGGCGCAGACGGAGAGAGAGAGAGAGAGAGAGAGAGAGAGAGAGAGAGAGAGAGAGAGAGAGAGAGAGATAGATAAAGAGAGAGAGAGAGAGAGAGAGAGAGATAAAGAGAGAGAGAGAAAAAAATTAGGGTTGACGATTTGGGTTTAATTGGGCCTAATGAAGTGGGATTGATTTTTGTCGGAGTTAAGTGGGCCGAGTGAATTGGGTTGGGTGGTTAGTCTGGTTTAATTAGCCCAAATTATTAGAAATTAGTCACTAATTAGTCGTTATTCAGTCGCTACGAGTGCATTAAACTATAAAATTGGATTAGGTTGCTTGGGTTTAATTCGACCAAATTTTTTGTTAAATTAAGCACTATTTAACTACTAAAATCAATCGTTATAGGAATAAAACCAAGAAAAATAGATACATATTTGTTAAATTAAGTCGTAATTTGACATATATATTACACCGTACTTTGACATAAGCATAAGATACATATTTTAGTAGCACAAATTTGACATTATCAAGGTTCTTCGTCTTCTGCTTCTTCATCCGAAGAAGATAAATTACACTGGAATTCATCTTCAGGTTCTGCATCTCCGACATCGTAATCGAGATTTATTTGGTTTTCTCCCTCTTCCAAATTGTCAACTACGAGATCTTCTATTGTAGTCATCAATACAACATCATCATTTTCTGTTTGCAAAAGAGTCTGTTATTTGTTTTCATATTCTCCAGAAATATTTCTCCTCGGTTTCACTTTTAGAACATTGAGCCACAATTGCTTCGGTTTCTTTATATATAGGTACGGAATATAACAAACATGATGCGCTTGAGAGGCTGTTTGAAATATCAACATGTAGAAGTTGCACATTATATATATATATATATATATGATATCGACAATAATTAATGTCTATATATATACGTACCTAGAATAAATAGTTCGTAATTATTGTACTTTCTTGATGAAAGAACGTCGACAACGCCACAATTGCTCTTCCGAGTGCCTCTACCGATAACAGGGTCATACCACTTACACTTAAAAAGTGTGATTCTCAAATTGACCATACCCTCATATTCAAGTTCTATGATATTAGTTAAGGTCCCGTAGAAATCCACTGCGTCAGATGCATCCGTGTAATTTTCACCTTTAAAACAGACCCCATAGTTACATGTCTTTCATCCAGCGCTGTGATTCTCTGTATGAAACAAATAGCCTCTTGTTAAATGTATTGGCCATGTTTTAACCTTGTTCAAAGGTCCATGCACTATCTCTTGAACCCAAGTAGAAAATGGATTCGTGGTGTTCCAGTAAGTAACCTGCATATATATACAGAGATATGTTAAACAATAGCAACAACTAAAACATATAATATATATATAGAATGAATATTATTTTGACTTACATATTCTTTAACCCATAAATGATATTCGTCAGCTCTTCTCGCAGAGAGTTCTTTTTCGATAAGTCCTAGATATTTTGCTGAAATAAATTCCTCGAACATACTATATATACAAGACCGAAAATAATATATGAGAAATCATAGTGGATTATATATATAAAAACGTAAGTAATTTGAGAGATGCCAACTTATATATATAACTCTCAATTGGCTGAAAATAGTCACAATTTCGTAAAACATATGCATGTGCGCATTGAAAGTCTCTTTCCGAAAGCCATATTTCATGCATTTCCCCACTTGGACGGCCAACATGAGTAAATATAGAAGGAACTCCAGGGACATGATATACATGGACTTCACCATCATCAAATCTTGTTAACCTGACCAAATGAGTGAAAAGTAATTATTCACATTAACATAGAACAATAAAAATAGTCTACCTGACTTTAATGAATTAATTAGACCTTCCTTGATTATTTTTGTAATTTACCTAGATTTTGTTTGTATATTCGTGGCAAAGTAGTGCTCTGAGAAATAAGCAATCTCGTCATTGATTTATGATTCAACAATTGATCCTGCCGCATATCTTTTGTTCTTTGCTTTTCCTTTCAACTTTTTGAAAAACCTTTCAAAAGGATACATCCACCTATATTGGACTGATCCTCCTAATTCAGCTTCGTAGGGGAGATGTATAGGTAGGTGCTCCATCACATCGACAAATGATGGTTGAAAGATCTTCTACAAATTGCATAGGATTAAAACTATGTTCTGTTTTAGAATTTGAACGCGACTTGTATGGAAAGTTCTCGAACATATGTCCCAGAAAAATGCTCCAATCCCTACAATATATTCAAAATTCACCACGTTAATTACTATAAAAAACACTAATAACTACAGAAATTTAAGTAATTAATTTGTACCTGATAACGCAAGGTGGACGTTCCGGTCTAGAAGTTCTGCAAAGATAAATGGAAGTAACCGCTCCATAAAAACATGGCAGTCGTGACTCTTCATGCCTAAAAACTTTCCATTTTCCATATAAACACAACTAGCTAACTCTGACGAATAACCCTCTGGAAATTTAACCGAATGTTTCACACATTCTAGTAAACTTGTTTTTGCTTCTTCTATCAATGTGAAGGCTGGGAAAGGTGCTTTACCCTCACTATCAATATGTAAGTGTGGCCGAGAAAAAAAAATTTCTATATCCAATCTTGACATGATGGTATCTTTTGATTTACCTTTCACATGCATAAGAGTATACATGATGTTGTCCAAAAAATTCTTCTCTGTATGCATCACATCAATATTATGTCATAGATTGAGGTCCCTCCAGTATGGCAGTTCCAGTATGGCAGCTCCCATATTGGTGCTCAGCATGCCATCTCATTGCTGCTGCAGTCTTGTGGCTCTGATACATTCTCTTCAATCTATCAGCAATAGGTAGATACCACATACGACTATCTGGTATTTTGGTTATTCGTCGGTTGTCCTTAGGCTTCCATCTTTGTACACCACAAAACAGACATTTATTCTTCATTTTCGTCTTCTTTCCAAAATATCATACAATTGTTAATACAAACATCAATTGTATGATATGGGAGACCTAAATTATGAATCAATTTTTATGTCTCGTAATGTGAACAGGTAGCCTGGTCTCCTTCTGGTAAAAACTCATTCAAGATTTCACAAAACGAATCCACTAACTTTTCACTCATATTATGATCTGCCTTATTTTGCATAACTCTAGCAGCTAACGATAATTGCGAGTGACCTTCACGATAACCATCGTATAATGGATTTTTTGCACCTTCTAACAAGTCATAGAATTTTTTTGAATGGTTAAATACCGGTTCTTCTAGATTCTGTTAACTACCATCCTGATGATCGTTATCAGCAAAACTCACATTATAACGAAACGCATCATTTACAATTTCCACATATGTACTTCTACTACATTACCCACTTCTTCACTCCCACTTATAAACGTCGGATCAACTTAACTCGTTCCTAAATCCATATGGATTTCTTCCCCATGCTTATATGATATATCATGGTTTTACGGTTTTTAACCATGATATTAATCTTGTTTTAGAGTCTTTTCAGTGTTTTTCGAGTCTTTTAGAGTTTTTGCAGGTCTAGGAGCATTTTGGACTTATTTGGAGATTATGAGACGTTTTGGAACAAGCCGAGAAGCTACGCTGAAGAAACGAACTCGGAGAGCAAAATTGGTGTGGGTGTCGATTGACACTAGCCATTAGTGTCGGTCGACACCAATATCTGACGACAATTGAATTTCTCATCTTTTTGAAGTTTTGAAGAATTGCAAATTCTGTCCAGAAGTGTTCCCTGTTCACAAATAAAGGCTCAATCGTGTTTTAGCCTATTTATAGGATTTTAAGGTCATTGTTTAGACCAAGGCTTGATTTTTGAGCAGCCACCTCTTCAGGGATTTTTGGAGAAGATTTCTAAACACTTTTTCTTCTTCTTTTGATTTTCTTAATGCAATTCATTTCATTCATGGTTGTCTCTAAACAGGTCAGTGCCATGATTCAGAGTAAGATTCTAGAGAAGCTACCTGATCCGGGAAGTTTTGTGCTAGATTGCTCAATCTTCACAGGACGATTTTTGCATTCTCTCTGCGATCTTGGTTCCAGTGTTAACTTGATGCCTAACTCTGTTGCTGTACGCCTGGGGATGACTGATTTCAAGCCGACCAGGATCTCTCTCATCTTAGCGGATCGATCCAAAAGGATTCCAGAAAGTATCTTAGAAGATGTTACAGTGCAAATTGTTGAATGTATGATTCCTACAGACTTTGTGGTCTTGGAATATAAGGAGGAACCCAAGGATCCTTTGATTTTGGGACTACCCTTTTTGGCTACAGCTGGGGCTCTGATTAATGTGAAAAAAGGATGCATTGCTCTGAATGTGGGTGATGTGATAATGAATTTCGACATGGACAAGTTGAGAAGGACACACACCATTGATGGACAGACATTCTCTGTAAAGATCTCCACAGACATTACTGCTGGATATGTCAAGAAGTTGGGTCCAAGTGAGCAAGTGAATACGCAAGCTGTTGCGCTTGAGGATTGGTGTGGTGATCATCTTTTCAGTACTAGGCTTCAGGAAGAGGTTCTACTCAGTGACAAGTTGCCAGAAGATGATGTTTTTGAGATGGAGATAGGGATTGCAAAAAAGAGTTGCAGAAAAGGTGCTGAGATCCGAGCTACAGACTCAGTGTCGATCGACACCACCAGAGACTCGATGAAGAGGAGGAATTTCGATCCAGCCATCTTTAACTCGACACAGGGACTCGACATAAGGACATGGTGTCGATCGACACCACCACTGGTGTCGCTCGACACTCTCCACGGGTTGACCCGGATTTACCTCCAAAACACTCTATTCGGGTTGATTCTCTTGCTGCTCATCCGAGACCTGTTGTACAACATAAAGCTCCACATCTCACACTCCATTCACCTCAGGGAAAGCAAAGGTACGCACATCCTAATCCCAAACCATCTCCTTTCATCAATAAGAATTTTAAAGGTACAAAAACTGTTTTGCAGTTAACCAAGCCACGAGATTATCGTAGAGCGCTTGTTTCTTCTTTTGATGATTGTGCAGGCAAAAGGAGTGTACCACCCAAGATTAAGTCCCGCCCTGTTCCTATTCCTCATTTCCTTGGTCGTTCTCACGTACCCAATGCCTATACACCACCATGGATGATGAGACTAATTTCGCGGAAGCATTCATTGCTAATGACTGAAAACAAGCGCTTAGTGGGAGGCAACCCACTCGTACGTTTTCCTATTTTATTTTTATTATTCATATCTTTTCTATTTTATTTTATTTTACCAACCCTGGGTTTGGTACCACTGGGGACAGTGTTACTTAAGTCTGGGGGAGGTAGTCGCTGACTTTGTGTTTGTTTTTGAGAGTCAGTCGTGTCAGTCTTATTCGTTTTATTGAGTCAAAACTTTGGTTAGTAAATAACAACCTCTCTTCTTAGTTTATTTGCCTGAGTGATTAATGTTGCAGATTTAGTTCAGATTCGACTAATGGAAAATCCAAAGACTGATCGATGACCTAGAGCGATCCATACTTCGCTACAGAATCCACTACAGCCGGAGCTAATTTCTGAGCTCTTCCTTTTACCTCATCAATGCAACTGATGTTCATAGAGCTTGACTCCTCGTTCTTACCTGACAAACGAAAGCCTAAGTGAAAAGTGATGGTACTCCTCTCCCTTATTCAATAAAAAAAATGTGTGTTTACAAGCATAAAAGATGAGATGATTTTCTTTTGGGTAAAGAGATAGGAAAATTTCCAACGACCCCATTATTTTACTTTGAAAGGAATGATCACACGAAATTTGAAAGCGAGGTTAGAAAAATTTCCTGTGATACCATTATTCGCCTACACTTTTGATACAAAAAAAAGGGAAAACAACACAAAAGATGTTGAGAAAAGAATAAGTCTGGGGGAGAGAAAGAGTACCAAAGAGTGTGAAAAATTGGATGGTCTGTCATGGTATTGCACGGGAATGAGTCTAGAAGGTTCTTTGCATTGATTTCATTAATGAGACCCAGCGATGAAGGCTGTGGAGAATGCTGTGAAGTCGTGGGTTAAATTTGGGGTATTGAAATTTTCTACGGAGAAGTACATGGTGGTTCGATTTGGATTAGTCTGCTAAGCATATGGATTATGGTTTGAATGCTCAATGCAATAGTCTAAAGAGAGTGAGAGTTTCCGCGTTTTTCAAACCTCTTTATATCATGGTTTTTACGGTTTTTAACCATGATATTAGTCTTGTTTTAGAGTCTTTTTAGTGTCTTTCAAGTCCGTTAGAGTCTTTGCAGGTCTAGGAGTGTTTTCGACTTATTTGGAGATTATGAGATGTTTTGGAACAAGCCGAGAAGTTACGCAGAAGAAACGAACTCGGAGAGCAAAATTGGTGTGGGTGTCGATTGACACCAGCCATTAGTATCAGTCGACACCAATATCTGACGGCAATTGAATTTCCCATCTTTTTGAAGTTTTGAAGAATTGCAAATTCTACCCAGAAGTGTTCCCTGTTTACAAATAAAGCCCAAATCGTGTTTTAGCCTATTTATAGGATTTTAAGATCATTGTTTAGAGCAAGGCTTGATTTTTGAGCAGCCACCTCTTCAGGGATTTTTGGTGAAGATTTCGAAACACTTTTTCTTCTTCTTTTGATTTTCTTAATGCAATTTATTTCATTCATGATTTGTGTTTCATTTATCATGTATGAGTAATCTCCCTGTTAGGTTTAGGGTTTTCAAAGGAATTCATGAATTGTTAGGTTGTTAGATTGTTAGGAATGAATCTATAGAGTTCTTCATCTAGATTGTGTTTATTGCTTATTCTAGCTTAGCTACCTAGAATCTGATCTTACGTTGATTAGTTGATACGAAAGTGTTATTGATTGCCTGAACTATCTTAGATGAGCAAAATACCCTATTCGCAAAGAAATTTGGTTTAGGGATTTTGTGAACATATCAAACCTGAATTTTAATGCTTGTTTAATTTGAAGAATTCGCAAAGAGATTTGGGATTATAAATTTTAGGCATAGATAATCTTCGCAACGAAAGTTGGTTGATTTTACATTAGTGATTTGAGTTCTAGAATGGTTCTTAATTACAATCCTGATAATTGATTTGTTCTGCAATTCTGAATTACCTGAGAATTTCCCTAAGTCTAGCTTTTTTCCTATTGAATTTACATCCTTTACTTTTTTACTTTGTTAGTTTTACACTACATCTTTTTACATTTAGCTATATTTCCAAACTGCTAATCTATTGCGTGAACAATAGCCCCTATTGATTCGATCCCTAAGTACTGCAGTGATCTCTTAATTTGAGAGAGTACCTCTAGGGTAAATTTGATCCAAACATAATAATCTAGCATAAACCCATAGCTAAAAAGATGATTCGAAATTCTAGATCCCGGAATTCGCCTTTCGTTTTTGCATTTACTACAAAGGTAGTAAAACTTACTACCATTATCATGTGCTAAACGTTGGCTATTTGCAAATGTCATGAATTGCTCCACCCCCGATCTGAACTCTTCCAAGAAATTTCCCGTCACTTCATCGATCCGCTTATACATCCACTCCCGAAAATTACGATAGTTAGAATTTTCTGACATTTTTCTAAACCTCTCAACCTTGCTTTTTTTTTATTCGTTTTGCTTTGTGTTTCTACGAATGAGGAGAAGAAAGGGGCGAGCTTAGTTTATATAGAATTTTCGGTGACTACATAATGACTATTTACACTGATATACGATTAAATATTTGTACGCGTAAGATATTCGCTTTGTAGTCACTATGTAGTCGCCATTTGTAGTCGAAAATTGCATGTTTTCTTGTAGTGTGCTTTGCAAATTTAGAAGTCCGCCGAACAAATTCTCAAGTCTGCTGAATAACTCACAGTCTACTATGTAATACTGCCAGTCTCCTATGTACGACTGCCAATTCCCTAAATACGACTAAGAAGGAAATACGCCAAATAGAAGTTGAAGAGTCAAATATGAAGCTGAAGATACATTCAACACTAGTTAATTCAGTCTTCATCTAGTTTTTCGTATTTCATTGTTTTTAGTTGAGTCTTTATCACAATTTCTTCTATTTAAGTTAAACTCTTGTAGAAGAATCAGTAACAACTTTTCTTTTATCAAATTTAATAGTGATTCTCTTCTTGTTCATCTTGGACAAAACTGGTTGCTGGTGTGTAATATCCAGAAACCAAACTCGATCCTCAGGTGCGTTATATCCTGAAGATCAACCAAAATATCAAGAGTCTTTCGCAACTCTTGTGTGACCACTCAATCCACATCACCTTAGCCTTGGTTAATAACCTTGGTTGAAGGCATATCCAATTCGAAATCCACCTTAAGAGATCACGATCTAGTGGGATCATATCAATTTATGGGTTTGAGTAGTTTCTAGGGTTCTTGAGGATGGGATAGATTAGTGAGGAATCCTTAGTCTCCTAGGTCGTTTAAGCTTATATTTCTATGAATCTCTTCTGGATTAGTGTTCTTAATGCTAATTTCTCTTTGATCAATTGGAATTAGAACCCAGATATTTCCACACCCACCAAGTGTTTGATGAAATGTCTGAACCAACTAATTCCAGAGATATACATATCTAGCCTAAGGGATTAGTTGTCTAGAGTGTTTATTGGCTTTAATAGACTGAATCTTAATGCCTGTTAGGTTAGATTTCAATAATGAGAATTAGGTTTGGAACTAGCTTAGCTTGATGATTTCTGTCATGAGAGTGGATTAGTCAACTTTTGAGTCTGTTGTCTAGGGATTAGCTCATTGCTTGAGTTTTGTTAAACACCTAGGTTAATTAAGGAGGATTCACTAGTCCATTACCCCCATCCTTAGGAGCTTCTTGTTTATCTGATTGTTCTGTTGTTATTCTCTGTTTATTAGCTTTTGTAGCTTCTGTCAGCTTCTGTTAGTGACAATTACTTGTTTTAGTTTATGTTCTGGTTTTAATTTTTTTTAATGCTTTCTGTTCACTTAGGTTGTTAGATATAAAAACTTAATTGCTTTGCTTGACTTAAATTGATCTTATTGCATCCTATCTGCTAGCATCACACCTGATTGGATTGACAACCTTCTGTATTACAATGACATGATAATGCACTAGGGTAATTGATAGCAAAATCTTATTATCAACAATCCAAACTTCAGTCTGAGCCTAGTCATGCATTCAAATCAACCATTCCCTTTAACATTTATTAAGCAAAAACCATGAATCAAGCATATGCACCTTCAATGAACTCATTTGGCTAAAGGTAAAGTTAAGAGACAAAGGTGGTCCCTTCACATGTGGCTTAAGCAATTGGTAACAGGGATCTCTAAAGAAAAGAATTGAGCTTTAGAAGAATGTTAAAGGTAAGGGCCAACCTATGCATACAAGAATAGAATCCCATCTACCCAAAGATGCAAAAGCTATTTCGGCTTTTCTATTTCTAAACCCAGAAGATGATCCTATTTCTACCCTTTTACTTGAGTTCTTCTTGTTAGCTCACACCTTTACTTGTTTTCACTCTTAGGAGAGGTTTCTTTCTGATTTTGATCATTTCTAGCGGATTGGGGTTTTCTTATTAGCTTTGGTTCTCTTCTTTTCTTTCTATCTTTTCTTTCTTTTGCCTAGAACCATTCTTTTCAATACCGCCCAAATCCTTTACTAGAACAACCAACTCTTTTTTACATTTCCCCTCCTAAAAGTTCTTAACCTATTCTTTCTTTCTCTTTTTCCAATCTTTTCCTTGAAGCTCAACTAATCCCAAACCCAGAATCGAGTTCCCATCTAGCCCTATCTAGTCCAAAAAGCGTGAACTAGAACTACACAGGATGTTATTCTTGTCAGCTCAAACCTAACACTTTCTACCAAGCTCAATCCGAAAATAGGCCTAACAATCAGAAGTCACAATTGGCTTGAAAGAAGGATAGTGTAAGGGTGTGGAAAATTGTTCTAATGATGGGAATCAGCTACTTGGATTGACAAGAGTGGTAAAAAGAGAACGAAAGTCCAAGTATGTATATGGTATCCATGAGTTCAAATTCAATGCATAACAAGATATTTATTAGTCAAGTTCATGTATAATAGATAGAGAATGGCATCAGATCACAACATGCTTCAATCAAGGCTAGAATTCAAATCATGCATTCCAAGTATGGTGCAGTTTTATGTTTCAAACTCATTCAACAAGCAACAGACAACTACTAACTTGGGCATTGAATTTATCTAATGAATTAGCAAGCTTGTAAGGTTGTAATCATCCTAATCTCCTATGCAAATGCAACAAAATATACTAGACTCAATCCTAATGTAACTACATGAACAGACTCTTTTTGGGTAATTATTCCTTAATTTTTCAAAATTTTATGGTTTTTTCTATGCCTTAGATGATATGCAAACTTAAGTATGCAAATATTGATATAAGATTAACACTTGTGAGAGTTTGTTGGTTTCTTTGATATGTTTGTTATTGTTTTCAGGAATAAAAGATGGTTGGAAGTGGAAACAACAGCAATCTACCCCCTACTAATCCACCAACCCTTGGAGATGGTGAACCACAAAATACTAATGTTCTTTTAGTTGAAGCTTTATTGGCACATGTAAAGCACATGATGAGGAATGAACTGCAAGCCATTCATATACGGCTTGATGAGGTGCAATGAGAAACCCAGCAAAGAGGACAAACACCACCAGCTCAAAGGGAGAGGCGTGAACAACCCAGAAAGACTCGGGATGAGCAAGCAGTGGAGTACTACAACCGAGATGGTTACTCATCACAAGAAATCCAAAGAAGAGCAAGCCGAACTAGAGAAGGCCGAAGGAGACCACAAGATGATTTAGGAGGTCTTAAGCTCAAAATTTCATCTTTTCATGGAAGAAACGACCCTGATGCCTATCTTGAATGGGAGAAAAAGATAGAGCTTGTCTTTGATTCCCAGCATTACTCCGAACATAACAAGGTAAGAGTTGCTGCCACCGAATTCTATAATTATGCTATTAATTGGTGGGATCAATTGGTGACAAGTAGGAGAAGGAATGGAGAACCACCAGTAGAGACTTGGATTGAACTCAAGAGGATCATGAGGAAAAGATTTGTTCCTACTCTCTACCACAGAGATCTTCATCAAAAGCCGAGATGACTCACACAAGGAATTCCCAGTGTGGAGGCTAAGACACATCCAGATCCTTTTGAGAAGTTACAAAAGAAAGTATCCAAGCACGTTCAAAATGAGAAAATGGAGGCTAAGTCAACATCTCAACCAAAGAAGGACACCGAACAAGTCGTAGTTCCCAAGCAAAGCATAAATCCATTACTTGAACCAAACGGTGAACCGAAGCAATGTAAGTCCTCTAATCTTTCAAAATCCAAGGCAGTCACTTGTTATATATATCGTAAGAAAGGACATTTTGCGGCAACTTGCACTGAAAAACACGAGCTTAATATCTCTTCATTAGCATTAAAACTGAGTTCACCAAACTTAAGTAGTGAAGTTGTTAATCCAAATTTAGAAAATTCCATTTCTTGTATGATGCACTTGGTCTTGTCAAAGGATGTTGATTCAGGTCATACTATGGAGTATGAGAATGATAAAGCTGAAAAAAACACAAAAGAGATGAACCAACATTCAGTGTCAACCACTTCACAAGCTTGCCAAGCTGAACTGATACCAAACGTCTTGCATGGTACTCAGGTTAGTTTAGCTTACGAGTTTATTTAGTATTGGAATAATTTCACATTCACTCGTAGCCTCAAAAAAAAATTTTGAATGTTGAAATTTCGAGTATAATGCACTTGATTTTTGTCCTTAAGTACCAAGGAAGATACATGTAGCATAGATGTGTGGAATGGCCTGGAAAGAACTACATCAAAGCAGAGCTTAACAATAGATCAAACGGAGAAAATCACAAGCTACAATGACATGCCATTAAACCCAGAGCTCATGACGTGTTTTCCAGCCAATAAAGAAAATGTTAATTCCAGAAACACTATCTTCAACAAGAAAGAACCACCAGATGCTACACCACCAATTAAAACCCGAGGTAACTATCTAAACACCGAAAAACGAATGAGAGCTAACTTGCTTTCTCTTGGTGCAGATTGTACAATTTTGAAGTCAAAACCTTTTCAAGGAAGAGGAAATGATGCGGCCATCCAAACCACACCATTCCAGGAGCAAACCAACTCAGTTGTCACATGTGTCAAACCGGATCCAACATCACTTCCATTTCCGCGATAATTACAAGCAAGAAACACACCAAGGAACTTATTCAGATAAGTTTATTCAAAGAATGTTTGGAACAAAACTCTTGTCTTGCAAAGAAAAGAATAACTTGACAAGTATTATGCTTTTGTCCAAAATGAGATATGTTTACTTGTTTATAGTGACTCCATGACTGTGATAACACACTTGCTCTTTGCCAAAGCTGGTGACAACATTGCAGGTACAAAAGAGGAGCAACCGGACTTAGAGGCTCTCTCGTCCAGTTTCTTTGAGAGGACAGGAATTGGAGATGTTTTGACAAAGGACAATAAACCTATTGATTCTTTTAGGATGATCTTTGAGGTTGGAGAACAAGAATGGGAACACTTGAGGAAAGAAAGGTTTCCAACTGAAAGGAAGTCCAAGCTAATGCCAAGAATCGATGGACCTTTCAAAATCATCAGGAGAATCAACGATAATGCTAATCAACTTGATCTCCAAGGTAAGTACAAAGTATCTTCAAGCTTTAACGTGACTGATTTTATTCCTTTTGTGGCAGATGAACCAGATTAAGGACAAATCTTTTTCAAGAGGAGTTGGATGATATGATCATGGATGAGCTTGAACCAGAGCATGTACCTGAGTTTGAAGCTGTGGACGAGCATGAACCTGAGCTTCAAGCTGTGGACGAGCATGAACCTAAGGAAGCATTGCAAGTACCAGCTGGAGCTATGACGAGGTCTCGGTTCAAGAAATTCTCTAAGACACTAAGTTCTTTACTTAGTTCAGCTTCTAATCAAGTGGACTTATTGGAGAAAGGATTAAAACACACTACTTTGGTGTTGTTGCAAGTTCAAGATGTTCAAGAGGCTTTAGGAAGAACTATTTAAGCCATTCTGGAAAAGAAGTTACAAGTCTATTTTGCAATCTAGAAGTCTGCTTTACAAATTTAGAAGTCTGCCGAACAAATTCTCAAGTCTGCTGAATAACTCACAGTCTACTATGTAATACTGCCAGTCTCCTATGTACGACTGCCAATTCCCTAAATACGACTAAGAAGGAAATACGCCAAATGGAAGTTGAAGAGTCAAATATGAAGCTGAAGATACATTCAACACTAGTTAATTCAGTCTTCATCTAGTTTTTCGTATTTCATTGTTTTTAGTTGAGTCTTTATCACAATTTCTTCTATTTAAGTTAAACTCTTGTAGAAGAATCAGTAACAACTTTTCTTTTATCAAATTTAATAGTGATTCTCTTCTTGTTCATCTTGGACAAAACTGGTTGCTGGTGTGTAATATCCAGAAACCAAACTCGATCCTCAGGTGCGTTATATCCTGAAGATCAACCAAAATATCAAGAGTCTTTCGCAACTCTTGTGTGACCACTCAATCCACATCACCTTAGCCTTGGTTAATAACCTTGGTTGAAGGCATATCCAATTCGAAATCCACCTTAAGAGATCACGATCTAGTGGGATCATATCAATTTATGGGTTTGAGTAGTTTCTAGGGTTCTTGAGGATGGGATAGATTAGTGAGGAATCCTTAGTCTCCTAGGTCGTTTAAGCTTATATTTCTATGAATCTCTTCTGGATTAGTGTTCTTAATGCTAATTTCTCTTTGATCAATTGGAATTAGAACCCAGATATTTCCACACCCACCAAGTGTTTGATGAAATGTCTGAACCAACTAATTCCAGAGATATACATATCTAGCCTAAGGGATTAGTTGTCTAGAGTGTTTATTGGCTTTAATAGACTGAATCTTAATGCCTGTTAGGTTAGATTTCAATAATGAGAATTAGGTTTGGAACTAGCTTAGCTTGATGATTTCTGTCATGAGAGTGGATTAGTCAACTTTTGAGTCTGTTGTCTAGGGATTAGCTCATTGCTTGAGTTTTGTTAAACACCTAGGTTAATTAAGGAGGATTCACTAGTCCATTACCCCCATCCTTAGGAGCTTCTTGTTTATCTGATTGTTCTGTTGTTATTCTCTGTTTATTAGCTTCTGTAGCTTCTGTCAGCTTCTGTTAGTGACAATTGCTTGTTTTAGTTTATGTTCTGGTTTTAATTTTTTTTAATGTTTTCTGTTCACTTAGGTTGTTAGATATAAAAACTTAATTGCTTTGCTTGACTTAAATTGATCTTATTGCATCCTATCTGCTAGCATCACACCTGATTGGATTGACAACCTTCTGTATTACAATGACATGATAATGCACTAGGGTAATTGATAGCAAAATCTTATTATCAACAATCCAAACTTCAGTCTGAGCCTAGTCATGCATTCAAATCAACCATTCCCTTTAACATTTATTAAGCAAAAACCATGAATCAAGCATATGCACCTTCAATGAACTCATTTGGCTAAAGGTAAAGTTAAGAGACAAAGGTGGTCCCTTCACATGTGGCTTAAGCAATTGGTAACAGGGATCTCTAAAGAAAAGAATTGAGCTTTAGAAGAATGTTAAAGGTAAGGGCCAACCTATGCATACAAGAATAGAATCCCATCTACCCAAAGATGCAAAAGCTATTTCGGCTTTTCTATTTCTAAACCCAGAAGATGATCCTATTTCTACCCTTTTACTTGAGTTCTTCTTGTTAGCTCACACCTTTACTTGTTTTCACTCTTAGGAGAGGTTTCTTTCTGATTTTGATCATTTCTAGCGGATTGGGGTTTTCTTATTAGCTTTGGTTCTCTTCTTTTCTTTCTATCTTTTCTTTCTTTTGCCTAGAACCATTCTTTTCAATACCGCCCAAATCCTTTACTAGAACAACCAACTCTTTTTTACATTTCCCCTCCTAAAAGTTCTTAACCTATTCTTTCTTTCTCTTTTTCCAATCTTTTCCTTGAAGCTCAACTAATCCCAAACCCAGAATCGAGTTCCCATCTAGCCCTATCTAGTCCAAAAAGCGTGAACTAGAACTACACAGGATGTTATTCTTGTCAGCTCAAACCTAACACTTTCTACCAAGCTCAATCCGAAAATAGGCCTAACAATCAGAAGTCACAATTGGCTTGAAAGAAGGATAGTGTAAGGGTGTGGAAAATTGTTCTAATGATGGGAATCAGCTACTTGGATTGACAAGAGTGGTAAAAAAGAGAACGAAAGTCCAAGTATGTATATGGTATCCATGAGTTCAAATTCAATGCATAACAAGATATTTATTAGTCAAGTTCATGTATAATAGATAGAGAATGGCATCAGATCACAACATGCTTCAATCAAGGCTAGAATTCAAATCATGCATTCCAAGTATGGTGCAGTTTTATGTTTCAAACTCATTCAACAAGCAACAGACAACTACTAACTTGGGCATTGAATTTATCTAATGAATTAGCAAGCTTGTAAGGTTGTAATCATCCTAATCTCCTATGCAAATGCAACAAAATATACTAGACTCAATCCTAATGTAACTACATGAACAGACTCTTTTTGGGTAATTATTCCTTAATTTTTCAAAATTTTATGGTTTTTTCTATGCCTTAGATGATATGCAAACTTAAGTATGCAAATATTGATATAAGATTAACACTTGTGAGAGTTTGTTGGTTTCTTTGATATGTTTGTTATTGTTTTCAGGAATAAAAGATGGTTGGAAGTGGAAACAACAGCAATCTACCCCCTACTAATCCACCAACCCTTGGAGATGGTGAACCACAAAATACTAATGTTCTTTTAGTTGAAGCTTTATTGGCACATGTAAAGCACATGATGAGGAATGAACTGCAAGCCATTCATATACGGCTTGATGAGGTGCAATGAGAAACCCAGCAAAGAGGACAAACACCACCAGCTCAAAGGGAGAGGCGTGAACAACCCAGAAAGACTCGGGATGAGCAAGCAGTGGAGTACTACAACCGAGATGGTTACTCATCACAAGAAATCCAAAGAAGAGCAAGCCGAACTAGAGAAGGCCGAAGGAGACCACAAGATGATTTAGGAGGTCTTAAGCTCAAAATTTCATCTTTTCATGGAAGAAACGACCCTGATGCCTATCTTGAATGGGAGAAAAAGATAGAGCTTGTCTTTGATTCCCAGCATTACTCCGAACATAACAAGGTAAGAGTTGCTGCCACCGAATTCTATAATTATGCTATTAATTGGTGGGATCAATTGGTGACAAGTAGGAGAAGGAATGGAGAACCACCAGTAGAGACTTGGATTGAACTCAAGAGGATCATGAGGAAAAGATTTGTTCCTACTCTCTACCACAGAGATCTTCATCAAAAGCCGAGATGACTCACACAAGGAATTCCCAGTGTGGAGGCTAAGACACATCCAGATCCTTTTGAGAAGTTACAAAAGAAAGTATCCAAGCACGTTCAAAATGAGAAAATGGAGGCTAAGTCAACATCTCAACCAAAGAAGGACACCGAACAAGTCGTAGTTCCCAAGCAAAGCATAAATCCATTACTTGAACCAAACGGTGAACCGAAGCAATGTAAGTCCTCTAATCTTTCAAAATCCAAGGCAGTCACTTGTTATATATATCGTAAGAAAGGACATTTTGCGGCAACTTGCACTGAAAAACACGAGCTTAATATCTCTTCATTAGCATTAAAACTGAGTTCACCAAACTTAAGTAGTGAAGTTGTTAATCCAAATTTAGAAAATTCCATTTCTTGTATGATGCACTTGGTCTTGTCAAAGGATGTTGATTCAGGTCATACTATGGAGTATGAGAATGATAAAGCTGAAAAAAACACAAAAGAGACGAACCAACATTCAGTGTCAACCACTTCACAAGCTTGCCAAGCTGAACTGATACCAAACGTCTTGCATGGTACTCAGGTTAGTTTAGCTTACGAGTTTATTTAGTATTGGAATAATTTCACATTCACTCGTAGCCTCAAAAAAAAATTTTGAATGTTGAAATTTCGAGTATAATGCACTTGATTTTTGTCCTTAAGTACCAAGGAAGATACATGTAGCATAGATGTGTGGAATGGCCTGGAAAGAACTACATCAACGCAGAGCTTAACAATAGATCAAACGGAGAAAATCACAAGCTACAATGACATGCCATTAAACCCAGAGCTCATGACGTGTTTTCCAGCCAATAAAGAAAATGTTAATTCCAGAAACACTATCTTCAACAAGAAAGAACCACCAGATGCTACACCACCAATTAAAACCCGAGGTAACTATCTAAACACCGAAAAACGAATGAGAGCTAACTTGCTTTCTCTTGGTGCAGATTGTACAATTTTGAAGTCAAAACCTTTTCAAGGAAGAGGAAATGATGCGGCCATCCAAACCACACCATTCCAGGAGCAAACCAACTCAGTTGTCACATGTGTCAAACCGGATCCAACATCACTTCCATTTCCGCGATAATTACAAGCAAGAAACACACCAAGGAACTTATTCAGATAAGTTTATTCAAAGAATGTTTGGAACAAAACTCTTGTCTTGCAAAGAAAAGAATAACTTGACAAGTATTATGCTTTTGTCCAAAATGAGATATGTTTACTTGTTTATAGTGACTCCATGACTGTGATAACACACTTGCTCTTTGCCAAAGCTGGTGACAACATTGCAGGTACAAAAGAGGAGCAACCGGACTTAGAGGCTCTCTCGTCCAGTTTCTTTGAGAGGACAGGAATTGGAGATGTTTTGACAAAGGACAATAAACCTATTGATTCTTTTAGGATGATCTTTGAGGTTGGAGAACAAGAATGGGAACACTTGAGGAAAGAAAGGTTTCCAACTGAAAGGAAGTCCAAGCTAATGCCAAGAATCGATGGACCTTTCAAAATCATCAGGAGAATCAACGATAATGCTAATCAACTTGATCTCCAAGGTAAGTACAAAGTATCTTCAAGCTTTAACGTGACTGATTTTATTCTTTTTGTGGCAGATGAACCAGATTAAGGACAAATCTTTTTCAAGAGGAGGGGGATGATATGATCATGGATGAGCTTGAACCAGAGCATGTACCTGAGTTTGAAGCTGTGGACGAGCATGAACCTGAGCTTCAAGCTGTGGACGAGCATGAACCTAAGGAAGCATTGCAAGTACCAGCTGGAGCTATGACGAGGTCTCGGTTCAAGAAATTCTCTAAGACACTAAGTTCTTTACTTAGTTCAGCTTCTAATCAAGTGGACTTATTGGAGAAAGGATTAAAACACACTACTTTGGTGTTGTTGCAAGTTCAAGATGTTCAAGAGGCTTTAGGAAGAACTATTTAAGCCATTCTGGAAAAGAAGTTACAAGTCTGTTTTGCAATCTAGAAGTCTGCTTTACAAATTTAGAAGTCTGCCGAACAAATTCTCAAGTCTGCTGAATAACTCACAGTCTACTATGTACGACTGCCAGTCTCCTATGTACGACTGCCAATTCCCTAAATACGACTAAGAAGGAAATACGCCAAATGGAAGTTGAAGAGTCAAATATGAAGCTGAAGATACATTCAACACTAGTTAATTCAGTCTTCATCTAGTTTTTCGTATTTCATTGTTTTTAGTTGAGTCTTTATCACAATTTCTTCTATTTAAGTTAAACTCTTGTAGAAGAATCAGTAACAACTTTTCTTTTATCAAATTTAATAGTGATTCTCTTCTTGTTCATCTTGGACAAAACTGGTTGCTGGTGTGTAATATCCAGAAACCAAACTCGATCCTCAGGTGCGTTATATCCTGAAGATCAACCAAAATATCAAGAGTCTTTCGCAACTCTTGTGTGACCACTCAATCCACATCACCTTAGCCTTGGTTAATAACCTTGGTTGAAGGCATATCCAATTCGAAATCCACCTTAAGAGATCACGATCTAGTGGGATTATATCAATTTATGGGTTTGAGTAGTTTCTAGGGTTCTTGAGGATGGGATAGATTAGTGAGGAATCCTTAGTCTCCTAGGTCGTTTAAGCTTATATTTCTATGAATCTCTTCTGGATTAGTGTTCTTAATTCTAATTTCTCTTTGATCAATTGGAATTAGAACCCAGATATTTCCACACCCACCAAGTGTTTGATGAAATGTCTGAACCAACTAATTCCAGAGATATACATATCTAGCCTAAGGGATTAGTTGTCTAGAGTGTTTATTGGCTTTAATAGACTGAATCTTAATGCCTGTTAGGTTAGATTTCAATAATGAGAATTAGGTTTGGAACTAGCTTAGCTTGATGATTTCTGTCATGAGAGTGGATTAGTCAACTTTTGAGTCTGTTGTCTAGGGATTAGCTCATTGCTTGAGTTTTGTTAAACACCTAGGTTAATTAAGGAGGATTCACTAGTCCATTACCCCCATCCTTAGGAGCTTCTTGTTTATCTGATTGTTCTGTTGTTATTCTCTGTTTATTAGCTTCTGTAGCTTCTGTCAGCTTCTGTTAGTGACAATTGCTTGTTTTAGTTTATGTTCTGGTTTTAATTTTTTTTAATGTTTTCTGTTCACTTAGGTTGTTAGATATAAAAACTTAATTGTTTTGCTTGACTTAAATTGATCTTATTGCATCCTATCTGCTAGCATCACACCTGATTGGATTGACAACCTTCTGTATTACAATGACATGATAATGCACTAGGGTAATTGATAGCAAAATCTTATTATCAACAATCCAAACTTCAGTCTGAGCCTAGTCATGCATTCAAATCAACCATTCCCTTTAACATTTATTAAGCAAAAACCATGAATCAAGCATATGCACCTTCAATGAACTCATTTGGCTAAAGGTAAACTTAAGAGACAAAGGTGGTCCCTTCACATGTGGCTTAAGCAATTGGTAACAGGGATCTCTAAAGAAAAGAATTGAGCTTTAGAAGAATGTTAAAGGTAAGGGCCAACCTATGCATACAAGAATAGAATCCCATCTACCCAAAGATGCAAAAGCTATTTCGGCTTTTCTATTTCTAAACCCAGAAGATGATCCTATTTCTACCCTTTTACTTGAGTTCTTCTTGTTAGCTCACACCTTTACTTGTTTTCACTCTTAGGAGAGGTTTCTTTCTGATTTTGATCATTTCTAGCGGATTGGGGTTTTCTTATTAGCTTTGGTTCTCTTCTTTTCTTTCTATCTTTTCTTTCTTTTGCCTAGAACCATTCTTTTCAATACCGCCCAAATCCTTTACTAGAACAACCAACTCTTTTTTACATTTCCCCTCCTAAAAGTTCTTAACCTATTCTTTCTTTCTCTTTTTCCAATCTTTTCCTTGAAGCTCAACTAATCCCAAACCCAGAATCGAGTTCCCATCTAGCCCTATCTAGTCCAAAAAGCGTGAACTAGAACTACACAGGATGTTATTCTTGTCAGCTCAAACCTAACACTTTCTACCAAGCTCAATCCGAAAATAGGCCTAACAATCAGAAGTCACAATTGGCTTGAAAGAAGGATAGTGTAAGGGTGTGGAAAATTGTTCTAATGATGGGAATCAGCTACTTGGATTGACAAGAGTGGTAAAAAGAGAACGAAAGTCCAAGTATGTATATGGTATCCATGAGTTCAAATTCAATGCATAACAAGATATTTATTAGTCAAGTTCATGTATAATAGATAGAGAATGGCATCAGATCACAACATGCTTCAATCAAGGCTAGAATTCAAATCATGCATTCCAAGTATGGTGCAGTTTTATGTTTCAAACTCATTCAACAAGCAACAGACAACTACTAACTTGGGCATTGAATTTATCTAATGAATTAGCAAGCTTGTAAGGTTGTAATCATCCTAATCTCCTATGCAAATGCAACAAAATATACTAGACTCAATCCTAATGTAACTACATGAACAGACTCTTTTTGGGTAATTATTCCTTAATTTTTCAAAATTTTATGGTTTTTTCTATGCCTTAGATGATATGCAAACTTAAGTATGCAAATATTGATATAAGATTAACAAAAAATACATCAAACATGATATGCTCAAATTTACCCTAGAGATACTCTCTCAAATTAAGAGATCGAAATAGTACTTAGGGGTCGAATCCACAAGAACTATTGTTCACACAATAGATTAAAAGTTTGGAAATTAGCTAAATAGTAAATGATGAAATGTAAAACTAACAAGGCAAAAAGGAAAAGTTATAAAGTCAATAAGGGAAAGGCTAGACTTAGGAAAATTCTTCAGGAATTCAGAATTGTTAAACAGATAAACAGAATAGGGTTTGGTTAAGAACCGTTGTTGAACTCAAAACACAAAATTCAAACCAATCAACTTTCGTTGCAGAGATTATCTATGTCTATAACAGTGAATCCCAAATTTCTTTGCGAATTCAACAAACAAAACATGCATTAAATTCAAGTTTGATATGTTCACAACATCCCTAAATCAAATATCTTTGCAGATATGTATTTTGCTCATCAGGGTTTAATTCAGGGAATTGATAACACTTTCGTGTCTACCAATTATCCTATGATCTAAATTTCAGGTGATCAGTTTAGAACTACCATTAATCTCAACCTAGATGAAGAACCATGTGATTACCTAACAGATTCATCTAATTCAACAATTCATCTTTACCCTAGAAAAACCCTAAATCTAACAGGTGGACTTATTCAGACATAATCAAAGAAACACAAATCATGAACTGAATAAACTGCATTAAGATAAATAAAATAGAGACAAAAGAGTTCGAAATCTTCTTTCTACAATGAGTTCTGATCTCTCTTCCCCAAAAAGCTCTCTAAGTGCTAGAACAAGAAAAATGCCCATAGTAAAGTCTATTTTTAAAACTCTAAAAACAACTAATTATACTCCAAAATACGTCAAAGACTTATCTTGCAATTAGGGAAAACTTCTGGGCAAATATGCAATTCTTCAAAAGTGTTTAAACTCGTGTGTAACATATGATCGCGACCGGTGTCGAGCGACACTAGGAGGCAGTGTCGATCGACACCAGCACCCATTATGGTCTCCGAGTTGCTCTTCTCAGCTACAGAATGCTAAATGCTTCCAAATCTCCAAAAATGCTTCAACTAAGTCCAAAGCGAACCAGAACCTGCAAGGACTCTAAAAGATTCGAAAAACACCAAAAAGACTTTAAAAACGACTCTTATATCATGGTTAAAAAGCGTAAAAACCATGATATATCAAAACACATCCTAAATCCTCCCCCAAACCACCATCACTGATCACAATTCTAGGAACTCCTAAGCGAGGGAAGATGATGGTCTTAAACAGCTTAAGAACCACCGCAGAATCGTTCTTTAGACTAGCAATCGCTTCCACCCACTTCGAGACATAATCCACAGCAACCAGAATGTACTTGTTCCCGAACGAAGAAGGAAAAGGACCCATAAAGTCAATACCCCAGCAGTCAAAAACTTCAACTTTTAGGATGAAGTTTTGTGGCATCTCGTGTCTTTTGCTGATCTTTCCTCTGCGCTGACAGACATCACATGTGGATATGAACGCATGAGCATCCTTGAACATTGTAGGCCACCAAAAGCCTGCTTGAAGAAGCTTAGACACTATCTTGAAAGTAGCAAAGTGTCCTGCGTATTCAGACCTGTGACAATGAAATAACACATCCGAAACTTCAGATTCTGCAATGCATCGTCTGTAAACACCGTCTGAACAGTGTTTATACAGGTAAGGTCATCCCAGTAGAATCGCCAAGTTCTCTCAAGAACTTCTTCTTAGCATACCCCGTGAAGTTATCAGGCTCGTCCTCCGCAGCAAGATAGTTAGCAATATCAGCATACCATGGTCGATTGGAAACAACAACAGAAGCGACGTACTCACCATAATCCAATTGTGGTATATCCGACAGTGGGTGTCGATCGACATCCTGTTGGTGTCGCTCGACAAACCCACTGCACCGTAAGCATTCTACAGATTTTATCTCAAGAAAACCTGCAGATCCTTTTGAAATCCTGTTTCTACCAAATTTATGGTTTCCTCAGGCAGAGAATCATAGATAGGAACACCATCGTCAATCCGAATCCTTGAGAGATGATCAGCAACACCATTCTCAACCCTTTTCTTGTCCCTGACTTCAATGTCGAATTCTTGGAGAAGAATAATCCATCGCAACAATCTCGGCTTAGCATCTTTTTCTACATCAAGTATTTGAGAGTTGAGTGATCTGTATGCACAGCCACCTTAGATCCAACCAGGTAAGTATGAAACTTCTCAAAAGCAAACACTACAGCCAACAACTCCTTCTCAGTGGTAGCATAATTCCTCTGTGCGTCATCTAGTGTTCTGCTTGCGTAGTAGATTGCATGAAGTTTCTTGTCTTTCTTATGTCCCAGAACAGCCCCAACTGTGAAATCACTAGCATCACACATTACCTCGAAAGGTAGAGCCCAATCTGGGGGTTGTACAATAGGAGCACTCACTAACGCTTGCTTAATCTGTTTGAATGCTGAGAGACAATCATCATTGAACTCAAATTGAACATCCTTACAAAGCAAAGTAGTTATTGGCCTGGCGATTTTGCTGAAATCTTTGATGTACCTTCTGTAGAAACCTACATCTCCCAGAAAACTCCTCACTGATTTCACAGAGCTTGGAGGTGGTAAACTTGTCACTACTTCAATCTTCGCGCAGTCAACTTCTATCCTAGCTTCTAAAACCCGGTGCCCAATACTTCTGAAACTCGAACCATGAAGTGACACTTCTCCCAGTTCAGAACTAAATGCTTCTCTTTACATCTAGCAAGCACTTTGCATAGATTGTCCAAGCAGTCTTTAAATGAAGATCCATAAACAGAAAAAATCATCCATAAAGACTTTCATGTAATCCTCAATCATGTCTGTGACCATTGACATCATACACCGCTGAAAGGTTGCAGGAGCATTACAAAGTCCAAATGGCATCCTACGATATGCAAAAGTACCATACGGGCAAGTAAAAGTAGTCTTCTCTTGGTCATCGGGATGGATTGGAATCTGAAAGAACCCTGAGTACCCATTAAGAAAATAGTAGTACGAGTGCTAACCTTTCCAGCATCTGATCAATGAAAGGCAGAGGAAAATGGTTTTTCCTGGTTGCAGCATTAAGCTTTCTGTAGTCAATGCACATTTTGTGACCTGTCACTGTTCTTATAGGAATCAGCTCATCCTTGTCAGTTTTAGCCACTGTAACCCCTCTTTTCTTAGGAATCGCATGTACTGGACTGACCCAATTACTGTCTGAAATAGGATAGATGATACCAGCTACCAACAATTTCATGATTTCCTTCTTAACAACCTCTTTCAGATTCGGATTTTGCCTCCTCTGATGCTCAACTGATGACTTTGTCTCATCCTCAAGGTAGATCCTATGCATGCACAAGTCTGGAGAGATATCTGCAATGTCATCAAGAGAATAGCCAAGAGCTTTGTGAAACTTGTGCAGCTTACTTAGCAGTAAAGTGAGCTCTATGTTGTTTAAAGAAGCATTCACAATAATAGGGTAAGAAGAATTTTCACCAAGAAATGCGTACCTTAGCCCTATAGAGAGTTGCTTGAGATGAATCTTGGGAGCTTTCTCTGCACTCCAATCACTAACCGGAGCAGCCTTTTCAGATGCCGCAATAGACTCCTTTGTACCAACCAACTGCTTTACTGGTTCTCTCGCATCCATCAATCTGACATACCCAGCAGCAATGTCATCTAGATGCCCTGTTTCCTCTGTAAGAGTGATCAAAGCCCTTCCCAAAGGGTCCTCGGTATGCATCTCATGGAAGAGTTCCTGAGCAAGATTCGAAAGTGTGTCCACGTATAAAGTATGTCCATCAATGGTGGGTCTCTTTACCTGATTATCCATGTCAAAATTCATCACTAAGTCACCCACATTCAGACCAATCCTTCTTTTCCTTACATCAATGATGGCACCAGCTGTAGCTAGGAAAGGTCTTCCCAAAATCAGAGGATCCTTAAGTTCTTCCTCATATTGCAAAACCACGAAGTCAGTGGGAATGAGACAATCTCCTATCTTTATTGGAACATCCTCAAGTACACCATTTGGAATGCGCACAGATCGATCAACTAGTATAAGTGTGATCCTAGTTGATTGGAAGTCGGTCATTCTAAGGTTGACTGCAACTGATCGAGGCATCAAATTAACACTAGAACCCAAATCACACAACGATCGCGCAAACCTATCAGAGAAGATGTTGCAATCCAAAACGAAGCTTCCAGGGTCTCGAAGTTTTTCCGAAATCTTGTTTTGGATAACGGCGCTGACATGTGCAGAGATTAGCATCACACTTGCACAATGGGTGCTGGTGTCGATCGACACTGCCTCCTAGTGTCGCTCGACACCGGTCGCGATCACATGTTACACACGAGTTTAAAGACTTTTGAAAAATTGCATATTTGCCCAGAAGTTTTCCCTAATTGCAAGACAAGTTCCTGACGTATTTTGGAATATAATTAGTTGTTTTTAGAGTTTTAGAAATATACTTTACCTTGGGCATTATTTTTTTTCTAGCACTCCGAGAGCTTTTTGGGAGAGAGAGATCAGAACTCATTGTAGAGAGAAGATTTCGAACTCATTTGTCTCTATTTTATTTATCTATTTTATTTATCTAAACCTGTTAGATTTAGGGTTTTTCTAGGGTAAGGATGAATTGTTGAATTAGATGAATCTGTTAGGGTAATCACATGGTTCTTCATCTAGGTTAAAATTAATGCTAGTTCTAGACTGATCACCTGAAATTTAGATCATAGGATAATTGGTAGACACGAAAGTGTTATCAATTCCCTGAATTAAACCCTGATGAGCAAAATACCTATCTGCAAAGATATTTGATTTAGGGATTTTGTGAACATATCAAACTTGAATTTAATGCATGTTTTGATTGTTGAATTCGCAAAGAAATTTAGGATTCACTGTTATAGACATAGATAATCTCTGCAACGAAAGTTGATTCGTTTGAATTTTGTGTTTTGAGTTCAAGAACAGTTCTTAACCAAACCCTATTCTGTTTATCTGTTTAACAATTCTGAATTCTTGAAAAATTTCCCTAAGTCTAGCTTTTCCCTTATTGACTTTATAACTTTTCCTTTTTGCCTTGTTAGTTTTACATTTCATCATTTACTATTTAGCTAATTTCTAAACTTTTAATCTATTGTGTGAACAATAGTCCTTGTGGACTCGACCTCTAAATACTATTTTGATCTCTTAATTTGAGAGAGTAGCTCTAGGGATAATTTGAGCATATCAAATTTTGGCGCCGTTGCCGGGGACTTTTCATTCACCATTAGATTTTAGTTAGATTTTAGCTAAATCTTTTTACTACTTATTTACTTACTCTATTTTTGTTTTTGTTTTTCTTTTGTGTTTCAGGTTTATGCCTAATCGCAAAACCAGGAGCAATAAAGATCTTCAGCTTGCAAATCCTTCTAATGAGGACATAAAAAGAATAGAACGAACGAACCGGAAAGCAAAGAAGCTAGCTACAATGGATAACTTCGTTGTGTTGGTAAGAGATGAGGCTGGAATTCTACGTGACCAAAAGGGCCATGTGCGCAACGAGCAGGGTCAAAAACTTGATACTGAGGGCATTGTGATGCCAGACCCGCCGTCGGTATCGAGCGACACCAACAGGGTGTCGATCGACACCCTACTGCGATTAAGGCACCAATTGTCAACAATGGTCAGCAGGGTAAGAATGCTATTGGTACAGTCGTTCGTGATGCACAAGCTGCTGCTGTAGTAGCTCGTGGGAGGACATTGGGTGATTACAACAAGGCGAATGAGTTCTACGCGAATCGATCCGCGATCATACCCCCATCTTTTCAGAGGAATGACTTCGAGCTGAAACCCGCATACTACACTCTTGTGGGACAGCATCCTTTCCATGGTCTTCCTAACGAACAGCCCATGGATCACATTGAGAGGTTTGAGGACCTAGTTACAAGAATCAAGGCTAATGGGGTGTCTACTGATTTCCTATTCTGCAAACTCTTCCTATACTCTCTTGGTGGGGAAGCAGGTTACTGGCTCAAGCAATTGAAGCCAGGATCTCTGACAACTTGGTGGGAGATCAAGAATGCCTTCTTAAACAATTTCTATGATGATGCCAGGTCAGAGGATGCGAGAACAAAGATCTCTACTTTTTCTCAACAACCAGCTGAAGCATTCAAGGCTGCTTGGGTACGATTCAGAGCTTATCAGCGAGATTGTCCGCTCCATAGGTTCAGTGAGGTTCAGTTGTTGGATATCTTCTTCAGAGGATTGGATTGGAGGTATCAGATGGCTCTGGATGCTGTGAGTAATAACAACTTCAACACCAGGTATCCCGAAGATGCTGTTACATTGATTGAGAACTTAGCTTCAAGCAACAGCACGAAAAATGCTGATTTTGAGAGAAAGAAGCTAACAGGAAACTCTGAAGGTGGTCAGATTGCTGAAGTAAAGGCCAAGTTAGATTCAATACACAACCTTCTTGTGGGTAAGAAGTATGTTCACTTTGCTGCCGAGGTTGAAACTTTTAAGCCAGACGGAAGATCTGAAGAAGAAGTGCAGTTTGTCAATCAGGCTGGGTTTCAGGGTCAGAGGTATGGTAATTATCAAGGGAACAGAGGCTACAGTGGAAACGGTCAGCGGTCTAACTTTGCAAGAAATCAGAATTCTTCAGTTTATACTCCAAAGCCAGACTATCAGAAGACTTATCCGAACAGCAATTTCACCAGGAACTACGGGAGTTCTTCCTACCAGAAACCTCCTCCGCAGACTCAAGAGAGTGAGGTTAAGTTTATGCTAGAGCAGATTCTAGAAGGTCAACAGAAGATTGCAGTGGATTTCAATGGCAAGATTGATGCTTTATATACTGATTTGAATCGGAAGTTTAAAGCTCTAAGCACCCATGTCAAGAAGCTGGACACTTAGGTTCGAGAAAAGACTGATACAAATCCTAAGCATCCCTGTAATGCCATCTCGTTGAGGAGTGGAAAGACCCTTCAACCTATGTTGAAGCGTCTCACTGCAGAAGAATTCCAGGAGTTGGAGGATGTAGATGATGATGTGTTTGGAGATCAAAGACCAGTGTCGATTGACACTCATACTATGTGTCGGTCGACAACAATCGACATTCCAGAGGAGTTGCCGTATGATGGAGAGAAATTGACCAAGCTCAACACCAAGGTGTCGACACCCGATGCTAGTGTCGATCGACACCAGCCTAGTGTCGATCGACACCCTGAGCGATCGTAACCGAAATCTATCGACAATCCTCCTAAAGTCACAGAAAGGATATACAAGCCTAAGGTTCTTTATCCTAAGAACCCTAGGAATTCTAAGCAGGAGTTGGAAGATGCCAGATGCAAGGCTATGATGGATAAGGTCATTGTTGAGATTCTTTAGATTGATGCGGTGAAGACTTCTCTTGTAATCAGAAGGTATGTGAAGCGGATGGTGATAAAGGATCTGAATGTGGAGCAAAGTGTGATGCTAGTGTCCGCACATGTTAGCGCTATTATCGAGAATAAGATTCTGGAAAAACTTCGAGACCCTAGAAGCTTCGTTTTGGATTGCAACATCTTCTCTGACAGGTTTGCGCGATCGTTGTGTGATTTGGGTTCTAGTGTTAATTTGAGGCCTCGATCAGTTGCAGTCAACCTTGGAATGACCGACTTCCAATCAACTAGGATCACGCTTATACTTGCTGATCGATCTGTGCGCATTCTAGATGGTGTACTTGAGGATGTTCTAATAAAGATAGGATATTGTCTCATTCCCACTGACTTCGTGGTTTTGCAATATGAGGAAGAACCTAAGGATCCTCTGATTTTGGGAAGACCTTTCCTAGCTACAGCTGGTCCCATCATTGATGTAAGGAAAGGAAGGATTGGTCTGAATGTGGGTGACTTAGTAACGAACGTTGACAATGATAAGCTAGTAAAGAGACCCACCATTGATGGACAGACTTTCTACGTGGACACACTTTCGAATCTTGCTCAGGAACTCTTCCATGAGATGCATACCGAGGACCCTTTGGGAAGGGATTTTATCACTCCTACACAGGAAACAGGGCATCTAGATGACATTGCTACTGGGTATGTCAGATTGATGGATGCGAGTGAACGAGTGATGCAGTTGGTTGGTACAGAAGAGTCTATTGCGACATCTGAAAAGGCTACTCCGGTTAGTGATTGGAGTGCAGAGAAAGCTCCCAAGATTGATCTTAAGCAACTCCCTGCAGGGCTAAGGTACGCATTTCTTGGTGAAAATTCTTCTTACCCTATTATTGTGAATGCTTCTTTAAACAACGCAGAGCTCACTTTACTACTAAGTAAGCTGCGCAAGTTTCGCAAGGCTCTTGGCTATTCTCTTGATGAAATTGCAGGTATCTCTCCAGACTTGTGCAGGCATAGGATCTACCTTGAGGATGAGACAAAGTCATCAGTTGAGCATCAGAAGAAGCTGAATCCGAATCTGAAAGAGGTTGTTAAGAAGGAAATCATGAAATTGCTGGAAGCTGGTATCATGTATCCTATTTCAGACAGCAATTGGGTCAGTCCAGTACATGTGGTTCCTAAGAAAGGAGGGGTTACAGTGGTTAAAACTGACAAAGAAGAGCTGATTCCTACAAGAACAGTGACAGGACACATAATGTGCATTGACTATAGAAAGTTGAATGCTGCAACCAGGAAAAACCATTTTCCTCTGCCTTTCATTGATCAGATGCTGGAAAGGTTAGCAAGTCATTCGTACTACTGTTTTTTTAATGGGTATTTAGGGTCCTTTCAGATTCTAATCCATTCCGATGACCAAGAGAAGACTACTACTTGCCCGTATGGTACTTTTGCATATCGCAGGATGCCATTTGGAATTTATAATGCTCCTGCAACCTTTCTGCGGTGTATGGTGTCAATCTTCACATACATGGTTGAGGATTTAATGGAAGTCTTTATGGATGATTTTTCTGTTTATGGATCTTCGTTTAAAGACTGTTTGGACATTCTGTACAAAGTGCTTGCTAGATGTGAAGAGAAGCATTTGGTTCTGAATTGGGAGAAGTGTCACTTAATGGTTCGAGATTCAGAAGTATTGGCACAGGGTTTCAGAAGCTGGGATAGAAGTTGACCGCGTGAAGATTGAGGGACATGTAGGTTTCTACAGATGGTACATTAAGGATTTCAGCAAAATCGCCAGGCCACTAACTACTTTGCTCTGTAAGGATGTTCAATTTGAGTTCAATGCTGATTGTCTCTCAGCATTCGAACAGATTAAGCAAGTGTTAGTGAGTGCTCCTATTGTGCAAACCCCAGATTGGGGTCTACGTTTCGAGGTAATGTGTGATGCTAGTGATTTCGCAGTTGGGGCTGTTCTGGGACAGAAGAAAGACAAGAAACTTCATGCAATCTACTACGCAAGCAGAACACTAGATGATGCACAAAGGAATTATACTACCACTGAGAAGGAGTTGTTGGCTGTAGTGTTTGCTTTTGAGAAGTTTCGTATTTACCTGGTTGGATCTAAGGTGATTGTGCATACAGATCACTCAGCTCTCAAATACTTAATGCAGAAAAAAGATGCTAAGCCGAGATTGTTGCGATGGATTCTTCTTCTCCAAGAATTCGACATTGAAGTCAGAGACAAGAAAGGGGTTGAGAATGGTGTTGCTGATCATCTCTCGAGGATTCAGATTGACGATGGTGTTCCTATCTATGATTTTCTGCCTGAGGAAACCATAAATTTGGTGGAAACAAGATTTCAAAAGGATCTGCAGGTTTTTTGAGATAAAATCTGCAGAATGCTTACGGTGCAGTGAGTGTGTCGAGCGCACCAACAGGGTGTCGATCTACACCACCTACGTAGAGACGGACGTTTGTCGACCAAGCTATGATATACTCGACACAAGGAATCGACACATGGTCTCAGTGTCGATCGACACCACCTCTAGTGTCGATCGACACCCACTGGCGGATATACCACAATTAGATTATGATGAGTACGTCGCTTCTGTTGTTGTTTCCAATCGACTGTGGTATGCTGATATTGCTAACTATCTTGCTGCGGAGGACGAGCCTGATAACTTTACGGGCTATGCTAAGAAGAAGTTCTTGAGAGAACTTAGGCGATTCTACTAGGGTGAGCCTTACCTGTATAAGCACTGTTCAGACGGTGTTTACAGACGATGCATTGCAGAATCTGAAGTTTCGGATGTGTTGTTTCATTGTCACGGGTCTGAATATGCAGGACACTTTGCTACTTGTAACACAGTGTCTAAGGTTCTTCAAGCAGGCTTTTGGTGGCTTACAATGTTCAAAGATGCTCATGCATTCATATCCACATGTGATGTATGTCAGCGCAGAGGAAAGATCATCAAAAGACATGAGATGCCACAAAACTTCATCTTAGAAGTTGAAGTTTTTTACTGCTGGGATATTGACTTTATGGGTCCTTTTCCTTCTTCGTTCAGGAACAAGTACATTCTGGTTGCTGTGGATTATGTCTCGAAGTGGGTGGAAGTGATTGCTAGTCCAAAGAATGATTTTGCGTTGGTTCTTAAGCTGTTTAAGACCATCATCTTCCCTCGCTTCGGAGTTCCTAGAATTGTTATCAATGATGGTGGTTCACATTTTATCAACCAGGTCTTCACGAAGCTGCTGAAAAAGCATGGGGCACTACACCGTTTCATCTGCTTTATGGAAAACCTTGTCACCTTCCAGTGCAACTGGAACACAAAGCAGCTTGGGCTGTCAAAATGATGAATTTCGACATCAGGTCTGCTGCAGAAAAGAGGTTGGTTCAGCTGAATGAGTTGGATGAGATCAGATACACCGCCTATAAGAACTCTAAGCTGTATAAGGAGAGAACAAAGGCATATCATGATAAGAAGATCATCTCCCGAAACTTCGAACCCAATGACCAAGTACTTCTGTTCAACTCTCGTTTACATTTATTTTCTGGAAAATTGCATTCTCGTTGGTCAGGTCCTTTCACCATCAACGAGGTTCGATTATATGGTGCTATTGTCCTAATGAACTCTGACGGCAAGGAGTTTACTGTAAATGGACAAGGGGTGAAACATTACTGGGCGAAAGCCGATATCCCTGACAGACACATCATCCATTTGGAGGATACACCCTCTGCTTAATCTGCTGTCAAATCAAGCTAATAACTCAAAACAAGCGTTTAGTGGGAGGCAACCCACTGTGGTAGTGATGTATCATATATATATTTCTTTTTATTTTTATTCATTTAGTTTTCTTTTATTTATTTTGAATCTTGTTGAACCACGGTCATGGTGTCGATCGACAGTCACTCTTAGTGTCGCTCGACACCATAAGGTAAAACCTGGAACATGTCAAATAATGCTCTTGGTGTCGATCGACACCACCCTTTGGTGTCGCTCGACACCATCAGTGTATAAACTCAGTGTCAAGCTTCATAACCCGAAATCGATTTCATAAACTAAATTTCTCTCTAACGTTTGCGATTCTTCGGCGATTTGGACGATTTCAGGTGCTATCTCGATCGGAATTTCAAGAGTAACCCATTTCCACCTCCATTTGATCAATCTGTGGCCATGACACCTCGTGGGAAGCGATTTAGATCCAACGGCAGAGCTTCCTCCTCTTGCCCACCGTGCGCCACCGCCTCCTCCGGTTCACCGTCATCGCTGCAGGCCTCCCTTCCACAGGTAGCTCCTAAATCTCGTCCTCCATGGCCTAGGTTAGAGGGTAGGAGAATCACTTCACAGAGGGTTTGGGACAAATCCCCAAAGGAGGAGATTGACAGTGACGAGTGTGTTTACAGATATATTTCTGAGGATTGGGATGAGTATGA
Source organism: Turritis glabra (assembly GCA_900406565.1). Classification (NCBI taxonomy): domain Eukaryota; kingdom Viridiplantae; phylum Streptophyta; class Magnoliopsida; order Brassicales; family Brassicaceae; genus Turritis; species Turritis glabra. The sequence continues at coordinate 94,744 of OVBN01000077.1, read as the reverse complement.
TTCTCTATTTTACAATACTTGGTTGGGTGTTGTGATTAGACCGACTAGGGTTGTCGATATGGTGGCTTTGAGGCGGATGGGTATTAGGGAAGTAGTTCTCAGGCTTCTGCGGAAGATGGGGTTGGGCACGATAGCGACCAAGCATTGCGACCTGTTTCCTGATTTGGTTCGCCAATTCTTAGCCACTGTTCATGTCTACTACACGAACGAGATCGTGAAGAACGCTCAGGAAGGTATGCTTACTTTTCTGATACGTGGAGTGCGTTACAGGTTATCCCTACGCGATATGTGCGATCTCTACGGTTTCTCGAGGGACCCAATAAGGGTGGCCCTTCCCACTATCTTCTATGATGCACAAGCCTTCTGGGCTTATTTTGGGAATGGGCGCTATGACTACAAGACATCCACACAGTCTGATGTTCGCCATCTTATCCTAAGGTACGTCATTCGTCTCCTTGGGAACACTATTCTGAGCAAGATGGAACCTGGAAAGATGAGGTTGTCTGAGTTGATTCTGCTTTACTATGTTATTGGTGATCTCTGTGTTCATGGTTTTGAGTGGCCTGAGGTGGATGATAATGTTAACTTAGGGGCTGTTTTTGTATATCATCTAGTCTCGTTGAAGACTAAGCCTTTTTTTGGTCGTGGAACTAAGGTAGAGAGCGTAGGTAGCCTTCTGACACCTATCTTTAGGCACTTTGGGATTGCTACAGAGAGTTGCAGTATTGTTACCAGGCACTCACTCATGGATGAGGAGCACCTGAAGAGTGCTTGGTGGATTAAGCCCGAGTGGCTTTGGTGCTTCACTGATTCTAGGGGCACACACCTGATTCAGCTGCCACAGAGAGCGCTCACTACCATTACAGATGATCCTCTACGCCTTAGATTCCAGCCTGACCGCCGCCTCCTAACTTCAGCTCCACCATCTCGTGTTCGTCGGGGTAGCTCTTCACGTTCAGCTCCATCTACTGCAGAGGATGCTCCTGTCCCTGACCATGTTGGCGGTCCTGTGTTTAAGCTTGCTCCTACACCTGAGATCCCTATGGCGACGGCGGACTTTCAGCGCTATGTGGCTGATAGCTTTCAGAGCATTTGGTAGGCGATCTCCAGGTTATCTCGCTGTGGCTGTGTGCACCATTCGACCCGCTCTTCTGCTCCTTCTCGCCGTGCACCCACAACTTCTGATTCTGACGATGAGGCTACTGAGGCGGATTAGTCTTTCGGTTTATCATGGTTTCTTTTTCTTTTCTCTTATTTTTACTTCTTCTTGAGTCATTTTTTTCTTTCTTTGCGTCAGTTTTTTATCTTATGTGTGGGACTCATATGGACTTATGCCGTTTATGTCATTGCTTTTGATTTGTGTGTGCGTGTTTACAGTGTTCTGTAGATTTAGATCAACAATTCGATTCTTCTTGCTAGAAATCGTTTCTACTTACAGGCATGGTGTCGATCGACACCAACCTCAGGTGTCGCTCGACACCGACACTCCATTAGACACCAGTCAAAATACACTTGGTGTCGATCGACACCAGCCTAGGGTGTTGCTCGATACCAAGCACATGTTACTCCATGCCTTTCATTCTTCCATTTGGTTCAATTTAGTTTTTCTTTCTTTTACCAACCTTTGATTTGGTATCACTGGGGACAGTGATTCTCAAGTCTGGGGGGATTGTCGCTGACGTTGCGTTTGTTTTTGTCATACCTATTTGTTTTTATTTGTTCACTCAAATTCGTTTTTATTAAGTCAAAACTTTGGTTAGGAAATAATGACCTCTCTTTTTACTTTATGTGCTTGAGTGATTAATGATGCAGATTTAGTTCAGATTCGACTAATAAAAAAAACAAAGACTGATCAGTAAACTAGAGTAACCCATATTTTGCAACAGATTCCACAAAAACCGGAGCTAATTTCTGAGCTCTTCCTTTTATCTCATCGATGCAACAGGTGTTCAAAGGCCATGACTCCTCGTTCTTACCTGACAAACGAAACCTTAGTGAAAAGTGATGGTACTCCTCTCCCTTATTCAGTAAAAAGTGTGTTTTTAAAAGCAGAAAAGATGATATAATTTTATTTTGAGTAAAGGGATAGGAAGATTTCCAACGACCCCATTATTTTACTTTGAAAGGAATGATCACACAAAAGCTGGAAGCGAGGTTAAAAAAATTTCCTGTGATACCATTATTCGCTTACACTTTTAAGAAAAAAAAAAAAAAGCAAACAACACAAAAGATGTTGAGAAGGAAATAAGTCTAGGGGAGAGAAAGAGTACCAAAGGGTGTGAAAAATAGGCTGGTTTGTTATGGTATTAAACGGGAATGAGTCTAGAAGGTTATTGGCACTGATTTCATTGATAAGACCCAGCGATGAAGGCTAATGGAAAATATTGTGAAATTGTGGGGTGAATTTGGGATACAGAAAAAGTTTACGGAGAAGTACATGGTGGTTGAATTTGAATTAGTCTGCTAGGCATATGGATTTGGTTTGAATGCTCAATGCAATGGTCTAAGAGAGAGAGAGTTTCCACGATTTTCAAACTTCTTTCACAGGTTAAGTTTCTGTTTTGCTTGAGGACAAGCAAAGGCTAAGTCTGGGGGAGTTGATATATCATAGTTTTTACGGTTTTTAACCATGATATAATAGTCGTTTTTAGAGTCTTTTTGGTGTTTTTTGAGTTTTTTAGAGTCATTGCAGGTTCAGGTACGCTTTGGACTTAGTTGAAGCATTTTTGGAGATTTGGAAGCATTTAGCATTTTGTAACTGAGAAAAGCATCTCGGAGATCACAATGGGTGCTGGTGTCGATCGACACTACCTCCTAGTGTCACTCGACATCGGTCGCGATCACATGTTACACACGAGTTTAAAGACTTTTGAAGAATTGCATATTTGCCCAGAAGTTTTCCCTAATTGCAAGACAAGTCCTTGACGTATTTTGGAGTATAATTAGTTGTTTTTAAAGTTTTAGAAATATACTTTACCTTGGGCATTATTCTTGTTCTAATACTCAGAGAGCTTTTTGGGAGAGAGAGATCAGAACTAATTGTAGAGAAAAGATTTCGAACTCCTTTGTCTCTATTTTATTTATCTTAATGTAGTTTATTCATTTCATGATTTGTGTTTCTTTAACTATGTTTGAGTAGTCCACCTGTTAGATTTAGGGTTTTTCTAGGGTAAGGATGAATTGTTGAATTAGATGAATCTGTTAGGATAATCACATGGTTCTTCATCTAGGTTGAGATTAATGCTAGTTCTAAACTGATCACCTGGAATTTAGATCATAAGATAATTAGTAAACACGAAAGTGTTATCAATTCTCTGAATTAAACCCTGATGAGTAAAATACCTATCTGCAAAGGCATTTGATTTAGAGATTTTATGAACATATCAAACTTGAATTTAATGCATGTTTTGATTGTTGAATTCGCTAATAAATTTGGGATTCACTGTTATAGACATAGATAATCTCTGCAACGAAAGTTGATTGGTTTGAATTTTGTGTTTTAAGTTCAAGAACGGTTCTTAACCAAACCCTATTCAGTTTATCTGTTTAACAATTTTGAATTCCTGAAGAATTTCCCTAAGTCTAGCTTTTCCCTTATTGACTTTATAACTTTTCCTTTTTGCCTTGTTAGTTTTACATTTCATCATTTACTATTTAGCTAATTTCTAAACTTTTAATCTATTGTGTGAATAATAGTCCTTGTGGATTCGACCGCTAAGTACTATTTCGACCTTTTACTTTGAGAGAGTAGCTCTAGGGATAATTTGAGCATATCACTAGGGTTCTTAGGATAAGAAACCTTAGGCTTATATACCCTTTCTGTGACTTGGATTGTCGATAGATTTCGGTTGCGATCGCTCAGGGTGTCGATCGACACTAGGCTGATGTCGATCGACACTAACACCGGGTGTCAACACCTTGGTGTCGAGCTTGGTCTCTCCATCATATGTCGACTCCTCTAGAATGTCGACTGGTGTCGATCGACACATAGTATGGGTGTCGATCGACAGTGGTCGTTGATCTCCAAACACATCGTCATCTACATCCTCCAACTCCTGGAGTTCTTCTGCGGTGAGACGCTTCAACACAGGTTGAAGGGTCTTTCCACTCCTCAATGAGTAGGGATGCTTAGGATTTGTATTAGTCCTTCCTAGAAGGAATCCTTCTTGTCACTTTACAGATCCAGCAGTCTGAGCAACCTGAGTGTTCAGCTTCTTGACATGGGTGCTTAAAGCTTCAAACTTCCCATTCAAATCAGTAGATAAAACATCAATCTTGCCATTGAAATCTACTGCAATCTTCTATTGACCTTCTAGAATCTGCTCTAGCATAGACTTAACCTCACTCTCTTGAGTCTGCGGAGGAGGTTTCTGGTAAGAAGAGTTCCAATAGTTCCTGGTGAAACTACTTTTCTGGTACTCAGGCTTCTGGTTTCCTGTGAAGGCACTCCTCTGTGCATTAACATATCTCGGACCCTGAAATCCAACTCCATTGACATAGTTGCAATTCTTTTCTACTGGCTCAAAAGTCTCAACCTCAGCAGCAAAGTGAACAGATTTCTTACCCACGAGAAGATTGTGTACATAATCCAACTTGGCCTTTACCTCAGCAATCTGACTACCCTCAGAGTTTTCCGCTTGCTTCTTTCTTTCGAAGTCTGCATTTTTCGTGCTGTTGTGATATGCTCAAATTATCGCTAGAGCTACTCTCTCAAATTAAGAGATCAGTGTAGTACTTAGGGGTCGAATCCACAGAGACTGATGTTCACACAATAGATTAGAAGTTTGGGTTTTAGCTAAATAGTGAATAATGAAATGTAAAACAGGCAAGCAAAAGTAAATGTTATAGTTTCAGATATGGAAAAGGCTAGACTTAGAGAAATTCTTCAGGAATTCATAATTGTTAAACAGATATGCATTGCAGAGTTGATTAAGAACCGTTCTTGAACTCAAAACACAAAATTTAAATCAATCAACTTTCGTTGCAGAGATTATCTATGTTTATAACAGTGAATCTCAAATTTCTTTGCAAATTCAGCAATCAAAACATGCATTAAATCCAAGTTCGATATGTTCACAAAATCCCTAAATCAAATGTCTTTGCAGATAGGTATTTTGCTCATCAAGGGTTAATTCAGGGAATCAATAACACTTTCGTGTCTACCAATTATCCTATGATCTAAATTCCAGGTGATCAGTTTAGAACTAGCATTAATCTCAACCTAGATGAAGAACCATATGATAACCCTAACAAAACAATCCAATTCAACAATTCATCCTATCCCTAGAAAAACCCTAAATCTAACAGGTGGATTACTCAGACATAATCAATGTAAAACAAATCATTATCTGAATAAATTGCATAAGAATAGAAATAAAGGGAGTTCGAAATCTTCTCTCTACAATGAGTTCTCATCTATTTCTCCCAACAAGCTCTCAAAATCCAATTGCCAAAAGTAAAGATAAGATATGTTCTAAAACTCTAAAAACAACTATTTATACTCCAAAATACGCCAGGGACTTGTCTTGCAATTAGGGAAAACTTATGGGTTATTCTGCAATTCTTCAAAAGTTCTTTGGAAACTTGTGTGCAACAAGTAGTGGCGACCGGTGTCGAGCGATACTAGGAGGCTGTGTCGATCGACACCAACATCCATTGTGATCTCCAATTTGCTCTTCTCGGCTACAGAATGCTAAATGCTTCCAATCATCCCAATATGCATCCAATGAGTCCAAAACGTACCTGAACCTACAATGACTCGATAGAGAGACAAAAACACCAAAAAGATTCTAAAAACAAGACTTATATCATGGTTAAAAACCATAAAAACCATGATATATCAACTCTTCCAGACTTAGCCTTTGCTTGCCCTCAAGCAAAACAAAAACTTAACCTGTGAAAGAAGTTTGAAAATCGCGGAAACTTCTTTTCTCTTAAACCAATGCATTGAGCATTCAAACCAAATCCATATGCTCAGCAGACTAATTCAAATTCAACCTCCATGTACTTCTCCGTAAGCTTTTCTGTACCCCGGATCCACCCCACAATTCCACAGCAATTTCCATTAGCCTTCATCGCTGGGTGTCATTAATGAAATCAGTGCCAAGAACCTTTTAGACTCGTTCTCGTTCAATACCATAACAAACTAGCCTATTTCCACAACTTCTTGGTACTCTTTCTCTCCCCCAGACTTGTTTCTTTCTCAACATCTTCTGTGTTGTTTCTCTCTTTTTTTATATCCTCAAAAGTGTAGGTGAATAATGGTATCATAGGAATTTTTCTAACCTCGCTTCCAACTTTTGTGTGATCAGTCCTTTTGAAGTAAAATAATGGGGTCGTTGGAAATTTTCCTATCCCTTTACTTTAAAGAAAATCATATCATCTTTTGTGCGAATAAACACACTCTTTTTATTAAACAAGGGAGAGGAGTACCATCACTTTTCAATTAGGCTTTTGTTTGTTAGGTAAGAATGAAGAGTCAAGCCCTAAGAACACCAGTTGCATTGATGAGGTAAAAGGAAGAGCTCAGAAATTAGCTCCAGCTTGTGTGGAAACTGTTGCAAAACATGGGTCTCTCTGGTTTACTGATCAGCTTTTGGATTTTTCATTAGTCGCATCTGAACTAAATCTGCATCATTAATCACTCAAGCACATAGAATAGGAATAAAGATTGTAATTTCCTGACCAGTTTTGACTCAATAAAACAAACAAAATTTGACTCAATAAAAACAAATAGGTATAACAAAAACAAACACAACGTCAGCGACTACTTCCCCCAGACTTAAGAATCACTGTCAACAGTGATACCAAATTAAGAGTTGGTAAAAAGAAAGAGAAACCAAATGGAACAATATGGAGCTATGAGAGTCATGGAGTAACCTGTGCTTGGTGTCGAACGACACCCAACGTTGGTGTCGATCGACACCAAGTGTATATCTTCTGGTGTTGTGAATGGAAGTCGGTGTCGAGCGACACTAATAGAGAATGTCGATCGACACCATGCCTGTAAGCAGAAACGATTTCTAACAAGAAACATCGAATTGGTGGTCGAAATCCAAAAATCACTGAAACATGCACACACAGATAAAAAACAATGACATAAAACATCATAAATCCATACATTATCCAAATAGTAGCTGAAAAACTGACTCAAATAATGAAAAATGACTCAAGAGAAAAGTAAAAATAAGAGAAAAGAAAAAGAACCATGGGAAATCGAAGGACTAATCCTCATCTGTAGCCTCATCATCAGAAGGGGTGGGTGTACGGCGAGAAGGAGCAGACCTGGTCGAGGGACGCACACAGCCACAGCGAGACAACCTGGAGATCGCCTGCCATATGCTCTGAAAGCTGTCAGCTACATAGCGCTGAAAATATGCAGTCTCCATAGGGATCGCTGGTGCAAGAGAAAGCTCAATGGATGGACCTCCAGCAAGGTCATGAACAGGAGCATCCTCTGCAGTTGATGGAGCTGATCGTGAAGAGCTGCCTCGACGAACTCGAGATGGTGGAGCTGCAGTCAGGAGGCGTGAGTCAGGCTGGAAACTGAGGCGCAGAGGATCAACTGTAATGGCCGTGAGATCTCTCTGTGGCAACTGAATCAGATGGGAGCCTCTAGAATCGATGAAGCACCAAAGCCACTAAGGCTTAATCCAACGAGCACTCCTCAGGTGCTCCGTATCCATGAGAGAACGCCTGGTGATAATGCTGCAACTGTCTGTCGAAATCTCAAAATGCCTAAAGATAGGTGTCAAGAGGCTACCTACACTCTCTGTCTTAGAACCTCTGCCTGTAAACGGTTTAGTTTTCAACAAGAACAAATTATGTGCAAACACAGTGCCTAAGTTGACATTGTCATCTAACTCAACTTAGACAAACGCATCTTCCCAGGTTCCATTTTGCACAATATGGTGTTCCTAATAAGGCGGATAACATACCTCAGTACAGGGTGTCTGACGTCCGTCTGTGCAGACGTCTTGGAGTCATAGCGTCCATTGCCAAAGTAGGACCAAAACACCTGGGCATCATGAAAGACAGTGGGAAAGGCCACCCCTATTGGGTCTCTCGAAAACCCATAGATATCACATAAGTCGCGAAGAGGTAACCTATAACGAACTCCCCGAATCAGAAAAGTAAGCGTACCTTCCTGAGCATTCTTCACAACCTCGTTCGTGTAATAGACACGTGCGGTGGCAATGAATTGGCGAACTAAATCAGGGAACAGGTCGTACTGCTTGGTCGCGATAGTGCCCAAGCCTATCCTGGGCAGAAACCTGAGAACCTCTTCGTGAATCCCCATTCGCCTCATCGCATCCATATCAGCAAAATGGGTAAGTCGAACCTCAACCCCTAACCAAGCGTTGTAAAACAACATGTCGTAGTCATCCCAATCCTCTGAGATGTCCCTGTAGATGCACTCATCGCTCTCGGTTTCCTCTTTTGGGGATTTCTCCCAAACCCACCCCGAGACAATCTTCTTGTTTTCTCGCTTAGGCCAAGGAGGATGTGAAAGAGGTGTGGCAGCTCGTGGAGGTCGCAGCGGTGGATGAGAAGACTGGGAGGTCGGTGGTGAAGGCGGATTCGGTGGTGGCTGAGTAGAAGAAGCTCCGCCGTCATCCCGATTTCGCCTCTTTCGCGACGCCATGAGCACGGATCGAGAAATTGGAGAATGGAATCGGATTGCCCGTCAAATTCCGATCAAAATGGTACCTGAAGTCGCGCAAATAGCCCAAAAATCGCAAAAGTTAGAGAGGATTTCGTGTTTATGAATCCGATTTCGGGTTTATGACGCTCGACACTGGGTATATTCACTAATGGTGTCGAGCGACACCATTTACTGGTGTCGATCGACACCAACACCACGAGTCGTCAACAAGTTAATCCGTCGGTGTCGATCGACACCAAGTGAGGGTGTCGGTCAACACTGAGACCATGGTTCGACAAGACTCAATTGAAATAAACAAAAACTGAATGAAATAAAATAAAACCAACAGAAATATGATACAGAGTTACCACAGTGGGTTGCCTCCCACTCAGCGCTTGTTTTGAGTCGTTAGCTTGACTTGGCAGTTGATTAGGCCGAGGGTGCATCGTCCAAACGGATAATGTGTCCATCAGAGATGGCGGTATTCGCCCAGTAATGTTTCACCCTTTGTCCATTTACAGTAAACTCTTTGCCGTCAGAGTTCATTAGGACAACAGCACCATATGGTCGAACCTCCTTGATGGCGAAAGGACCTGACCAACGAAAACGCAGTTTTCTAGGAAATAGAGTTAAACGAGAGTTATACAGAAGTACCTGATCATTCGGTTCGAATTTCTTGGAGATGATTTTCTTATCATGATAGGCCTTTGTTCTCTCCTTGTACAGCTTAGAGTTCTCATAAGCATGGAATCTGATCTCATTCAACTTGTTTAGCTGAACCATTCTCCTATCCGCAGCAGACCTGATGTCGAAATTCATCATCTTAACCGCCCAAGCTGCTTTGTGCTCTAATTCCACTGGAAGGTGACAGGCTTTCCCATAAAGCAGATGAAACGGTATGGTGCCCAATGGAGTCTTGAAAGCTGTCCTGTAAGCCCAAAGCGCATCATCCAATTTGGCGGAGCAATCCTTCTTTGTCTTGTTCACTGTTTTCTCTAGGATCTCTTTAATCTGCCTATTGGACACTTCCACTCGTCCACTTGTCTGAGGGTGATAAGGAGTAGCAGCGCGATGATGTACCCCGTGCTTCTTCAGCAGCTTTTCAAAGATCCTGTTGATGAAGTGTGAACCATCATCACTGATCACAATTCGAGGAACTCCAAAGCGAGGAAAGATAATGGTCTTAAACAGCTTAAGAACCACCGCAGAATTATTCTTAGGACTAGCAATCGCCTCCACCCACTTTGAAACGTAATCCACAGCTACCAGAATGTACTTGTTCCCGAAAAAAGAGGGAAAAGGACCCATGAAATCTATACCCCAGCAATCAAAGACTTCAACCTCGAGGATGACGTTTTGTGGCATCTCATGTCGTTTGCTGATTTTTCCTCTGCGCTGATAGACATCACATGTGAAGATGAATGCATGAGCATCCTTGAACATTGTAGACCACTAAAACCCTGCTCGAAGAACCTTGGACACTGTCTTGAAGGTAGCAAAGTGTCCTACGTATTCAGACCCGTGACAGTGAAACAACACAGCTGAAACCTCAGATTCCGCAATGCATCTTTTGTAAACTCCATCAGAACAGTGCTTATACAGGTACGGCTCATCCTAGTTGAATCGCCTGAGTTCGCGCAAGAACTTCTTCTTAGCATATCCTGTGAAGTTGTCTGGCTCATCCTCTGCAGCAAGGTAGTTGGCAATATCAGTATACCATGGACGAGGTGAAACAGCTACAGAAGCTGTATAGTTTTCACATCCCAACTCTGGAACACCAATCGAAGGGTGTCGATCGACACTGTAAGTGGTGTCGATCGACACCAAGTCCATGTGTCGATTTCCTGTGTCAAGTGTACCATCGCTTGATCGACAACTGTCCGCCTCAACATATGTAGTGTCGATCGACACCCTATTGGTGTCGGTTGACACTGAGACCAATCCGTAAGTGTTCTGTAGATTATATCGCAAGAAGGCCTGTAGATCGTGTTGAAATCCGGTTTCTATAAAGTTGATGGTCTCCTCAGGTAGAGAATCATGAATAGGAACACCATCATCAATCCGAATCCTTGAGAGATGATCAGCAACACCATTCTTAACCCCTTTCTTGTCCCTAACTTCGATGTCGAATTCCTGGAGCAGAAGAATCCATCTCAACAATCGTGGCTTAGCATCCTTTTCTGCATCAAGTATTTGAGAGCGGAGTGATCTGTATGGACGATCACCTTAGATCCTACCAGGTAGGTGCGAAACTTCTCGAAAGCAAACACAATAGCTAATAATTCCTTCTATGTTGTTGCATAATTCCGCTGTGCGTCATCAAGTGTTCTACTTGCGTAGTAGATTGCATGAAGTTTCTTGTCTTTCTTTTGTCCAAGAACAGCCCCTACTGTGAAATCGCTAGCATCACACATTACCTCAAAAGGTAGACTCCAATCTGGAGGTTGGACAATAGGAGCACTCACTAATGCTTGCTTGATCTGTTCGAATGCTGAGAGACAATCAGCATCGAACTCAAACTGAACATTCTTACAGAGCAAAGCAGTTAGTGGCCTGGCGATTTTGCTGAAATCCTTGATGTATCGTATGTAGAAACCTGCATGTCCCAGAAAACTCCTCACTGATTTCACAGAGTTTGGAGGTGGTAAACTCATCATCACCTCAATCTTAGCGCGATCAACCTCTATCCCAGCTTCTAAAACCCGATGCCCAAGCACAATACCATTGCGGCCATAAAGTGACACTTCTCCCAATTCAAAACCAAATGCTTCTCTTCGCACCTAGCAAGCACTTTGCATAAGTTGTCCAGGCAGTCTTTAAAGGAAGACGCATGAACAGAAAAGTCATCCATAAAGACCTCCATGTAGTCTTCGATCATGTCAGTGAAGATCGACATCATACACCGCTGAAAAGTCGCAGGAGCATTACCAAGTCCAAATGGCATCCTGCGATATGCAAAAGTACCATAGGGACAAGTAAAAGTAGTTTTCTCCTGGTTGTCTGGATGGATCGGAATCTGAAAAAACCCTGAATACCCATCAAAGAAGCAGTAATACGAGTGACTTGCTAACCTTTCTAACATCTGATCAATAAAGGGTAGAGGAAAATGGTCTTTCCTGGTTGCAGCATTCAACTTCCTGTAGTCAATGCACATTCTGTGTCCTGTCACTGTTCTTCTAGGGATCAGCTCATCTTTGTCAGTCTTAACCACTGTAACCCCTCCTTTCTTAGGAACTACATGCACTGGACTGACCTAATTGCTATTTGAAATAGGATAGATGATACCAGCTTCTAGCAATTTTATGATCTCCTTCTTAACAACCTCCTTCAGATTCGGGTTCAGCCTCCTCTGATGCTCAACTGATGACTTTGTCTCATCCTCAAGGTAGATCATGTGCATGCATAAATCTGGAGAGATACCTGCAATGTCATCAAGAGAATAGCCAAGAGCTTTGCGAAACTTGCGCAGCTTACTTAGCAGTAAAGTGAGCTCTGCGTTGTGTAAATAAGTATTCACAATGACAGGGTAAGAAGAGATTTCACCAAGAAATGCGTACCTTAGCCCTGCAGGGAGTTGTTTGAGATCAATCTAAGGAGCTTTCTCTGCACTCCAATCACTAACAGGGGCAGCCTTTTCAGAAGTTGCAATACACTCCTCTGTACCGGTTGATTGCATCATCTGATCGCTTGCATCCATTAGCTTGACATACCCAGCAGCAATGTCATCTCGATGCTCTGTTTCCTCTGTAGGAGTGAGCAAAGCCCTTTTCAAAGGGTCGTCAGGGTGCATCTATCCTGAGCAAGATTCGATAATGTATCCACATAGAAGGTCTATCCATCGATGGTAGGTCTCTTGACCAGTTTATCCATATCAAAGTTCATCACCAAGTCACCTACATTCAGCCTGATCCGTCCTTTCCTTACATCAATGATGGCACCAGCTGTAGCCAAGAAAGGTCTTCCTAAGATAAGAGGACTCTTAGGTTCTTCCTCGTATTGCAGAACCACGAAGTCAGTGGGAATGAGATAATCCCCTATCGTTATCAGAACATCCTCAAGTACACCATCCGGAATCCAAACAGAACGATCAGCTAGTATAAGCGTGATCCGGGTTGATTGGAAATCATTCATCCCAAGGTTGACTGCAACATCGAGGCATCAAATTGACACTAGAACCCAAATCACACAAAGAACGTGCAAACATGTCAGAGAAGATGTTGCAGTCCAAAACAAAGCTTCCAGGGTCTGGGAGTTTTTCCGGAATCTTGTTCTAGAAAACAGCGCTGACATGAGCAGAGATCATCATCACACTTTGCTCAACATTCATATCCTTGGTCACCATCTGCTTCACATACCGTCTGATTACAGGAGAAGTCTTCACCGCATCAATCAAAGGGATCTCAACAATGAGCTTATCCATCATGGCTTTGCATCTGGCATCTTCCAACTCCTGTTTAGACTTCTTAGGGTTCCTAGGATAAAGAACCTTAGGCTTGTATACCCGTTCTGTGACTTCAGGAGGAATGTCGATTGATTTTGGTTGTGATCGCTCAGTGTGTCGAGCGACACCAGTATGGTGTCGATCGACACTGGTTGTTGGTGTCGACATCTCAGTATCGATCTTGGTCTATTCTGGTCTGTCATACGTCAAATTCTCCTTATCATCTAGGAGGTGTCGATCGACACCACTGTTGTGTCGGTCGACACTGTTGCCTTGTGTCGAGTCCTCGGTGTCGACTATGGTCGATTTCTCTCCGTCATATGTCAATTTCTCAGGAATTACGACTGGTGTCGATCAACACATAGGGGTGGTGTCGATCGACACTAGTCGTTGATCACCGGACTCTTCATCTTCTACATCCTCTAACTCCTGGAGTTTGTCTGTTGTGAGACGCTTCAACACAGGTTGAAGGGTCTTTCCACTCCTCAACGAGATGGCATTACAGGGATGCTTAGGATTTGCATCAGTCCTTCCTGGAAGGAATCCTTCTTGTCGCTTTATAGACCCAGCAGTCTGAGCAACCTGAGTTTCCAGCTTCTTGACATGCGTGCTCAAAGCTTCAAACTTCCCATTCAGGTCTATGTACAGAGCATCCATCTTCCCATTGAAGTCCACTGTAATCTTCTGTTGACCCTCCAGAATCTGTTCTAACATAGATTTAACATCGCTCTCTAGAGTTTACAGATGAGGTTTCTGGTACGAGGAATTGCCATAACTTCTGGTGAAGGTGCTGTTCGGATAAGTCTTCTGATAGTCTGGCTTTGGAGGATAAGCTGAAGAGTTCTGATTACCTGCAAAGTTTGACCGCTGACCGTTTCCACTGTAGCCTCTGAATTGATTCCCTTGATAGTTACCGTACCTCTGACCTTGAAACCCAGCCTGATTGACAAACTGCACTTCTTTTTCTGATCGTCGGTCTGGCTCAAAGGTCTCAACCTCGGCAGCAAAGTGAACAGACTTCTTACCAACAAGAAAGTTGTGAACTGAATCTAACTTGGCCTTGACTTTAGCAATCTGACCACCTTCAATCTGACTTGAGCTACCCGCTAGCTTCTTTCTCTCAAAATCAGCATTTTTCGTGCTGTTACTCCAAGCTAACTTCTCAATCAAAGTGACTGCATCCTCTGGATATTTGGTGTTGAAGTTGCCATTACTTGCAGCATGCAGAGCCATCTGATACCTCCAATCCACGCCTCTGAAGAAGATTCCCAGTAACTGTACTTCGCTGAACCCATGATGCGGACAATCTCGCTGATAAGCTTTGAATCGTACCCAAGCAGCCTTGAATGCTTCAGCAGGTTGTTGAGAAAAAGTAGAGATCTTTGTTCTCGCATCCTCTGACCGTGCATCATCATAGAAGTTGATTAAGAATGCATTCTTGGTCTCCCACCAAGTTGTCAGAGATCCAGGCTTCAATTGCTTGGGCCAGTAAGGTGCTTCCCCACCAAGAGACTAAGGGAAGAGTTTGCAGAAGAGAAAATCCGTAGAGACCCCATTAGCCTTGATGCTTGTAACGAGATCCTCAAACCTCTTAATATGATCCATGGGCTGTTCATGAGGAAGACCATGGAAGGGATGCTGTCCCACAAGAGTGAAGTATGCGGGTTTCAGCTCGAAGTCATTCCTCTGAAAGGGTGGAGGAATGATCGCAGATCGATTCGCATAGAACTGATCTGGTCTGTTGTAGTCCCCTAGTGTCCTACCACGAGCAACAGCAGCAGCAGGAGCAGCTGCCTGCAAATCTGGAGCCTCAATAGCAGGTGGGTGTCGATCGACACCAGCAGGGTGTCGGTCGACACCAATGGCGGGTTAGGGTATCACATTACTCTCAGCATCAAGTTTCTGGCCCTGCTCGTTGTGCACGTGGCCCTCTTGATCACGTAGTACTCCAATTTCAACCCTTACCAAAACAACGAAGTGATCCATTGCAGCAAGTTTCTTTGCTTTGCGGTTAGTGCGCTCAATTCTTGTTATGTCTTGGTAGGAAGGATTTGCAAGCTGAAGATCTTTGTTGCTCCTGGTTTTGCGATTAGGCATAAACCTGAAACACAAAGAGAAAAAAAAAATAATAAAAACGTAAGTAAATAAGTAACAAAAGAATTTAGACTAAAACCTAACAGAAATCTAATGGTGAAACAAGAGTCCCCGGCAGCGGCGCCAAAAATTGATATGCTCAAATTATCCCTAGAGCTACTCTCTCAAATTAAGAGATCAGTGCAGTACTTAGGAGTCGAATCCACAGAGACTGATGTTCACACAATAGATTAGAAGTTTGAGTTTTAGCTAAATAGTGAATAATGAAATGTGAAACAGGCAAGCAAAGTATATGTTATAGTTTTCAGATATGGAAAAGGCTAGACTTAGGGAAATTCTTCAAGAATTCAGAATTGTTAAACAGATATGCATTGCAGGGTTGATTAAGAACCGTTCTTGAACTCAAAACACAAAATTGAAATTAATCAACTTTCATTGCAGAGATTATCTATGTTTATAACAGTGAATCCCAAATTTCTTTGCAAATTCAGCAAGCAAAACATGCATTAAATCCAAGTTCGATATGTTCACAAAATCTCTAAATCAAATGTCTTTGTAGATAGGTATTTTGCTCATCAAGGTTTAATTCAGGGAATCAATAACACTTACGTGTCTACCAATTATCCTATGATCTAAATTCCAGGTGATCAGTCTAGAACTAGTATTAATCTCAACCTAGATGAAGAACCACATGATAACCCTAACAAAACAATCCAATTCAACAATTCATCCTATCCCAAGAAAAACCCTAAATCTAACAGCTGGATTACTCAGACATAATCAATGTAAAACAAATCATTATCTGAATAAATTGCATAAGAATAGAAATAAAGGGAGTTCGAAATCTTCTCTCTACAATGAGTTCTGATCTGTTTCTCCCAACAAGCTCTCAAAATCCAATTGCCAAAAGTAAAGATAAGATATGTTCTAAAACTCTAAAAACAACTATTTATACTCCAAAATACGTCAGGGACTTGTCTTGCAATTAGGAAAAACTTCTGGGTCATTATGCAATTCTTCAAAAGTTCCTTGGAAACTTGTGTGCAACAAGTAGTGGCGACCAGTGTCGAGCGACACTAGGAGGCTGTGTCGATCGACACCAACATCCATTGTGATCTCCAATTTGCTCTTCTCGGCTACATAATGCTAAATGCTTCCAATCATCCCAATATGCATCCAATGAGTCCAAAACGTACCCGAACCTACAATGACTCGATAGAGACACAAAAACACCAAAAAGATTCTAAAAATAGGACTTATATCATGGTTAAAAACCGTAAAAACCATGATATATCAACTCCCCCAGACTTAGCCTTTGCTTGCCCTCAACTGCTTGAGCCAGTAAGTTGCTTCCCCAGCAAGAGAGTACGGGAAGAGCTTGCAGAAGAGGAAATCATTGGACACCCCATTAGCCTTGATACTAGTAACAAGGTCCTCAAATCTTTCAATGTGATCCATGGGCTGTTCATGAGGAAGACAATGGAAAGGATGCTGTCCCACGAGAGTGTAGTATGGGGGTTTCAGCTCAAAGTCATTCCTCTTAAATGGAGGGGGTCTGATCACGGATCGGTTTGCATAGAACTGATCTGGCCTGTTGTAGTCACCAAGTGTCCTACCACGAGCAACCGCAGCAGCAGCAGCTGCAGCTTGCGCATCTGGAGCCTCAATAGCAGGAGGGTGTCGAGCGACACCCTGTTGGTGTCGATCGACACCAACGGCGGGTTCTACTATCACGTTTCCGTCTGCATCTAGTTTCTGACCCTGCTCGTTGCGCACATGGCCCTCTTGATCCTGCATAATTCCAGCCTCATCCCTTACCAAAACAACGAAGTTATCCATCGCAGCTAGTTTTTTAGCTTTTCGGTTTGTCCGTTCTATCCTTGCTATGTTCTGGTTAAAAGAATTTGCGAGCTGAAGAACTTTGTTGCTCCTCGTTTTGCAATTAGGCATAAACCTGAAACACAAAGAGAAAAGAAAAACAAAAACAGCGTAAGTAAATAAATAGTAAAAAGATTTAGACTAAATTCTAACTGAAATCTAATGGTGAATCAAGAGTCCCCAACAATTTACCCTAGAGCTACTCTCTCAAATTAAAAGATCAAAATAGTACTTAGGGGTCGAATCCAGAAGGACTATTGTTCACACAATAGATTAAAAGTTTAGAAATTAGCTAAATAGTAAATGATGAAATGTAAAACTAACAAGGCAAAAAGGAAAAGTTATAAAGTCAATAAGAGAAAAACTAGACTTAGGAAAATTCTTTAGGAAGTCAGAATTGTTAAACAGATAAACATAATAGGGTTTGGTTAAGAACCGTTCTTGAACTCAAAACACAAAATTCAAACCAATCAACTTTCGTTGCAGAGATTATCTATGTCTATAACAGTGAATCCCAAATTTCTTTGCGAATTCAACAATCAAAACATGCATTAAATTCAAGTTTGATATGTTCACAAAATCCCTAAATTAAATGTCTTTGTAGATAGGTATTTTGTTCATCAGGGTTAAATTTGGGGAAATGATAACATTTTTGTGTCTACTAATTATCATATGATCTAAATTCCAGGTGATCAGTCTAGAACTAGCATTAATCTCAACCTAGATGAAGAACTATGTGATTACCCTAACATATTCATCTAATTCAACAATTCATCCTTACCTTAGAAAAACCCTAAATCTAATAGGTGAACTTACTCAAACATAATCAAAGAAACATAAATCATGAACTGAATAAACTGCATTAAGATAAATAAAATAGAGACAAAGGAATCTTCTCTCTACAATGAGTTCTGATCTCTCTCTCCCAAAAAGCTCTCTGAGTGCTAGAACAAGAATAATGCCCAAAGTAAAGTCTATTTCTAGAACTCTAAAAACAACTAATTATACTCCAAAATACGTGAGGGACTTATCTTGCAATTAGGGAAAACTTCTGGGCAAATATACAATTCTTCAAAAGTCTTTAAACTCGTGTGTAATATGTGATCGCGACCGGTGTCGAGCGACACTAGGAGGCAGTGTCGATCGACACCAGCACCCATTGTGGTCTCCGAGTTGCTCTTCTCACCTATAGAATGCTAAATGCTTCCAAATCTCCAAAAATGCTTCAACTAAGTCCAAAACGTACTTGAACTTGCAATGACTCTAAAAGACTCTAAAAGACTCGAAAACCACCATAGTTACTAGGGTATAGGCGATTTTGAATTAAGAATTTTCACCATAGTTAGAAATCGGCTATGCTTAGAAATTGCTAAGAGGAATCAAATTTGATGTGTTGAGATTGGGTTTAGGTTGGGTTTAGGTTATACTTGGGTTAATGTATTGAGTTTGGGTTTAGGTTGTTGTTGGTTGATATTTGAGCCTTCAAACTTTGATTTTGTGGCTAACTTGTGTGATGCATATCTTCTGTAGGTATGAGACAATCAAAGCACTACGGGAAGACTTTGGCCGCGCAAGCAGGGCGTTCTTGTGATGTCCGGAAGCACGTGCCCAACAATGCAGCCTCACGAGCTGCAGATCCTTATCTTTGACTTATTACAGGAAAGTGGGATGCTCACGACACTACGTTGTTCGCGGATATGAAGACGGTTGACATTCTTCCAACACGGGTTGGAAGATACAGTGCACAGGATCTTGAGCTATATGATGATGCTGGTGCGCTTTTTGAGACCATGGGTATGGGGAGACTATGGAGGTTGTGCCATTACACGTACTTTAGATACGTCCAGGACTTCTTTGCTACTTGCCGCCTCACATACAAGGATCCCGAGGACCCTGTAGCGAGTGAAGGTACTCTAACCTTCTTCCTCGACAAGAAGCACTTCTCCCTGCCTATGAATGTCATCTGCGAGATTTATGGGTTTCGGCAAGGAGAGGATGTTGTTGTGAAGATAGTCAGCAACACGTTCTTCTTCAAGGGAGAGTCTGGTTCTGTGCAAGATAATAAGTTGTGCATGCTGTTCCACGGGGTTAAGCATCTCATAGATGAATTTAGTAATCGCCCCGACTCGACCATTAACGTAGCAGCGGTTTTGTGTGCGTCGCTTGTGAAGCTGAAGTTTACTGCGCTAGAGTCGACTCAGAAGAAGCTGCGTGTTGGTACTATTCTCACTCCTTTATTCATACATTATGGTGTTGATTTAGGAAAACCAAAGGTCGAGAAGTAGATGGAGACGGTCAACATCCCCTACCTGGAGAGTTGTCACATAGTCGTGCGGTGGAATGTGTACAAGTTCTGGGATCGTGATTGTCTCCCTAGTTTTGCGAGTTGCCTAACGTGGGGATTACTTCGCTTGTCTATCGAACTAAGAGCACCTTCTCGTCGTCGCGGAGCTGCTGCACCATTTATATTGCCCCAACCTGAGGCTGAGACGGACGATGATAAGATACATGAGAACATATCAGCACCTTCGGGACAGTATCCGGTTAAGCCGCATATGCTGCTTTCTCATGGTCTAGAGCGCTACCGGTTGCCACACACTCCAGCTCTTGATGACATGTCCGGACAATTACAGTGGATCATGGATTCTTAGCGGACCAACAACAATATGATGCGCATGATGTGGCGGGCGATTCAGCGGATCCAACCTTGTGCTTTCATTTCAGGTTCTAGGACACAGGAGGATGCTGATGATGAGGAGAACGATGACACCTCCTCCGGAGATAGGGCACATGAGTTCCGCTCTAAGCATGTAGAGGATGCTGCTGGGCCTAGTAGCGGAGTGAAAGATCCCTCCGGATTCTTCTGTAACTCGTTGTCTTAGCAGATGCAGGAGAGGACCAGGGCAGGAGCACAACACGAGCGAGAGTCCACCTCACCACTATTGACGCTTAGTACCACTCTATCTCCCTTGTTATATTTCATTTTCTTTTCTTTTATTTTGATTTCTTTTGTGTTTGACTGGCATGTGTGAAGCAAGTCTCGGGGAGGATGTCACTTGTTTACTAATCTAGTTTGTACTTTTGATGTTTTTATTTTTTTATGTTTCTTTGAGTCAGTTTGTTTTATTGAGTCAAAACATTGTATGAAAACCATGATCTTTTCTTAGGGAATTGCATCATGCTTGATTTATTTGCCTTGGGACCATTTTAGCATTGTTTTAGGATGACTTGGAAGTGCAGAAAAATCCATGACTAGATCACCTTATTTGAACTTAATCTGACTTATTATATCTCACATAGGGAGTTGGTAATCATGTAATGGATCATACATTTGGAGTTTTCTTGCATCATTTTTATCATTCTTTGCTAACTCCAAATTGCTAGACTCACTTTTAGTCTAGACCACACCCTTTACCCCATCCATGTTTCACACCTCATGCATTTTTATGTCATCATCATTATGTGCATTCATGTGTAAAAACTATGGAGTATACATACCGACATAGCTTTCATTTCGTTAGGATTGTGGTGGTAGTTGAGATTGTATGATTGACGTTTGATGAGATTGAGTCTTGAGTTTCCTTGATGCAGATTTTGTAAGACGAGAACCGGTTTCACTCCCCCATCTTTCTGAAAAAAAAAAGAACAACAACAAAATAACAACAGAAAAGAAAAAATAAAAAAAAGAAATAAAGAAGAGAGTATGGGAAAGGAGGAAGAATGGAACCGGAGAGTCAAATTTTTCTAAAAAGAAAAAAAAGACAAAAAAAAAAACAAGAACAACAACAAAAACAGAAAAAAAAAAAAAAAGAGTTCTAAAAGAAAAAAAAAGAGGAAGAAGAGAATATGGGAAAAGAGTAAGAATGGAACCGGAGAGTCAAAGTGTATATTCCAAACGCTTCAAGGAAACTTGAAGTCTAGCAGGGGGTTTGAGTTGGTAGATTGATCCGAGCGAAAGCGAAGTTATGTACCTCCCAATTGGTCTGTGTCTCACTGTGATTTTGTGTAATGATTTGCATCCATCAGCATTGCTAGATTACCCGAAACACTTGAGTCACTAAATATTTGCCTTAATACCTAGACCATGACATGTTCGATATTCTCTTTGTGAGAGTGCACGCATTTTTAATGAATGTTAAAAGGTTAGGTTTTCGGATTCTGAAAGTTTTTGTGATCTCAAGATTTAATAAGGTTGCTACGATTACGGAGAAGTACAGTGCTATACAGTTTGATTTGAACTTTGTGATAGTGGTTGGTAGGCAGTAGATTAAGAGCATGATCCTGGAAGAATATATGAGTTCTCACGTTTTCAAACCTCTTCTCTTGTTTAAATTCTTTTTTTGTTTGAGGACAAGCAAGAAGCTAAGTCGGGGGGAGTTGATATGTTGTATTTTTAGTATCTTATGTCTTTTATTTAATTATTGTTTTGAGTCTTTTGTCGTGTCTTTGTCCGTATTTTGTATCCTTTTGGTTGAGTCTTGAGTCATGTACAGGTTTGCCGGAGTTTTGAGGGAGTTGGATTACTTCAGGCTTGTTCGGGTGAAAGTCTGAGCATAAGGAGGAGAAGCTGTCAATGGACCGATCAATCCATCCTTCAAACGTACGAGAACATTTCCACCTGATGATGCGAGATCGATCGATCCACCCTTGGACCGATCGATCCACCTATTGGACGTACAAAACGTTTTCTACCTGACGCTGCAAGATAGATCGATCCACCTTTGGACCGATCGATACGCCTTCCGGACGTACGCAGTATCTCGACCTGGCGCTGTCAGACCGATCGATCCACTCTTGGATCGATCGATCTAACTTTCTTGGCAAAGATTTGTTTTTTCTAATTCACTTAGGATTTCCTTTTTCGTAAGGGGTATAAAAGCCCAAAGACCTAGCTTTTATTCTACACGTTTTTACTTAGCTTTATACGCTTCTCTTTGTTTTTGGGAGAGTTTGATTTCCTAGTAAACTACTCTCTTTGGGTTAGAGATTCATCCACCTTCACACTTTGGAAAAGATTTCTGAACCCTCTTATATTCTATCTTATCGATTTAGTATGCTTTCATATATGTCTTTTATTGCTTTTTCTTCTGCTATGTGTGAGTAGTTTCTTAGTTGGGTGTTAGGGTTCTAAGTAGGAGATTAAATGGTTTGATGGTTAGATTGATTTAGGAGTTCTTATGGTTATGGATTCTTGAATTCACATGTTCTTAATGCTAGAATAGGATTGATCACCCTGTTGTAGATTCTAGGTTTTTCTATGCATTGAAAGTATAATAGATAGCTTGAACTATTGTGAAATGAGCATTGTATGTCTAGCCAATGAGAGATGATGTTAGAAAGCTTTGTGAACTTAGTGGACTAGGTCGCTAATGCTAATTTGACTAGGAGACTTCAAACGGGAGTTCGTAGGTGAGTAGTCGAATTTAGTGGCTAATACTTTGAGAGAAGGTTAGTCTAATTTCGTGATCCTTGTTCTAGAACGATTCCAATTGTTGAATTCCATGTTTCTATGTTTTCATCATTCTTTGATCTCTGAAATACCCTATGGCCCAATGCTTTAATCATATAACTTAATGGTTTTAATTTGTTATGAACCGAAGCCTTAGCCTCACCTCTTTTTATCGGACCCGTTGCTAAAGCTTAAATAACAAAGAGATTTAAAGCTAAGATTCTTCTTAACCCAAATCTCTCTTAGAGAATTAGGTTAATTGTTGGAAGTTCTCCCTTTATTAATCATAAAAGATCTTTATATAGACCTTGATATAACTAAATTAAAAGTAAAATCACCAAAACCTTAACCTAATGTAAAAAGGAAATACTTAATTGCTTTTAAATTAAAAAGGAAAACACCAAAACTAATTAATTAAAATATCATAATTGTATCCTAATCAACCTAACCATAGTCTTGTATCACTACTCCCCTCCTCGACTTGGAGCTTGTCCTCAAGCTCCAAGGATACTCTCAATTGATAGTAACCATTTTAGCATTTTTGATTCAAGGGATATGGTCAAGAGATGCACTAGTTGCTGGTGGCTCAGCATGAATCGATAACCCATGGCTGCCCGGATCACCTCTTTTTCCTTAGCTACGTGACAATCACCTCTAGTGAAAAACATATTTTCTGGTTCTTTGTTTGTCGATTCCACTTGACCTAATGACTTTTCTGGTCGTTGAATCTTCGGTGGTTCTCTCGGTGCAAACGCTGTAGCCAGCGACTCCTCCTCAATCTCCAGCTCATGAGGTGAATCGTTGATCATCTTCTCCCTCACGAGGCTTTGTTCCTCTGCCTCCAACTCAGATACTACAGCTTCTAATGTTACTGCTATCGGTGCTTCTTTGAGTTCTCCCACGGCGGCTTGCATCGGATCAATTTTCTTGTTCATCTCTGCGCTTATCTCTAGCTCCAATCCCGGAACATCTTCTTAAGTTGCTCAAATTGTGATGTCGATATCGCTTCGTCTTCCATTGAATCGCTCGGCTCTGATACCAAGTCGTTATGAACCAAAGCCTTAGCCTTACCTCTTGTTATCGGACCCGTTGCTAAAGCTTAAATAACAAAGAGATTTAAAGCTAAGCTTTTTCTTAATCCAAGTCTCTCTTGGAGAATTAGGTTAATTATTGGAAGTTCTTTATTTATTAATCATAAGAGGTCTTTATATAGACCTTGGTACAACTAAAATAAAAAGGAAAATCACCAAACATTAATCTAATGTAAAAAGGAAATACTTAATTGCTTTTAAATTAAAAAGGAAAACACCAAAACTAATTAATTAAAACATCATAATTGTATCCTAATCAACCTAACCATAGTCTCGTATCATAATTCTTTGCAATTTTATTTACAAGTGCGAAACCAAACAGACATTCTCTTGCTTTAGCTGATTACAAATCTATAACCTTTAGAGTACCATTGGTCTTTGTGGATCGACCCCGTATATACTATCTGGCGGTAAGTGTATCGGGTAATAGCTCGAGCAATCAGGTATTTAAATTCATATGTGATAAGATCCCTTGTATATGATTTAGTATAAAAACTAGAAAATTGGTCTAGCAACCGAAATTATGAAAGCTAAGGTCGTTCTAGTTTGTGTAAGAGTTCTGAAAATCGGTCTAGTACTTCTCCCCCACCAACAAACCTTGTTCGAATCAATCAAACACTAAGTTAGATTATTTGGAGTCATATGGTACAAGATCTCTTGTATATGATTGACTATAAGAACTAGACATGCAACCGAATTATGAAAACTAAAGTCATTATAGTTTGTGTAAAAGTCCCGAAAATCGGTTCTAGAAATTCTCCCCCATCCACAACGCTTTGTTCGAATCAATAAAACACTTACTTAGACTATTTAGGGTCAAATATGACAAGATCTCTTGTATACGATTGAGTATAAGAACTAGATATGCAAACGAATTCAGAAAGCTAAAGTCGTTCTGATTTGTGTAGAATTTCTAAAAATTGGTTCTAGAACTCCTCCCAACCCACAAAGCTTTGGTTCGAATCAAGAAAACGCTTTGTTAGAGTATTTGGAGTCTATTGTGACAAAATCCCTTGTATATGATAAAGTATAAGAAGTACACATCCAACTGAATTCTGAAAGCTAAAGTCGTTCTGGTTTGTGTAGAAAATCCAAAAAATAGTTATAGAACTTCTCCCCCACCTACAAAGCTTTTTTCGAATCAATAAAAAGCTTAGTTAGAGTATTTAAAGTCAAATGTGACAAGAACCCTTGTATATCATTGAGTATAAGAACTAGACATGCAACCAAAATCTAAAAGCTAAAGTCGTCTAGGTTTGTGTAGAAGTTTTAGAAACGGTTCTAGTACTTCTCCACCAACCACATAGCTTTGTTCGAATCAATAAAACGCTTAGTTGGAGTATTTGGAGTCATATGTGACAAGATCCCTTGTATATGATTTAGTATAAGAACTAGACATGCAACTGAATTATGAAATCTAAATAACAGTTAAACAACTGGATCTTGTCACATTTGATTTCAAATACTCTAACTAAAATTTCTAAATAACGGTTATAGAACTTCTCCCCAACCCACAAACGTTTGCTTCGAATCAAGAAAACGATTACTTAAAAGTATTTAAAGTCGGATGTGACAAGATCTCTTGTATATGATTGAGTATAAGGATTAAGCATGCAACTAAATTCTGAAAGCTAAAGTCGTTCTGGTTTGTGTAGAAGTTCAAAAAATCGGTTACAGAACTTCTCCCAAACCCACAAAGCATTTCTTCAAATCAATAAAATACTTAGTTAGAGTATTTGAAATCAAATGTGACAAGATCTCTTGTAGATGATTGCGTATAAGAAGCTGCCATGTAATCGAATTCTCAAACCTAAAATTATTCTGGTTTGTATAGAAGTTCCAAAAAATGGTTAAAGAACTTCTCCCCCCACCTACAAACCTTTGTTCAAATCAATAAAACGATTATTTAGAGTTTTTAAAGTCAAATGTTACAAGATCGCGTGTGTATGATTGAGTATATAAACTAGACCTGCAACAGAATTCTGAAAGCTAAAGTCGTTCTAATTTGTGTAAAAGTTCTGAAAATCGGTTCTAAGATTTCTCCCCCACCCACAAAGCTTTGCTAGAATCAATAGAACGCTTAGTTAGAGTATTTGGAGTCAAATGTGACACGATCCCTTGTATATGATTTAGTATAAGAAGTAGACATGCAACCGAAATCTGAAAGCTAAAGTCGTTCTAGTTTGTGTAAAAGTTCCAAAAATCGTTCCAGAATTTCTCCCCAACCCACAAATCTTTGCTTCGAATAAATAAAACGCTTAGTTAGAGTATTTTGAGTCAAATGTGACAAGATCCCTTGTATATGATTGCGTATAAGAACTAGACATGCAATTGAATTCTAAAAGATAAAGTATTTCTTCGAATCAATAAAACACTTAGTTAGAGTATTTGGAGTCAAATATTACAAGATCCCTTCTATATGATTGAGTATTAGAAGTAGCATGCAATCTAATTCTGAAACCTAAAGTCGTTCTGGTTTGTGTAGAAGTTAAAAAAATTGGTTTTAGAACTTCTCTCCCACCTACAAAAATTTGTTCGAATCAGTAAAATGTTTAGTTAAAGTATTTGGAGTCAGAATTGACAAGATCCCTTGTATATGATTGCGTATAAGAACTAGACTTGCAACCGAATTCTGAAAGCCAAAGTCGTTCTGGTTTGTGTAGAAGTTCCAAAAACTGGTTCTACAACTTTCTCCACCTACAAAGCTTTGTTCGAATCAATAAAACGCTTAGTTTGAGTATATGGAGTCAAATGTGACAAGATCCCTTGTATATGATTTAGTATAGGAACTAGACATGCAAACGAATTCTGAAAGCTTAAGTCGTTCTGGATTGTGTAGAACTTCCGGAAATCAGTTCTAGTACTTCTCCCCCACCCACAAAGCTTTGTTCGAATCAATAAAACGCTTAGTTAGAATATTTGGAGTCAAATGTGAAAAGATCCCTTGTATATGTTTAAGTATAAGAACTAGACATGCAACCGAATTCTGAAAGCCAAAGTTGTTCTGGTTTGTGTAGAAGTTCCAATAATCGGTTCTAGAACTTATCCCCCACCCACAAAGCTTTGTTTTTAATCAATAAAACGTTTAGCTATAGTATTTGGAGTCAAATGTGACACTGTCCCTTGTATATGATTGAGTATAGGAACTAGACATGCAACCGGATTTCAAAACCTAAAGTCATTCTAGTTTGTGTAGAAGTTCAAATAAACGATTGCAAAACATTCCCCCACCCACAATGCTTTTTTCGAATCAATAAAATGCTTAGTTAGAGTAGTTAATGTCAAATGTGACAAGAACTCATGTATATGATTGAGTATAAGAACTAGACATGCAACCGAAATCTGAAAGCTAAAGTTGTTCGGATTTGTGTATAAGTTCCAAAAATGGTTCTAGCACTTCTCCACCACATACAAATCTTTGTTCGAATCAATTAAATACTTAGTTAGAGTATTTGGAGTCATATGTGACAAGATCCCTTGTATATGATTGATTATAAGAACTAGACATGCAAACGAATTATGAAAGCTAAAGTCGTTCTACTTGGTGTAGAAGTTCCAAATAACGGTTCTAGAACTTTTCCTCCACCCACAAAGTTTGGTTAAAATCAATAAAACGCTTAGTTAGACTATTTGGACTCAAAGGTGACAAGATCCCTTTTATATGATTGAGTATAAGAACTAGAAATAAAATCGAATTCTAAAAGCTAAAGTCGTTCGAGTTTGTGTAGACGTTCCAAAAATTTGTTCTAAAACTTCTCCCCCACCTACAAAGCTTTGTTCAAATAAATTAAACGCTTAGTTAAAATATTTGGTGTCAAATGTAAAAAGATACCTTATATATGATTGCGTATAACAACTAGACATGTAACCTAATTCGGAAAGCTAAAGGCGTTATGGTTTGTGTAGAGGATCCAAAAATCGGTTCTAGAATTTCTCCCAAACCCAAAAAACTTTGCTTCGAATCAAGAAAACACTTACTTAGAGTTTTTAAAGTCATATGTGACAAGATCTCTTGTATATGATTGAGTATAAGAACTAGACATGCAATTGAATTACGAAAGCTAAAGTCGTTCTGGCTTGTCTAAAATTTCTCGACCACACACAAAGCTTTGTTCGAATCAATAAAATGCTTAGTTAGAGTATTTAAAGTCAAATGTGACAAGATCCCTAGTATATGATTGAGTATAAGAACTACACATGCAATCGTATGTCAAAAGCTAAAGTCGTTATAATTTGTGTAAAAGTTTGAAAAAAACGTTTTTAGAACTTTTCCTCCACCTGCAAATCTTTTTTCGAATCAATAAAATATTTAGTTAGAATATTTAAAGTTAAATGTGATAAGATCCCTTGTATATGATTGAGTATAAGAACTAAACATTCAACAGAATTTAGAAACCTAAAGTCGTTTTGGTTTGTGTAGATGTTCTAAAAGTCGGTTCTAGAACTTCTCCCCAACCCGCAAAACATTTATTCGAATCAATAAAACACTTAGTTAGAGTATTTGGCGTCAAATATGACAAGATCTCTTGTATATGATTGAGTATAAGAAGTAGCCATGCAATCGAATTCTGAAAGCTAAAATCGTTCTGCTTTGTGTAAAAGTTCCAAAAAATGGTTATAGAACTTCTCCCCTACCTACAAAGCTTTGTTAGAATCAATAAAACACTTAGTTAGAGTATTTAAAGTCAAATATGAAAAGATCCCTTGTATATGATTGAGTATAAAAATGATATGCTCAAATTATCCCTAGAGCTACTCTCTCAAATTATCCCTAGAGTACTAGATCGGTATAGTACTTAGGGGTCGAATCCACAAGGACCAAAGATTCACGTAATGAATTATCAGTTCAGAAATATAGTTAAACGACAAAAGATGTAATGCAAAACTAGAAACAAGCAAGCGAATAGACAAGTTTATAAATTTGATGGAAGAAAAAGCTAGACTTAGGAAAATTCTTTGGTAATTCAGAATTACAAAGCAGATAAACAGATAAGGGTTGAATTAAGAACCGTTCTTGGACTCAAAATACAAACTTCAAATCAATCAACTTCCGTTGCAGAGATTATCTATGTCTAAAATCTTGAATTCCAAATTTCTTTACGAATTCAACAATTAAGACACGCATTAAATTCAGGTTTGATATGTCCACAAAATCCCTAAATCAAATTTCTTTGTAGATAAGGATTTTGTTCATCTAAGTTTAACTCAGGAAATTAATAACACTTTTGTGTCTACCAATTATCCTATGATCTAAATTCCAGGTGATCAATCTAGAACTAGCATTAATCTCAACCTAGATGAACAAATATATAATTACCCTAACAAATCTATCCAATTCAACAATTCATCCTTAACTTAGAATAACCCAAAATCTAACAAGAGAATTACTCAGACATGATTAATGGAACACAAATCAATAACTGAATAAATTGCATTAAGAAATCAATAAAGAAACAAAGAGAGTTCAAAATCTTCTCTCTACAGTGAGTTCTGATCTCTTTCTCCCAAATTCCTCAACTTTTGGTGCAGCTCTCTATGGTAATGACTAGGCAAAAATCTTGTCCTCATGATAATCTTCAACTAATTCCAAGTTTCAACTGGGTCATCTCTAAGACGCCTCTTAGTAGTAACCACTTGATCCCACCAACTTAGTGCATAATCATAGAATTCGGTGGCTGCCACTTTAACCTTGTTTGCTTCTGTATATTCTTGGCAAACAAACACCAACTCTATCTTCTTCTCCCACTCCAAATAATCAACTGGATTGTTAGTACCACGGAACAGAGGAATGTGAAGCTTAAGACCAGCTAAGTTGTCTCTTGGAGGGTATCTTTCTTCTTGTCTACGTCTCTGCCTCCTATGACTATTGCGAGTAGAGGATTGGCTGTAGTAGTTGAGTGCTGCTTCTGGATCAAAAGGATTCCTTGTACTTCTGTTCTCCCTTTCTTAGCTAGACCTTGCAGCCTCAAATCTCTCATCCATCATTTTAGCCATATTAGCTGTAAGGGTAGCTGTAAGAGTAGTTGTCATAGCCTCCATCAATAACTTGTTGTTTTGTGCATTGCTAGTCTCTTCCTTATCTTTATCAGACATGATTCTGCAACTAAAAGACACAACAGTATCAAACTCCTTTTAAACAGATCAAATCAGAACCAAAAACACAGAAAACATTAACCCTAGAAGTTGATTCGTTTTCCAGTTTTTATCAAATCGCACGATTGAGTACAGAATCCTATAGTTCATAACCTGATCTAAACGATTTAAAAAGTTTCATACGATTCCGATAAACATTCAAGCCTAAAACGACGAAACAATTTTGATGAAAAAAACAGAATTCCAAAGGTTTAGAATAACACAACCTGATACAAAGTTGCGCTCTGATACCACGTAATATAACCTTGGGTGAGAAGATCCAGTCCCTTGAAATCTATTTGTATGGGTTGTGATAAAGTGATGGTGATATGGTGATGAAATGGATCTGTGGGGAAGTTGAAGAGATAAAGATGATGAAACGAACTGAGATGGAATGATAGAAACTTCCAAGAGTTGCGGAAAGACTCTTGAACTTTCGGGCTCGATCTTGTTAGGATATTACGCACCAAAGCAATCACAAGTTGAAGAGATATTACACACCCTTTAGATCAAACAATTCAGAAAGGTTTTTTTATAGTAAAAAGTTTGATAGGTTTCTCCAAAGAGATTACAAGAGATTATAGAGAAAAGAAGAACAAGCCTTGGAACAAGTTTCAAGGCTGTTCTAAAAAACACAAACTATTAAAAATAGCATTTGAAATTCGAAATTTAAACTTGACCCTTCGTCTTCCTCAAGCTCTATGATGGACAAATAGAATAGAAGCTTCATCCAATCAAATAGAATAGACTCGCCACCCGATCAAATAGAATAGACTCCCCACCCGATCAAATAGAATAGAATCTCCACCCGATCAAATAGAATAGAACCTTCATTCCGTTTTATATTTGGTTTAACAAATGGGCAATGGTGAAGCGACACAGCTGCCTCATTAAAAACCTTGTCAAGAAAACCCATTGGGACAAAACTTGACAAGGGAAAAAAAATACAACCATGACACTTTTCCCATTGGTTGAATTACTTAGCTTGAATCAAAACCAGAGTGGTTTGACAAGCTTCTTCTACATACTTGCTGTCTTGACCTCGTTGGTTTCACATTTGACTAAGCAATCCTCCAATAACTTGGTTAAACATCTTAGCTCTTGATCGAGTCATTTGACCAGCTGGTGTGACAAGGACATTCTCAGCTACAAGCTCATCCTCAGGTTCAAGCTGCTGCTCCATTAGCATATCAGAAAAGTTGTTATTGATTCTTCTACAAGAGTTTAACTTAAATAGAAGAAACTGTAGTTAAGACTCAACTAAAAACAATGCAATATGAAAAATAAGACAAAGACTGAATTAACTAAGGTTGAATGACTCTTGAGCTCCATATTTGACTCTTCAACTCCCATTTGGCGAATTTTCTTCTTAGTTGTACTT
Organism: Turritis glabra; assembly: GCA_900406565.1. Taxonomy (NCBI): domain Eukaryota; kingdom Viridiplantae; phylum Streptophyta; class Magnoliopsida; order Brassicales; family Brassicaceae; genus Turritis; species Turritis glabra. Next base: position 63,634 of record OVBN01000077.1, on the reverse strand, counting down.
AGGGGACTGGCCACATAGTAGATTGTGAGTTATTCAGCAGACTTGAGAATTTGTTCAGCAGACTTCTAAATTTGCAAAGCAGACTTCTAAATTGCATAGCGGACTCGTTACTTGTTTTCCAGAATGGCTTAGACAGTTGTTCCTAAAACCTCTTGAACGTCTTGAACTTGCAACAACACCAAAGTAGTGTGTTTTACTCCTTCCTCCAATAAGTCCACTTGATTAGAAGCTGACCTAAGTATAGAACTTAGTGCCTTGGAGAATTTCTTGAATCAAGACCTCGTCATAGCTCTAGCTGGTACTTGTAATGCTTCCTCAGGTTCATGCTCGTCCACAGCTTCAAGCTCAGGTACATGTTCTAGTTCAAGCTCATCCATGATCATATCATAAAGTCGTTCTATTTTGTGTAGCAGTTCAAAAAAATGGTTGTAGAATTTCTTACCCACACACAAGGCTTTGTTCGAATCAATAAAATGCGTAATTAGAGCATTTGGAGTCAAATGTGACAAGACCCCTTGTATATGATTGAGTATAAGAACTAGAGATGCAACCGAATTCTGAAAAGTAAAGTCGTTCTGGTTTGTGTAATAATTCTGAAAATCGGTTCTAGAACTTCTCTCTAACTACAAAGCTTTGTTCTAATCAATAAATCACTTAGTTAGATTATTTGGAGTCAATTGCGACAAGATCCCTTGTATATGATTGAGTATAATAACTAGAATGCAACCAAATTCTGAAAGCTAAAGTCATTTTTGTTGGTGTAAAAGTTCTGGAAATCAGTTCTACAACTTTTTCCCTACCCAAAAAGTTTTGTTCGAATCCATAAAACGTTTAGTTAGAGTATTTCGAGTCAAATGTGACAAGATCCCTTTTATATGATTGAGTATAAGAACTAGACATGCAACCGGATTCTAAAAGCTAAAGTCATTTTTGTTGGTGTAAAAGTTCTGGAAATCGGTTCTACAACTTCTCCCCCACCTACAAAGCTTTGTTCGAATCGCTTAGTTAGAGTCTTTGAGAGAGAAACATGCCATCACTGAAAATACTTCAGCTCCCCCAAGTCTTTAATATCAAAAGAATTTTTGAGGAAATCTTTGGTCTGCTTCACACCATCAACATTGTCACAAGTAATGATAATACCATCTACATATATAAGCACAACGACAATACCTTTCTCTCCCTTAGTTGTGAACAATGTATGATCTGCCTCAGACGGCTACTCAATCTTTGGTACCAAGCTCTTGGAGATTGGTTGAGACCGTAGATTGCTTTCTTGAGTTTACAGACTTTGCTACTATTGGCAGGATCATGAAATCTTTCAGGAGGCACCATATATACCTCTTCTTCTAAGTCCCCTTGAAGGAAGGCATTCTTAACATCCATCTGCCAAAGATCCCATGAGAAATTAGTAGCAACAGAAAGAAGAACACGAACTGAGTGTAACTTTGCTACTGGATCAAATGTTTCATTGTAATCCTCTCCATACTTCTGAGTGTAACCCTTGGCAACTAGCCGAGCTTTATACCTTTCTACCTCTCCTCAGCTTGTGTATTTGATTATGTACACCCATCTACATCCCACAAGTTTCTTGGTGCTAGGGAGATCAACCATATCCCAAGTGTCATTTTTGTGCATAGATGCAATCTCTTCCAGCATTGCCTTAACCCACACTTCACTCAAACATGCTTCCTCATAACTCGTTGGCACTTTGTGTTGATCTATCTTGGAGATAAAAACTTGGTGCTCATTCGGGAGATGAGCAACTGAGCAGTATCCTGAATAGGATAAGCAATCACCTTATTGTTGTAGTACACTCTTGTGTTCTTCCAATTCTCAGGGCCATACTTCACTTTTTCACTTCTTCTAAGAGAAGGAGCCAAATCTTCCTTAGATTCTGACTCTGCTTCCTCAGAATCTTCAACTACCAAATTCTCACATGAAGTTGGGCCTGACTCATCAGTTTGAGATTCCCCCTCTCTTTTATCTCCTTTTGATTCTGATTCTGATGTAGATATCTCTGTTTTAATGTGATTATCGCCACTACTCTCACCATTCAAACCTCCATCAATGCCATCTTTAGGAGTTAGTGGTACTTGAGTGGTCTCCACAGCTGTAGGTTGTGTTGTTTTGGGATCAACAAGTGTAGTTAAACCATCAAGTATAAACTGTAAGGTAGCAGCTCTATCTTTGGATGTGAGATCTTTTAAGCTCTCCCAATTCTTTTCACCAAAGAACCCCTTTTCTTCATCAAACTTAACCTCACGAGAGACATACACTCGCCTGGTGTCACGATTGTAGCACTTATAACCTTTCTGCGTTGAGGAATAGCCAATAAACATACACTTGGTACTCTTTGGCTCCAACTTGTTCCTCTGAGCTTCAGGCACAAATACATAACATACACATCCAAAAACTTTGAGATGGTCAATACTAGGCTTGATTTTATTCAATACCTCATTTGGAGACACACCATCAAGATGTTTCGTCGGCAGCCTATTGATTAGATAACATGCAGTCATTACTGCATCTCCCCAATACTGCTTCGAAACCCTTCTATCAAACATCATTGTCCTAGCAACCTCCATTAGATGTATATTCTTGTGCTCGACCACTCCATTTTGTTGTGGTGTATATGCACAAGATGTCTGATGTACAATCCCATGCTTTCCCAACAGCTCTTTGAAAGCATTGCTTGTGTACTATCCTCCATTGTCGCTTCTCAAGGTTTTAACCCTAGCCCCAAACTGAGTAAACACATAGTTATAGAACTTGGAAAACGCCTCAAGAACATGGCTTTTAGATGGCATAAGAGTAACCCATGCGTACTTGGACTTCTCATCAATAAAGGAAACAAAATACTTATATTGATCACGAGTTGCACAAGGTGCCGTCCATACATCAGAGTGAACCAAGTCAAAGCAGTCATCATACAAAGTCGTGGATTCTGAAAAAACAGTCCTACAATGTTTTCCCAGAATACACGCTTCACAGCTTTGATGATCTTGAGTCTGATTCGGTAACGCGAGTTGAAGGGCTCTCAAATGAGGGTGACCGAGCCTATCATGCCAAAAAGAACTAGTACTGCTTGAGTTTAGAGCAGAGTGAGTAGCCGCATCATCTACAACAGGATGCTTGTTTTCCAAAAAATCCAAAATATAGAGACCATCTTTGGAGCAACCTTCCCTAATGGTCTTCCCTGACTTAGTGTCCTAAAACCGCACATCATCAGGACTAAAAACAGCCAAACAATCAAGGTCCTTGGTCGCTTTTTGAACAGACAACAAATTAGAAGTGAATTCAGGCATAAATAGAGCTTTGGTGTTTTTCCTAAACAGCTCTAAGTCTCCAATTCCTCTAATATGCACATCATGTCCATTTGCTATTGTAAACTTTCCAGAGTGAGGTTTAACATTGGACAACAGCTTGCTATCACTAATAATGTGATGGGAAGCACTAGAATCAACTATAATTGGTTTATGAGTTTTAGAAACAATAAACCTTTTACCAGATTCACTTAGCTTAGCAATGCTCTTGATGAGAGCATCCAAGTATGATTTTCTCACAACATCATCGCCGCTAGCTACAGCATATCCAGCCGAACCTCTAGAAGTCTGACCAATTCCCCTTAGGCCCTTGGGTCTCAAATGCGGATGAAGAGTCCAGCATTTGTCCTTGGTGTGTCCCTTCATCTTACAATGATCACACCATATGTTCTTCCTCTCTGTTTGTTGATAAACACTTCTGCTCACATGTCCCTTGAAAGAGACCTTTGGATCCTTCTTCTTTTTGGATCATCATACACACCTCATTTAAGGTGCGAATCTTCTCAAACCTCAGAATGTGATGGATCAGTCAAAGATCAGGTCTTTGAGAGGAAGGAGAAGTCCAAAGACCTGATCTTGCTCACACCTTTCATTCATCTCCTTTGCATCCGTAGTAGGGGGATGGAGCAACTCTAGCTCTGCCCATAGTCCTCTGTACTCACCAAAGAGGTCTTTGAACAATCTCTCCTCTTGTTGAAAATTGTTCAATGCTTTCTTTACCTCAAATATTCTACTGAGGTCAGAAGTATTACCATACACACTCTTGAGAGTGTCCCAAAGTTCCTTTGCAGTTCCGGCATAAGAGTAAGCTCCAAGGAGCTCTAAAGAACTGCAAGAACAAGCTGGTCCTCCTGGATCCACTTGGGATCCTCTTTGCTGGTGCCGGGTTTGGTTGGAGACTCCACTGCTCCTTCACCCGCTTCAGCTTTTTTAGTGTCAGTCGACACCTCTTGAGAGCTCTCAATATGCTCCCACAGACCACGACTTCTTAGAACCGGTTTTGTGGTTCTAGCCCATAGACGATAGTTGTTCCCTTTAAGAACAATTGGCAAGGTTATGAGTTTATGATCCGCCATTGACAAAATCAAAGAGACACACAAATGAAAGATGTTGTAGAAGATGAGATTTATCGGATTTAGGTCTTCAGAGAAGAACCTGCTCTGATACCATTTCAAAATTGTGAGAATAAGTGAGATTAAGATCAAGGAAGAATGATGAAGAACAAGGAAGAAGATGTTTGTGTGGAGGAAAATGAGTAATTCCTTTTTTCACATTATCTCTTAGAAAAGTCGTGGCTACAAAGATATATGGAGATAGTAAGTGGCTAAATAGTAACACAAGTGGGTTACTAACTATTCTTTGCGATCTATTCTATATGTACGAACAAGTTGCTGCTATTCTATATCTTCTATAACATAGAATAAGTTTAACCTCTCATTATTGCTTCAAATCAACACTTTGTATATGATTGAGTATAAGAACTAGACATGCAACAGAATTCTGAAAGCTAAAGTCGTTTTTGTTGGTGTAAAAGTTCTGGAAATCGGTTCTACAACTTCTCCCCCACCCAAAATGTTTTTTTCAAATCCATAAAACATTTAGTTAAATTATTTCAAGTCAAATGTGACAAGATCCCTTGTATATGAGTGAGTATAAAAACTAGACATGCAACCGGATTCAGAAAGTTAAAGTCGTTATGGTTTGTGTTGAAGTTCCAAAAATCGGTTCTACAACTTCTCCCCCACCTACAAAGATTTGTTCGAATCAATAATACGCTTAGCTAGAGTATTTAGAGTCAAATGTGACATTATGATGAGGTCATCAAACCATACAACGAACCGGACAAAGATAAATCACCTGAGGTTAGAGATGCACCAATGACACGTTCAAGGGCAAGAAGGCTCAAATAAAGGTTCAACGAGGCTGTAGAGGCCCTTTTAAATACCATGTAACTGGGAGACATGCCAAGAAACACTCAAGAATCTAAAACCTTACAAGAGAGCTCGAGTGCACCCAATTTGGACCTAATGGAGGACTTTGCACTTATCAGCATCAAGGATGCACTTTCATCTATAAACCACGGTAAGTCTATTTCCTTGGCAGTTCAAGGAGTTCATAACATCAAGAAAGCTCCATAGATCACTTCGGAGCTGCAAGTAACCCTCAAAACAAGCCATGGAGCCGATAAGGAGCAAATGAGACAAGAAGATGAATTGAAGGCTAATCAAGTAGAGACACGAGAAGATATTCAACAAACTGACTTCAAGGGACTTCAATATGAAGATTTCAACAAAAACTTCAAGCTGCACGTACCAGAACTATACAAAACCACAACTTACGCGTATGGAACCGAAACTCGCCAAAACAAGGTACTTTCAATATTTATGATTTGTGCAGGTATTAATGAGTTCTCCTAGTGGTTTAAATGCCCCAAGAGACCAGGGAATGAGCCTTAGCAAGTTTGCATCATAGTTAGCTTGTTTTTTTTGCTTATTTTCCTTTTTTGTTGTTTAAGTAGTTTCCTTTTTCTTTTTATTTCCAATTGGTCCTATTGCTGTGTTGTTTTTGCTTCTTTGAGTCACCCTAGGGCAAGCTGAAGAACCCTTTATAAGATTCCCCTGCAGCTTTGTATCATTCACGTTTTTTTCTCATATCTATAAAGTAGAACTTTCTTCCTCTCAAGCCGTTGCCTTGTAGAGACCTGTTGCTTGTCCTTAGGGTGTGTGATTCACCTGAGTTCGAGTTTATCTTGCTGTATCAGAGATCCTTTTGTCATCTCTGTGGTGCTATCGATCCACTTCACATCCCCTTTTTGATCTCACAAGAGAGAGCGTCATAGCCAGCTTATTTGATTCCGTCTCGACTTCAGGCCTCATCCCTGTTCGTATAAATTTACCCACTGAAGCTTAAGAGAGAGCGCTATAGCCAGCTTAAGGTTCACATTAAACCGCCCCATAATCACTTGTCCACGCCTACATCAATTCACCATACCGCCAAGCTCATCCTCACTCCATCACTTCCGCACTATAAGTCTCAGCCCCCTTTGAGTCTTATATCATCTAGTTTCTGAGCTTCAAAAGCTCCTATTTATTAGGTTATTTCGTTCCCTTTCATTAGTTTCAATTCTGTTTCCAATTTCTTCATAAAAACCCCTAAAAATTAATTTTCGTCTGTTTTATTGTTTCAATTTTATAAAATCCAGAAAAACTCATAAAAATATTTCTTTTGCTGTTTTCATTCATTTAAACCCTAGAAAACCCAGAAAAATTGTTGTTGTTAATTTTAAAATTCGTTTGCTATTTTATCGAAAGGAAAACTTAAACCGCATATTTCTGCTGCATTTTCTGTTTTCTGTTTTTGTTGTGATTCGGATAGCACTTTGATTTGTATCTTTAATCACTTGTTGTTTCTGTTGAGTGCAAGTGACAACAACACCTAAAGAGTACAATGGCAGATGTAGTTAACGTTCCCCATAATGATATCATGCAACTGCTCACAGCTATGAGAGAGGAGATGAGAGGAATTGGAGCTCGAGTAGGACGATTGGAGCAACCTCAACCCCCTCAGCCTTGAGCTGAAGAGAGGAATGTTTAAGCAAGGAGAAACATCCGAGAAGAGGCTGAGGAGATTCTGGACGTGGAGGATGATGACATACCCCAGACCCATTGAGGCGACAACATCCGCAGAGAGAAGATCCCTTGAGAATGAATCCAATGATCTGAAACTAACTCCACCTACTTTTGCAGGAAAATCTGATCCAGAGGTATACTTGGATTGGGAGAGGCATTTGGAGCATATATTTGAGTGTTATAGCTATGGTGAACGCAAGAAGGTAGTTGTAGCAGCTGCTCAGCTCACAGACAATGCACTAGCATAGTGGGATAGAAACGTAGCTGAAAGGAGAAGGCAATGTTTTGGACCAGTATCAACATGGAGTGACATGAAATACCTCCTACGACTTAGGTACGTACCAGATCGTTATCATAGAAACTTACAAAAATGTTTTCGTAAGTTATCTCAGGGAACCCGAAGTGTAGACGAGTACTTTGAGGAGTTTGAGAAGCTGATGAACTCTTTGGAGTTGGAAGAATCCGAAGAAGCACTCATTGCACAATTCATAGATGGGCTGCAAGAAAGGATTCAAAGGAAGGTGGAGAGAGCTCAATACAGTGGACTTCATGAGATATTGCACCTAGTGGTACAAGTGGAGCAACAGATCAAACGCAAGACTTCCCTTACAACCCGCAACAACAATAAGTCTACTCAACCTTGGGCAGCAAGCAACTCTAAATCAATGGACCGAAGAAAAGCTGTGGAAATTGATTCACGCTTTAAAGGGAAGAACATCGAAGCTCCTAAAGCCACACAACCTGAGCAAGGTAAGTTCCCTAATGGTACACAAAGAACTCATGACATAACATGTTTTAAGTGTCAAGGTAGAGGACATATGGCAAGGGAATGTCCGAACCAAAGAGTCATGATTGTCACAACCAGTGGAGATTATGAATCACAAGATAAACAAGACAATGAACCAGCCGAGAATGAGGAAGACATTGAATATCCTGACACCGGAGAGCTCTTGGTGGTTAGGAAAATGCTAAGTGTGATCGTTAACCCAGCTGAGAAAGTACAAAGGGAAAACATCTTTCACACAAGATGTACCATCCAGGACAAGGTATGTAATCTCATAATCGATGGTGGTTCTTGTACTAATGTGGCTAGCAAGTATATGGTGGATAGGTTAGGTCTCAAAAAGTCCAAACATCCAAGGCCATATAAGCTACGTTGGCTCAATGATCTCATGGAGCTGAAAGTTTCGGAGCAAGTTATAGTGACATTTAATGTTGGGAAATACCAAGATCAAGTTACTTGTGATGTGGTTCCAATGCAAGTTGGACACTTATTACTTGGCAGGCCATGGCAATATGATAGAGCAACTCATCATGACGGCCGCACTAATCGTTACACATTCACCAACGAAGACCGTAAGTGCATGAACTACAAACGCATATGAACAAGGAGGTCGAGGTAAGTAAGTCTAGCCTTTATTTATCTCCTGGAGCTGTTTGTGAAACAATTAGTGCCCAAGGCACTATGCTACTAATGTTGTTTAAAGAGTGTCTAAGTTCAGGTATAGATGAACTGCAAATTCCACCAATGGTTCAGCCCCTCCTTAACAAGTTCGAGGATTTATTTCCCGAGGAGATACCCCCTGGTTTAACCCCCAATCCGAGGCATAGAGCATCATATTGATCTTGTTCCCGGCTCAGCCTTACCCAACAAACCAGCATACCGAATGAATCCTGAAGAAAGTAAGGAATTAGAAAGACAAGTGAGAGATTTAATGGACAAGGGCTACATCCGAGAGAGTCTAAGCCCATGTGCAGTATAAGTGCTATTATTTCCCAAGAAAGATAGCACTTGGAGGATGTGTGTGGATTGTCGAGCCATCAATAACATTACAATCAAGTATAGGCATCCAATCCCGCGGTTAGACGACATGCTAAACGAGTTAAGTGGATCAACCATCTTCTCCAAAGTCGACCTAAAGAGTGGCTATAACCAAGTCAGAATGCGTGAGGGAGATGAAAGGAATACCGCCTTTAAGACCAAGCAAGGTTTGTATGAGTGGTTAGTTATGCCTTTCGGCTTGACTAATGCACCAAGCACTTTCATGCGACTAATGAACCAGGTTCTTCGTGCTTACATAAGTAAATTTGTAGTTGTTTATTTTGATGATATACTTATTTACAGTAAGAACCTTAGTGATCATTTAGAGCATCTCGAGCTAGTGCTTAAATCACTACGAAAGGAAGGCTTATATGCTAACCTTAAGAAGTGCATGCTTTGTACTGCCAAGCTTATTTTCTTAGGCTTTGTAGTAAGTTAACAGGGACTACAAGTCGATAAAGAAAAGATAAGAGCTATCCAAGAGTGGCCGACCCCTACCAACATTGGACACGTGAGGAGCTTCCACGGTTTAGGAAGCTTCTATAGGAGGTTTGTTCGAGATTTCAGTACTGTGGCTGCACCACTCACGGCTGTGATCAAGAAGAACACACCATTCACATGGGGAATAGCTCAAGACACCGCCTTCAATACCCTTAAGGATCGGTTTACACATGCACCAGTTCTAGCCTTACCAGATTTCAAAGAAATGTTTGAAGTAGAGTGTGATGCATCAGGTTTGGGCATAGGAGCTGTGCTACATCAAAGGAAGAGACCCGTGCATTTTTTAGTGACAAGTTATGCAGAGCCACATTGAACTACCCTACATATGACAAGGAGCTGTACGCCTTGGTTCATGAATTAGAAACATGGCAACACTACCTTCTATCTAAAGAGTTCATCATTCACACGGATCATGAGACACTTAAGTATCTTTGAGGTCAGACTTCACTCAAGAGAAGACATGCTAAGTGGATGGAGTTCATTGAGACGTTCCCATATGTTATCAAGTATAAAAAGGAAAAGAGAACGTTGTGGCTGATGTATTGTCTAGGAGACATGCGTTGATATCTACAACGGAGGCACGAGTAATGGGATTTGAGCACATCAAAGGCCTTTACAAAGATGATCCGGACTTTAATGAAGCTTATGAAGCTTGTGGAAAGGGAGCTTATGGATCATACTACCTTCATGATGGGTTTTTGTTTCGAGATAAGAGGCTTTGTATACCACAAGGATCACTTAGAGAATTACTGTTAAGAGAAGCACATGGTGGAGGTCTAATGGGACATTTCGGTGTTGACAAGACTTTGGCTGTGGTAGCTGACCATTTCTTTTGGCCTCACCTCAAGAAAGATGTGGAGAAGCATTGTTCTCGTTGTGTCATTTGCCACAAGGCTAAATCCAGGTTACATCCTCATGGTCTTTATTTACCTTTACCTATACCAAACGTACCATGAGTGGACATTTCGATGGATTTTGTTCTAGGACTACCAAAGATAAGGCATAAGGATTCAGTTTTCGTCGTGGTGGATCGCTTTTCAAAGATGGTCCATTTCATACCATGCGACAAGACCAATGATGCCACACAAATCGCTGACTTATTCTTCAAAGAGGTGGTACGTTTACATGGTATTCCTAGAACTATTGTTTCTGACCGAGATTCTAAGTTTCTAGGTCACTTTTGGAGAACCTTGTGGAGAAAGCTTGGAACAAAGCTATTGTTCTCCACAACTTGTCATCCCCAAACGGATGGACAAACTAAAGTGGTAAACCGTACCTTATCTACTTTACTTAGAGATACTCTTGGTAGAAATTTGAAAACATGGTTAGATTGTTTACCATTTATCGAATTTGCTTATAACCATGCTACTCACTCGACTACTAAGATGTCACTTTTTGAAGTTGTGTATGCGTTTAATCCATTGACGCCTTTAGATCTTTCACCAATACCACAAGCTGAGCAAATCAATCTAGATGGCCTACAGAAAGATTGTCAAGAAACTACATGAGAAGGTCCGAGATAACATAATGAAGAAGACGGAAGAAAACAAGATGAGAGCTGACAAGGGACACAAGAAATTGGTCTTTGAACCAGGAGAATGGGTGTGGCTACACATGAGACCGGAGCGGTTCCCAAATCAGCGAAGTTCAAAGCTCGCACCAAGAGGAGATGGTGATATATCATGGTTTTTATGGTTTTTTAACCATGATATAAGTCCTGTTTATAAAGTTTTTTTGGTGTTTTTGTATCTCTATCGAGTCATTGTAGGTTCAGGTACGTTTTGGACTCATTGGATGCATATTGGGATGATTGGAAGCATTTGGCATTCTGTAGCTGAGAAGAGCAAGTTGGAGATCACGATGGATGTTGGTGTCGATCGACACTGCCTCCTAGTGTCGCTCGACACCGGTCGTCGCTACTTGTTTCACACGAGTTTTAAAGACTTTTAAAGAATTGCAGAATGACCCAGAAGATTTCCCTAATTGCAAGAGAAGTCCCTGACGTACTTTGGAGTATAAATAGTTGTTTTTAGAGTTTTAGAACACATCTTCTTTTCTTTTACTTTTGGCAATTGGATTTTGAAAGCTTGTTGGGAGAAACAGATCAGAACTCATTGTAGAGAGAAGATTTCGAACTCCCTTTATTTCTATTCTAATGCAATTTATTCAGATTATGATTTGTGTTACATTGATTATGTCTGAGTAATTCACCTGTTAGATTTAGGGTTTTTCTAAGGATAGGATGAATTGTTGAATTGGATTTGATCTGTTAGGGTTATCATATGGTTCTTCATCTAGGTTGAGATTAATGCTAGTTCTAGACTGATCACCTGGAATTTAGATCATAGGATAATTGGTAGACACGAAAGTGTTATTGGTTTCCTGAATTAAACCTTGATGAGCAAAATACCTATCTGCAAAGACATTTGATTTAGGAATTTTGTGAACTTATCGAACTTGGATTTAATGCATGTTTTGATTGTTGAATTTGCAAAGAAATTTGGAATTCACTGTTATAGACATAGATAGTCTCTGCAACGAAAGTTGATTGATTTGAATTTAGTGTTTTGAGTTCAAGAGCGGTTCTTAACAACCCTGTAATGCATGTCTGTTTAACAATTCTGAATTCCTGAAGAATTTCTCTAAATCTAGCCTTTCCATATCTGAAAACAACACATTTCCTTTTTATTGCTTGTTTTACATTTCTTTAACACTATTTAGCTAGAACCCAAATTATTAATCTATTGTGTGAACAACAGTCTCTGTGGATTCGACCTCTAAGTATTGCATCGATCTCTTAATTTGAGAGAGTAGCTCTAGGGATTAATTTGAGCATATCAGATGGCCCTTTCAAAATGCTAGAGAAGATCAACGACAACGCCTATCGCTTGGAGCTGCCAAGTGAGTTCAACATGTCAGATAGTTTTAATGTTACTGATCTATCTCCTTTTGATTCAGATGATCCAGTTTTGAGGACAAAACCTTCTGAAGAGGGAGGGAATGATGAGGTCATCAAACCATACAATGAACCGGACAAAGATAAATCAAACAAACCTGATGTTAGAGATGTACCAATGACACGTTCAAGGGCAAGAAGGCTCAAAGAAAGGTTCAACGAGGCTGTAGAGGCTCTTTTAAACACCATGGAACTGGGAGACATGCCAAGAAACGCTCAAGAATCTGAAACCTTACAAGAGAGCTCGAGTGCACCCAATTTGGACCTAATGGAGGACTTTTCATGTATCAGCATCAAGAATGCACTTTCATCTATAAACCAAGGTAACTCTATTTCCTTGGCAGGTCAAGGAGTGCAGAACATCAAGAAAGCCCCAGAGATCACTTCGGAGCTACCAGTAACCCTCAAAACAAGCCATGGAGCCGATAAGGAGCAAATGAGACAAGAAGATGAACGGAAGGCTAATAGAGTAGAGACACGACAAGATCTTCAACAAACTGACTTCAAGGGACTTTAATATGAAGATTTCAACAAAGACTTCAAGCTGCACGTACCAGAACTATACAAACCCACAACTTACGCGTATGGAACCGAAACTCGCCAAAACAAGGTATTTTTAATATTTATGATTTGTGCAGGTAATAATAAGTTCTCCTAGTGGTTTAAATGCCCCAAGAGACCAGGGAACGAGCCTTAGCAAGTTTGCATCATAGTTAGCTTGTTTTTTTGCTTATATTCCCTTTTTGTTGTTTAAGTAGTTTTCTTTTTCTTTTTATTTCGAATTGGTCCTGTTGCTGTGTCGTTTTTGCTTCTTTGAGTCGCCCTAGGGCTAGCTGAAGAACCCCTTATAAGGTTTCCCTGCAGCTTTTTACCATTCATGTTTTTTTCTCATATCAATAAAGTAGAACTTTCTTCCTCTCAAGTCGTTGCCTTGTAGAGACCTGTTGCTTGTCCTTAGGGTGCGTGATTCACCTAAGTTCGAGTTTATCTTGATATATCAGAGATCTTTTCACCATCTCTTTGGTGCTATCGATCCACTTCACATTCCCTTTTTGATCTCACAAGAGAGAGCGTCACAACCAGCTTGTTTGATTCCATCTCGATTTCTGGCCTCATCCCTTTGAGTCTTGTCGTATAAATTCACCCACTGAAGCTGAAGAGAGAGCGCTATAGCCAGCTTATGTTTCACATCAAACCGCCCCATAATCACTTGTCCACGCCTGAATCAATTCACCATACCGCCAGGCTCATCCTCACTCCATCACTTCTGCATTATAAGTCTCAGCCCCCTTTGAGTCTTATATTAGAAAATGTCACATTTGACTTCAAATACTCTAACTAAGTGTTTTATTGATTCGAACAAAGCTTTGTGTGTTGGGAAGATGTTCTAGAACTGATTTTCAGAACTTCTACACAAACTAGAACGACATTAGCTTTCAGAATTCGGTTGCATGTCTATATCTTATAATCAATAATATATAAAGGATAATATCACATTTGACTCCAAATACTCTAACTAAGCGTTTTATTGATTCGGACAAAACTTTGTGGGTGGTTGAGAAGTTTTACAACCATTTTTTCGACCTGCTCCATAAACTACAATGACTTTAGCTTTTGAAATCCTGTTACATGTCTAGTTCTTATACTCAAACATATACCAGGGATAATATCACATATGATGAGATCCTCCTAAGATCGGCTAGTACAGCCCTACTGTGAGTTAGGAACTTCCAAGAGCAAGATCAAGTGGTTGCATGCATCAAACGAACAGATCTGAGCTTTTGAAAACTGAAGAAGCTCACTCGAGTGTAAGATCAAGTGAGAGATCGAGTGGGTGATCGAGTAGATCTGGAAGCGTCATAATGGAGTGAAACTTAAGCAACGGATAGATGAGATGATGAAGAGTATCGTGATAAATTTTGAGCGAAATCTGTTGAGCGAGTGAGAGTGTACGAGTGAGAAGATTAATGGATGTTATGAGAAATGATGAATCGATTTGAACTATCAAGAGATGCGAGAAGGCTCTTGATCTTCAGCTTGAATTCACCCAGGATATGACACATGAGGGTAAGATCCAAGTTAGTGGATATTACACACCACAAGATTAAACAAACTTAGAAAATATCTAGATTAAAAATGTTTGATCATATCATTTCAAGGGTTCAAGAAGCTTAATTAGTAAACAACAGAAAGGAGACTAAGGTTGCTGGAAAAATGCCTCAAACAAATAGGCCCAAAACATAGTTCTAAAATAGAAAAGGTCCAAACGAAATAAGATAGATTCGGCCCACTTCTCCCTTCAATTCCTTCAGCAATGTCGCCTAAGGGGTTGTAGAGAAAAGAGTGTGTGCAACTTACCTCATTAATAACCTTGTCTAGAAAACCCAAGTTGAGACAAAACTAGACCAAGGGAAAAAGAGTATAAGAGCACACACCTCCCTTAGGCAACCCTTAGCTAGCCTGAATCACAACCAATGTAGTTGTATTAGCTATAGAGCTAAGGTTGCGTTCAGCCTGATTGAGCATTGTGCCAACGGCTTCTTTTAGTGTCTTGGCTTTGGCACTTGTAATAGGTCCGCTTGGTATCTCTATAGCTTGCTCAAGCTCTTCTGGTCTGAGTTCTGCCAGTTCTCCTTGCTCCGGTTCAAGCTGCTGGTCCATTCTTATATCATCCCCTCCCTCTTCAAAAAGATTTGACCTCAAATCTGCTTCACCTGAAACAAAAGGCATAAGATCAGTATCCATAGGGAGCGAGAGGGGTCTGAACTGCGCAGTTGACACCAATGTCAACTTTGGAGCGGTGTTCGCCGAAGTGATTGCTGACAAGAGGACCAAAGTGGCAAAGCGAAAAGGGGCGCACAGGACAGAAAGGATTGGAAGCCTCCTCACCAGGCTGTTCATACATTTAGGCATTGATCTCAGCACCTCCACTTGCAAAGAGGGGCAGGAGTTCTTGGACACCCAATTCCTCATCTCCTGCGAGATCCTCCACGATGAGAGCACCTATCGGTTCACTTCTCGGGACAAACGCCCTCTATTTTGCATGTTGCCTCAGCCAGCTCTCACTACTCTAGGATTTGCAGCCAACGTGGGGTTCACACCAGGGACATAATACCTTTGCTCTATCACAGAGACATCCAACAGGACCTGCCCCCTGCGTAAAAGGACCACCACAACTGCTACCAAACCTGCTCCCACAACTGCTCAAACACCTGCTTCCGATCCTGCTTGTCACCTGAGTGCTGAGGAGATCAAAGATCTTGAAGAGGAGACCGCGGCAACAATGAAGTCAAAGGCTGGCATCCGTACGCCATATAGGAGCGAGTACCTGCTCAAAGACATCGCAACAGACCCCGACGACGCCGAGCACCGTCGCTGGATGATCGATGCAACGAAGAAGAACAACAGCCTGCAGAAAGGCTGCAACAAGTCAGACTCAACCCAGACGATGCCGTCCACCGCACCTGCTAAAAACCCTTCTGCTCGCGCCCCCACCACTTTTGATCGAACCACACGCTCTTCAAAGCGCAAGAAAAGCACGAAGAAGGACGGCGAGGACTCTGATGCCACAACCAACGATTGGTCCTTTCCTCTCTATCACAACTTTGAATTCGCCAAGAACTTATTTACTTTTTTGTTTTTACTTCTGTTTTTAATTATTTGTCTCCCTTGGTTTATTTTCACACCGAGATGGTGTGAAGTAAGTCTGGGGGGAATTGCTACTAATTTCGTTTATTCTGGTTGTTTTCTTTTCTTTGAGTCAGTTTTTCTTTTTTTATCGAGTCGAGACTTTGTTAGGAATTAGGATCTCATTTTAGGATGATTATTGAACCACCTGCGTTTAACCCTCTCTCTAGTGACTATTTTTTCAGAATATTGGATGCATGGAACAGTTAGAACACCTCAATATCCTATCTTCCAGGTTTTATCAAAAGAACATAAACTCTCATTATAACTAAACCTAATATTGACTGAAATTCTCTCGCTATTGGCACTAGATTAGGGAAACGAATCATATTCAGGACTCCTTACACCTTGTCTCACTCTTGTTGTTCCTGAATAGCTAGCTCATTTTTAGTTAGTACCCTCCTTAAACCGTACCTCTTTTCAAACCTCTTGCACTCTTGTTACTTCACTATCATATGTGCAGATATGTGAAAAAGGGTCAGAGAGAATGGGTCGACGCAGCCTCTAAATCACTCTTTCTGAAAACCAGAGCACCTGCTCCCATTCAGAGCACCCGCTCCTCTTTTTAGAAGATGGTTTATAAATAGGTGGAACAAAAATCCACAAGGAAGGAATGGCAATGACGAGCTCCACTTGGGTATGTACAACAATTCTGATTTTCTTCGTGCCTGAGAGACACATGCTTGTAATTGAAACCCTCTTCATCATCATAAAACTCTAAAAAAAAAAAAATAACAATAAGAATAATCGATGATGAAGAGTGGTAAGTTTGTGAAATAAAAAGGTGCATAGTGAGTATACCTAAGGAGGATGATGGCTAGATGAGAAGTTAGAGAGATTGAAAGAAGGAAAGAGTGGTTTAGATAATGTGGAACCCAAATGGACCCATTCTCTCTTGCAATTTTGTGTGATATTCTGCACCCTCTACAAGCGTTGGGTAACCCTTAAACACTCTGAACTCCACCTCTAAATGGCATTAAATCTCTTAGTGTTGTCTACCCTGTATAGTGCTTGTAGCGAGAAGCTCACGCAACCTTTAATGAACGTGAAAAGTTTATGTTTAGAATATGAAACTGGGATGAGAATGTATTAGGTTATTAAAGCATGTCGTCAAAGATCCTAGCTTCAACTGCTTGAGCCAGTAAGCTGCTTCCCCAGCAAGAGAGTATGGGAAGAGCTTGCAGAATAGGAAATCATTGGACACCCCATTAGCCTTGATGCTAGTAACAAGGTCCTCAAACCTTTTAATGTGATCCATGGGCTGTTCATGAGGAAGACCATGGAAAGGATACTGTCCCACGAGAGTGTAGTATACGGGTTTCAGCTCAAAGTCATTCCTCTGAAACGAAGGGGGTATGATCGCTGCCCGATTAGCTTAGAACTGATCCGGCGTGTTGTAGTCCCCTAGTGTCCTATCACGAGCAACCGCAGCAGCATCAGTTGTAGCTTGCACATCCGGTGCTTCAATAGCAGGAGGGTATCGAGCGACACCCTGTTGGTGTTGATCGACACCAGCGGCGGGTTATGCCGTCACGTTTCCTTCTGCATCTAGTTTCTGACAATACTCATTGCGCACATGGCCCTCTTGATCCTGCAGAATTCCAGCCCATCCCTTAGCAAAGCAACGAAGTTATCCATCGCAGCTAGTTTCTTAGCTTTTCGGTTTGTCCGTTCTATCCTTGCTATGTCCTGGTAAAAAGAATTTGCGAGCTGAAGATCTTTGTTGCTCCTGGTTTTGCGATTATACACAAACCTGAAACACAAAGAGAAAAGAAAAAAACACAAAAACAGCGTAAGTAAATAAATAGTAAAAAGATTTTTATTAAATTCTAACTGAAATCTAATGGTGAATCAAGAGTCCTCGGCAACGGCGCCAAAATTTGATCTACTCAAATTTACCCTAGAGCTACTTTCTCAAATTAAGAGATGAATGCAGTATTTAGGGATCGAATCCACAAGAACTAATGTTCACGCAATAGATTAGCAGTTTGGAAATATAGCTAAATGACAAATGATAAAAAGTAAAACTAACAAAGCAAAAAGTAAATATTGTAAATTCAATGAAGAAAAAAGCTAGACTTAGGGAAATTCTTCAGGAATTCAGAATTGAAAACAGATAAACAGAACAGGGTGTAATTAAGAACCGTTCTTGAACTCAAAACACAAACTTCAAATCAATCTACTTTCGTTGCAGAGATTATCTATGTCTAAAACAGTGAATTCCAAATTTCTTTGCGAATTCAACAATCAAAACATGCATTAAATTCAAGTTTGATATGTTCACAAAATCCCTAAATCAAATGTCTTTGCAGATAGATATTTTGCTCATCAAAGTTTAATTCAGGGAATTGATAACACTTTCGTATCTCCCAATTATCCTATGATCTAAATTTCAGGTGATTAATGTAGAACTAGCATTAATATCAACCTAGATGAAGAACCATGTGATTACCCTAACAGATCTATCCAATTCAACAATTCATCCTTACCCTAGAAAACTCTAAATCTAACAGGTGAATTACTTAGACATAGTCAATGATACACAAGTCAATGAATGAATAGATTGCATTAAGATAAATAAAATAAGTAACAAAGGAGTTCGAAATCTTCTCTCTACAATGAGTTCTGATCTGTCTCTCCTCAAAAGCTCTTGAAAACTAGAACAATGATAATGTAAAAAGGTGTCTCTCAAAAACTCTAAAAATATCTAATTATACTTCAAAATACGTCAAGGACTTGTCCTGCAATTAGGAAAAACTTCTGGGCAAATATGCAATTCTTCAAAAGTTTTAAAAACTCGTGTGCAACATGTGATCGCAACCGGTGTCGAGCGACACGAAGAGGCAGTGTCGATTGACACCAACACCCATTATGGTCTCCGAGTTGCTCTTCTCAGCCACAGAACGCCAAATGCTTCCAAATCTCCAAAAATGCTCCAACTAAGTCCAAAACGTACCTGAACCTGCAATGACTCTAAAAGACTCGAAAGACACTAAAAAGACTCTAAAACAAGACTAATATCATGGTTAAAAACTGTAAAAACCATGATATATCAGCGATCAAGTTTCTTTTGGTTTCGGTTTATCACAATAGCAAGTAAGTAAATAAAATCGGTTTAACAAATATTAATAAAGGCATTAGGCTAAGGAGAATTATCTCGGGCATTAGATCAACTAAAACTAATCAATTATTCAGGACACTAATTTAGAACCAATCTAGAACTCAACCATAAAGATAAGAGGATCCACTATCGTGGTATCAACCACTCCATCAATCAATCTAACACCCTAAATTGTCGTTTGAGGTTACAAAGAATGACAAGCATTAAAGAGAATGGGATTGATTTGTTCATGACTCGCCTTAACATCAACATCACGACTCCCAATACATTCTCATCCCAGTTTCATATTCCAAACATAAACTCTTCACGTTCATTAAAGGTTGCGTGGCTTCTCGCTACAAGCACCATTCAGGGTAGACAACGTTAAGGGATTTAATGCAATTTAGAGGTGGAGTTCAGAGTGTTTAAGGGTTACCCAGCGCTTGTAGAAGATGCAGGATATCGCACAAAATTGCAAGAGAGAATGGGTCCATTTGGGTTCCACATTCTCTAAACCACTCTTTCCTTCTTTCAATCTCTCTAACTTCTCATCTAGCCATCATTCTCCTTGGGTATACTCACTCTGTAGAGAGACACCTTTTTATTTCATAAACTTACCACTCTTCATCATCGATTATTATTATTATTATTATTATTATTTTAGAGTTTTATGATGATGAAGAGGGTTTCAATTACAAGCATGTGTCTCTTAGGCACGAAGAAAATCAGAGTTGTTGTACATACCCAAGTGGAGCTCGTTATTGCCATTCCTTCCTTGTGGATTTTTGTTCCACCTGTTTATAAACCATCTTCTGAGAATAGGAGCAGGTGCTCTGTAATGGGAGGAGGTGCTCTGGTTTTTAGAAAGAGTGATTTAGAGGTTGCGTCGACCCATTTTCTCCGACTCTTTTGCACATATCTGCACATATGACAGTGAAGTAACAAGAGTGCAAGAGGTCTGAAAAGAGGTACGGTTTAAGGAGGGTACTAGCTAAAAATGAGGTAGCTATTCAGGAAGAACAAGAGTGATACAAGGAATAAGGAGTCCTGAATATGATTCGTTTCTCTAATCTAGTGCCAATAGCGAGAAGAATTTCAGTCAATATTAGGTTCAGTTATAATGAGAGTTTATGTTCTTATGATGAAACCTGGAAGAGAGAATATTGAGGTGTTCTAGCTGTTCCATGCATCCAATATTCTGAAAAAAATGATTACTAGAGAGAAGGTTAAACGCAGGTGGTTCAATAATCAACCTAAAATGAAGTCCTAATTCCCAACAAAGTTTTAACTCAATAAAACAAAAGAAAACAACCAGAATAAACGAAATTAGTAGCAACACCCCCCAGACTTACTTCACACCATCTCGGTATGAAAATAAACCAAGGGAGACAAATAATTAAAAACGAAAATAAAAGCATAAAGGTAAATAAGTTCTTGGTGAATACAAAATTGTGATAGAGAAAAAGAGCTAATCGCTCGCAGTGGCATCATAGTCCTCGCCGTCTCTCTTCGTGCGCTCGTTACGCTTTGTAGGGCACGTGGTTCGACCAGTTGTAGTGGGAGCGCGAGCAGTAGGTGTTCTAGCAGGTGCGGTGGACGTCATCATCTGGGATAAGTCTGACCCTTTGAAGCCTTTCTGCAGCATGTGCAGCATCCGGCGGAGCAGGCTGTTGTTCTTCTTTGTTGCATCAATCATCCATCGACGGTACTCGGCGTCCTTGGGATCTGCTGCAATGTCCTTGAGCAGGTACTCACTTTTATAAGGCCTACGCATTGTGGCCACGGTCTCTTCCTCAAGGTCTTCAATCTCCTCAGCTCTCAGGTAAGAATCAGGAGTGGGAGTAGGTGCAGTAGCAGCTGTAGGAGTAGGTTCAGGAGCAGGTGTGGTGCTCCTTTTACACAGTGGGGTGGTCCTGCTAGGTGTTTCTATGATAGAGCAAAGGTACTCTGTCCCTGGTGTAAACCCCACATTGGCTCCAAATCCTAGATCAGTGAGAGCCGGCTGAGGCAACCTACAAAATAGCGGACGTTTGTCCCTAGAAGTGAACCGGTACGTGCTCTCATCGTGGAGAATCTCGCAGGTGATGAGGAAATTGGTGTCCAGGAACTCTTGCTCCTCTTTGCATGTAGAGGTGCTCAGATCAACCCGCAAATGGATGAACAGCCGGGTGAGGAGACTTCCAATTCTTTCTGTTTTCTGGGCACTTTTCCCTTTTGCTACCTTGGTCTTCTTGTCCGCAATCACCTCAGCGAACACAGCTCTAAAGTTGACATTCGTGTCAACTGCGCAGTTCAGACCCCTCTGACCCAAAACTGCACCTACAGCATAGTCACTTGCATCTGTCATCACTTCATATCGCAGGTTCCAATCAGGTGGTTGTACGATGAGTGCACATATGAAGGCTCTTTTTATGGTGTGAAAAGCCTCTATACAAGCCCCATTAAAGTCATACTTAGCCTTTTTGCACAATAGATGAGTTAGCGGTCTTACTATTGTGGAGAAGTCCTTGATGAACCTTCTGTAGAAACCAGCATGACCCAGAAAACTCCTTATGCCCCTGACTGAATCCGGTGGCTGAAGACTCATCATGACCTCCACCTTTGCTTTGTCAACCTCAATACCATTCTCGGATATCGGATGACCTAATACAATGCTATCTCGAACCATGAAGTGGCATTTTTCCCAGTTTAGCACGAGATGCTTCTCCTCATATCGCTGTAACACCCTGCACAAATTTGACAAACACACAGAGAAAGAACTTCGATAGACAGAAAAATCATCCATGAAAACTTCCATTATATCCTCAATAAGGTCAGTAAAAATTGAGATCATACACCTTTGGAATGTCGCTGGGGCGTTACACAAACCGAATGGCATTATGCGATATACAAAAGTGCCATAAGGACATGTAAATGTCGTCTTCTCCTGCTCGTCTGAATGGATAGGAATCTGGGAAAAACCTGAGTAACCATCTAAGAAACAGTAGTATGGATGGTTAGCCAATTCCTCAAGCATTTGATCAATAAAGGGCAAAGAAAAATGATACTTTCTAGTGGCAGCATTCAATTTCCTATAGTCAATACACATCGTATGACCAGTTACTATTCTAGTTGGTGTCAATTCATTCATTTCATTTGTGATCACAATAATTCTACCTTTCTTAGGTACTACATGAACTGGACTAACTCAATTACTATCTAAGATTGCATAGATTACACCAGCTTCTAGAAGTTTCATTATCTCCTTCTTTACAACATCTTTTAGATTTGGGTTTAACCTCCTCTGATGTTCTATAGAATTCCTTGATTCATCTTCTATATGTATTCTATGCATGCAAAGATCAGGCAAAATTCCAGGAATATCATCTAGTGAATATCCTAGAGCCTTTCTATACTTTCTAAGTTCACACAAAAGCAAGGCGGTTTCAACATTGTTCAATTCAGTATTTATGATCACAAGGTAATTAGAATTAGGGCCTAGGAATGCGTACCTTAGCCCAGTTGGTAGGGTTTTGAGTTCGAGCTTAGGAGCTCTTAATTCGCTCCAAGGACCATCAACAGAGTTTTTAGGAGCAAGTTATTTTCCTGGAGCAGGTGCTTGATATCTCTGTATTTTACCTGTTTTAAGCATACTTTGATAACCCATTTAGCATTGTTTCATCCTTCATTCGCACCATTTAGAGTCACTTACTTCTGTTTTGCATACTTAGGCATTCTTGCATCGGCATTGCATACATATCATGCATAAGGTGTTGAAACAGGTGATAGGGAGTCACTAATGGATTAAGGGACGAATGGATATTTGTTACATGGACAAGGATCGGTCAAGAAGCACAGGATGCAAAGGAAGAAAGTGACTCGACCGGCCACTCGACCTGCCTGATAGAGTCAAAGGATGCAGGATGCAGAAGAAGGAAGCCACTCGATCAACCACTCGATCGAGTGGATCGAGTGCAAACTCAAGACACACAAAGGGAGCTCGATCAAGCACTCGACCAAGCTGATCGAGCTGAGCCACCGAATCCTATCTTGTCCTCTTCTGTTTTTAGGGTTTTGCAACCCTCACTATAAATACTCCCTTTAAGCCATTTGTTGAAGGAGACACGTTTTTGCCTAGGTTTTCTCTCTAGAACACCAAAAACAATCTTATTTTGTAATACAGATTTCTTCTAAGTTTTTAAGTTTATGTTATAATTCCTTTCATAGTTATTACTCTTCATACAATTGTCTATCTATTGTGCAAGTTTTAGAGTTTTCTGGGTTTGTGTTCTTGATGATCTTGTTTTGCAATTTAGATTGTTTTCAATATAATTAGTTTCTGTTGTTAATTCTTTTGCACTTATTACTCCTTACATCTTTATCTATATGTTATGAAAGTTTTAGGATTTTCTGGGTTTGTGTTCTTCATGAGCTCTGAGTAGTCTTTTAGGGTTCTTTAGGATGGGATAGGTTAGTGGCAAATCTTTAATCTCCTTCGTCGTTTGAGCTTAGAACTCCATGATTCCCTTATGGATTAGTGTCCTTAATGCTAGTTTCTTTCTGATCAATTGGAATTTGAGCCCAAACATTTCAGCACCCAGAAGGTGTTTCATGAAATGTTTGAACCAACTAATTCCATAGATTTATATTTCTAGCCTAAGAGATTAGATGTCTAGAGTGTTTATTGGCTTTAATAGACTGAATCTTAATGCCTGATAGGTTAGATTTCGCTAATTAGCTCTAGAACTAACCTACCTTGATGATTTCTGTCATGAGAATGAATTAGTCAGCTTTTGAGTCTATTGCCTAGGGTTTAGCTCATTGTTTGAGTTTGTTAAACACTTAGGATGATTAAAGAGGATTCACTGACCCATTACCCCCATCCTTAGGAGCTTTTATTTCTCTGAAATCTTCTGTTGCCTTGCTTACTCTTTGCTGTTCTTATTAAGATTGTGTTCTTGTTAGTCATTTATTATGTTGCTATTCTCTACTTTGATAGCTTTGTTAGTTCATGATAGCCAAGATTAATGTTCTAGTTTCTGTCATTATTAGTTCTTGTTCATACTATCTATTGATTTAGTTTTCTGGTTTATCGGTTGGAAACCCTTAACGAGTAATGGAGAGATCCTAGATTTTTAAGACTAAGGTCTGAAACAGTTCAGATTACTGGCCGGATCTCGTACTCGATATCATCTCGATGATATGGGAAACACAATGCCACGAACTTGAAAACTGATACATCCTTGATTCAACAAACATATTGCTTGGCTTGACTTAACTGATTTGATCACATCCTATCTGTTAGCATCACACCCATTTGGATTGATACCTATTAGATTGCAATGACATGATAATGCATTAGGGAATTGATAGCAAAAAATCCTAATATCAATTTGGCGCCGTTGCCATTTGGGTGTTCGTTTGTTACATTTAGGATTTCGGATCTCTTAAGATCAAGTTCTTATCCACAACACTTTCCTTACTGACTTGGGTGTTCTTCCTCTGTTTGGTGATTCAGGTACAAGTCGCTAAAACCACTCGACCACCTACTCGATCTGCGACTCGATCACTCGATCGAGTGCTTGATAGAGTCGACGCTCGAGTCACTTTCTTTTACCTGCAAGCACACCAGATCGCAAGGAAACCAAGATCTCATACGTTATCTCGACAACATAAACCGCTTACCACAACAGTTGAGAGCGCAACGAGACAACGTCCGAGTCGATCAACAAGATCCAATCACTATGGCACATCAACCTGTACAACAGGACGAACCACCTATGGTTGCACCAAGACGACTCCGATACATTGGTGCAGGAGATGCACCCAACATACACACTCAGAGACATGGAATTATACCTCCTGCGGTTCAGAACAATAACTTCGAGATTAAGAGCAGCTTGATCTCTATGGTCCAGAACAACAAATTCCATGGTTTACCACTGGAGGATCCACTAGATCATCTTGACGAGTTTGATAGGCTTTGTAGCCTTTGCAAAATCAATGGCGTTAGTGAAGACGCATTGAAGCTGCGACTATTCCCATTCTCCCTAGGTGACAAAGCCCATTTATGGGAAAAGACATTACCTCATGGCTCAATCACTTCCTAGGATGAATGGAAAAGAGTTTTCCTTGCTAAGTTCATTTCTAACTCAAGAACCGCTAAACTGCGGAATGAAATCTCTGGATTTGTTCAGCGAAATGCCGAGTCCTTCTGTGAAGCTTGGGAGAGATTCAAGGGTTACCAATCACAGTGCCCTCATCATGGCTTCAGCAATGAATCAATTCTCAGCATCCTTTACAAAGGAGCTCTTCCCAAGATCCGAATGCTTCTTGATACTGCTAGCAATGGAAATTTCTTGAAGAAGGATGTCGATGAAGGCTGGGAGTTAGTCGAAAATCTTGCTCAATCTGATGGAAATTACAATGAAGATTATGATCGCGGAATCAGGGGGAGTAATGATTCTGAGGAGAGGCATCGGAAGGAAATAAAAGCCATGAATGAGAAATTGGATAAGCTCCTTCAAGCCCAGCAGCGGCATGTTCATTTTTTCTCTGAGGATGAGCAGCTCCAATTTAGGATGAGGGGATTGATCACCAGAAAGAGATAAGCTACATCCAGAATCAAGGTGGTTACAACAAAGGTTACAACAACTATCGGCCAAATCCAAACTTATCATATCGGAGTACGAATGTGGCTAACCCACAGGACCAAGTTTACCCTTCTGCGCCACAACCTCCTACCAAACCTTTCGTCCCCAGGCCGCAGTTTCACGGTGGTTACCAACAACAAGGAGCAATGGGACCACCGGGTTTTCATAATCAACGACCACAACTACCAATCAACCAGGATCCAGACATGAAAACTATGCTCCAGCAACTCCTCCAAGGACAATCATCCAGTGCCATGGAGTTGTCTAAAAAACTGGCTGACGTACACAACAAGATGGATTGCACTTACAATGATCTTAACAGCAAGTTCGAGACACTGAACTCCAAAATCAAACACCTGGAAGGTAACACCGCCTCTACTTCTTCTCCAGCCCCTGTGGGACAACTACCAGGCAAATCAATCCAAAACCCAAAGGATTTCCACATAAATGCAATCACATTACGGAGTGGCCGAGCACTACCTACCCCCCAAGACCTACCAAGGTCACTGAGGACAGTGACAACCAGGATGGGGAGGATTTATGTCACGATGAAGCTAAGACTGATAAGCTCGACCAGCAGCTCGATCACCTACTCGATCGGCTCGATCGAGTGTCTGATAGAGTCAACACTCGAGTTCGACTTCCAGAACCAACTCAATCCCCTGATCGAGTCGATGATCGAGTGCATACCCACATTGCTCAAACACCAATTGCTTCAGAGAAAACGGAGAAATGCTTTGTTCCTCCTCCATACAAACCCAAGCTTCTATTTCCAACCAGATTCAGGAAAGAGAAGATGGAAAAGTATAAGGCTCTCTTTGATAAGCAGATGAGTGAAATTGAAGTCAAGATGCCTCTCTTAGATGCATTTATGCTGATAACTCCATATCAAAAGTTTTTCCAGGATACATTGACAGAAAAGATTAAAGAGCTGCAGGGAATAGTAGTGCTAAGTGAAGAATGCAGCGCTATCGTCCAGAAGAGAGCAATCCAGAAGCAAGGTGACCCCGGTTGTTTCACCTTCCCTTGCTCCCTTGGGCCGTTGAGCTTTAAGAACTGTCTTTGTGATCTTGGAGCTTCAATAAGCCTTATGCCGCTTTCAGTAGCCAGAAGATTGGGGTTCAGTAAGTACAAGGCTTACAACATCTCCCTGGTATTGGCGGATAGATCAGTTCGAATACCACATGGTGTTCTTGAAGATCTACCTCTAAGGATTGGATATGTAGATATCCCGACAGACTTTGTGGTTCTAGAGATGGATGAGGAACCAAGAGATCCTCTGATATTGGGCAGACCTTTCCTAGCTACAGCTGAATCAATCATAGATGTCAAGAAGGGAAAGATTGAACTTAACCTGGAAAAGATTTAAAATGAAGTTTGACATCAAGGATGCCATGAAGAAACCCACAATAGAAGGTCAGCTTTTCTGGATTGAGGAGATTGATCAACTTGCTGATGAACTACTGGAAGAACTCAACGAAGAAGACCATCTTCAAACTACTTTAACAAAGAGTGGGGAATCCGGGTATTTGCACAAGGAAACCTTGGGTTACATAGTGCAGTAAAAGAGTCAGAAATCTTCGAAGATCTTCATGGGTTGAACACAAAGGTCGTTGAAGAAATTAAGGAAGAGGCATGTCAAGCTCGACCGGACCACTCGACCACACCACTCGACCACTCGATCGAGTGCCCGATCGAGTCAATGATCGAGTCAACATTCGATGCATCAAACGATTGGTCTGAACTGAAGGCTCCTAACGTTGATCTTAAACCACTTCCAACAGGTCTAAGGTACGTTTTTCTAGGCCCTAATTATACCTATCCCGTCATAGTGAATGCTGAACTGAATGATGATGAAGTGTAATTGCTATTGACTGAATTGAAAAGGATTACAAGAGCTATAGGGTATTCACTGGATGACATTAAGGGAATTTCACCTAGCTTATGCACTCATAGAATTCACCTTGAAAACGAATCATATGCTAGCATAGAACCTCAGAGAAGGTTGAATCCAAACTTAAAAGAGGTTGTTAAAAAGGAAATTCTTAAGCTATTAGAAGCTGGTGTGATTTACCCTATATCCGATAGTACTTGGATATCCCCTGTGCATTGTGTTCCTAAAAAGGGTGGTATGACTGTTGTGAAAAATGATAAGGATGAACTTATTCCCACTAGGACAATCACTGGCCATAGAATGTGCATAGATTATCGGAAACTGAATGCTGCATCTAGAAAAGATCATTTCCCATTGCAATTCATTGACCAGATGTTGGAAAGACTAGCAAACCATCCTTATTACTGCTTTCTAGATGGGTATAGTGGATTTTTTCAAATCCCTATACACCCTAATGATTAAGAAAAGACCACATTCACTTGCCCTTATGGAACATTTGCATATACAAGAATGCCGTTCGGTCTTTGTAATACATCTGGTACCTTTCAGAGGTGTATGATCTCTATATTTTCAGATTTAATAGAGGAGATGGTGGAGGTCTTCATGGATGATTTTTCTTTGTATGGCTCCTCTTTCTCCTCGTGTTTGTTAAACTTGTGCAGGGTACTCTCTAGGTGTGAAGAGACCAACCTGGTTCTGAACTGGGAGAAGTGCCATTTTATGGTCAGAGAGGGTATTGTTTTGGGGCACAAGATTTCTGAGAATGGAATAGAGGTAGACAGGGCCAAGGTAGATGTGATGATGCAGTTGCAACCTCCAAAGACAGTAAAGGATATCAGAAGTTTCCTTGGGCATGCTGGGTTTTACAGGCGATTTATCAAAGATTTCTCTAAGGTAGCTAGACCACTCACAAGGCTGCTCTGTAAAGAGATGGAATTCAACTTCAATTCTGAATGTTTGGAAGCTTTCCAACAGATCAAGGCAGCCTTGATCTCAGCCCCGATAGTCCAAGCTCCTAACTGGGACTATCCATTCGAAATTATGTGCGATGCATCTGACTATGTAGTAGGAGCTGTTTTGGGACAGAAAATTGATAAGAAGTTGCATGTTATCTACTATGCTAGCAGAACTCTAGATGAGGCACAAGGGAGATATGCAACTACAGAGAAGGAGCTGCTAGCAGTTGTGTTTGCCTTTGAGAAATTCAGAAGCTATCTAGTAGGATCAAAGGTTATCGTCTACACAGATCATGCAGCCTTGAGGCACATTTATGCAAAGAAAGACACTAAGCCAAGATTGCTTAGATGGATCCTCTCGCTTCAAGAATTTGATATGGAGATTGTTGATAAGAAGGGTATCGAAAATGGAGTGGCCGATCACTTGTCCAGAATGAAGAAAGACGATGCATTGCCCATAGACGACTCTATGCCTGAAGAATCACTCATGGCCGTCCAGATTTCGACAACACGATCAGTTGATCGAGTGGTCGATCGAGTGTCTGATCGAGTGGGTACAACAAGTGCGAAAGCTGAAGTTTTAGCTTTAGGAGAAAACAATATGCCTTGGTATGCCGATTTGGTTAACTACTTGGCCATTGGAGAAATCCCTAAGAGCTTGGATTCGTACAAACGAAAGAAATTCTTCAGAGACGTAAACCACTACTACTGGGATGAGCCATATCTCTACAAGAAGGGATCAGATGGTCTGTTCAGAAGATGCATAGCTGAGGAGGAGGTAAAAGGTGTTCTGGAACATTGCCATGGGTCTGCCTATGGAGGTCACTTTGCTACCTTCAAGACTGTCCAGAAGGTACTTCAAGCAGGATTGTGGTGGCCTAGCATGTTTAAAGATGCTCAGAGCTTCATCTCTAAATGTGACCCTTGTCAAAGAATGGGCAATATAAGCAGAAGGAATGAGATGCCACAGAATCCTATACTAGAAGTAGAAGTGTTTGACGTATGGGGGATAGATTTCATGGGTCCTTTCAACCCGCCATCATTTGGAAACGGCTATATACTAGTTGCGGCAGACTACGTTTCGAAATGGGTTGAGGCCATTGCTTGTCCAAACAATGATGCTAAGGTTGTACTAAAGATGTTCAAGAGCATAATCTTCCCAAGGTTTGGCATTCCAAGGGTAGTCATCAGTGATGGAGGTTCTCACTTCATCAATAAGCTGTTTGAGAATCTGTTAAAGAAGCATGGAGTGAAGCATAAGGTTGCAACACCTTACCACCCTCAGACCAGCGGTCAAGTAGAAGTCTCCAACAAACAGATTAAAGCAATCCTTGCAAGAGTACTGGGAGTTTCAAAACGGGATTGGTCAGTCAAGCTTGATGACACTCTCTGGGCTTATAGAACAGCATTCAAAACCCCAATAGGGAGAACTCCATTCCAGCTGCTGTATGGAAAAACATGCCATTTACCTGTAGAAATGGAGTACAAAGCTTTATGGGCAACTAAGCTATTGAACCTTGATATCAAGACTGCCCAGGAAAAGCTAGCAATGGATTTGCACGAACTGGAAGAGATCAGGCTTGAAGCCTATGAAAGTTCTAAAATCTACAAGGAAAAAACTAAAGCTTTCCATGACAAGAAGATCCTTCCCAAAGAATTCAAGGTTGGCGATCAAGTCCTGCTATTCAACTCCAGACTAAAACTCTTCCCGGGAAAGCTGAAATCGAAATGGTCCGGCCCATTTGACATCAAAGAAGTACTGCCCTATGGTGCTATTATCCTAGTTGGAAAAGAGGAAACTGAGTTTACAGTGAACGGGCAGCGGGTTAAGCGATACATAGCTGACATGATCATTCAAGAAGGAACTTCTGTTCCTCTCGGTGAACCGCCCCAAGCATAAGAGGGTAACAAGTCAAGCTCAGTGACTTTAAACAAGCTCACTTGGGAGGAATTCCCATGTCTATCCCTGTTTATATAACTTTCATTCTTTTTGTTTTGCTTTTGTTGGTTTTGGGTTTTATGATTTGTTTTTAAGTGTTTTTGGTGTTTAAGGGACAATGCATGAGTTAATAACAGAAGGGTGTTAGAGACGTTTAAAGGAAAGAAACAAAGGGTGGTGAATATCTAGCTCGACCTACTACTCGATCTCCCAATCATGTGCTCGATCGAGTCCTTCATTGCAGTAATCGAGTACATTTCAAACTTGGTCGAGTTCTTCGACCAAGTAGCCGACAAGAATTGACTCGATGTGCTACTCGATCCGCTTGGTCGAGCAAGCAGATGGTGAAGCGCCCAAATTAAATTCAAATTTCGAATCTCCGACCAAGTAGCCGACAAGAGTTGACTCGATGGCCCACTCGATCCACTTGATCGAGTCAGTCCAAGCAAGAGCCAAAAATTTGAATTCAAATTCGGTCAAGATTGGTGACAGTCAAGGGGACAAGAGTTGACTCGATGGCCCACTCGATGTCATCACCACATGCTTGATCGAGTGGAGCGTAAATGATGTTTGAAATTCAAATTCAAAATCGAATTCATTGCACACGCTCCTCCTTGACCTCTTGCATCCATCTTTGCCTATAAAAGAAAGTGGTTAGCCCCAAAACAATCTCTCACCCCTCTCATTTACTAAACTCTTGCAACACTCTCTATTCTCTCTTTTAAACACTTGTTGAGATCATTTTAATTTCGGAAAAGGGCTATCCTAGCCATCTCATTTTGGTCTTTGAGTTGCATCATCCAGGTTCAAAGAAAATGATTAACCAGTTTCTGTTCACAAAGTCAAGAAGCTCTCCACGGGGAGATTCAGCTCGTCGTTCGTCTGCTGAAGCAATGGCAAGGAGTTTCCGGCGGTTTAGAGACTCAACAACTCATGAATCGGAGCGGATGGACATGGTGGACATCACTCGATCACCCACTCGAACTGGTGATCGAGTGCCTGCTCGAGCTCGTGCTCGAGTCGCTGATCGAGTTCGTAGCCAAGTAGCAGAATCCATGGAGGATAGTGAAGAAGAAACCCCTATGGCTGAAGAATACTCGAGAGAAAAGAATGCCATAGCAAGGGGAAAACGTCCGGTAGAAACAATGGAAGAAGAAGAAAAGGAAGATGAGCAACCACGAAGCAAAGGAAAGAATAAACTTTCCACAGAAGAGCTCTATAAAATCTTCAAGGGGATGATATTTGCTGGCACCCGTTTTCCACATCCGGAAACAATGAAGAAGCTAGGCATCAAGAGAGATGTTGAGTTCTAGTTCGAAATGTGTCACCTGGATACATTCATGAAGCTGAACATGGAAGCATACGAAGATGAAACCAGCTACTTCTTAGCCTCTTTAAGGGTGCACTTCTATGAGGACGAGCCGGATTACATCTCAGATGGTGGTTTAGGCTTTATCACGTTCACGGTCAGAAACAAACAATACTCGCTCACCTTCAAGGAGATAGACCATTTGTATGGATTTCCAAGCGGGACGGGAACCGTCCAAGATTTTGACAAGCGTGAGCTTCTCGCCTTGTGGGAGACAATTGGTGGAGCAAAAACCTTTTCTTCTTCAAGGTCCAAAAGTTCGCAAATCAGAAGCCCTGTTTTGAGGTATTTGCACAAGTCAATAGCTAGCACTCTTTTTGCTTGGAAGGTCACAGGGAACATCAACGATGGCGAGTTACAAATGCTTGATTTAGCTCTTGGAGGAGTCTTAAATTGCGCCAGGGATGGGACGGTTTTAGCTGGAGATAAGACCAATACTAGCTTAACCAATGTGGTGATAGATCAGATGTTATACTACCAAGATTGGGCATTGAGGTTGCACAAGAAGGGTAGCACGGGGGAGCTGAGTATTGGAAGCATAGTAACCCCAATATTGGTTGCTTGTGGTGTGGAACTTAGTTCAAAAGAGTATGCCCCTAGGTGGATAGATATTCCGCACCTAACACGAACCCAGTTCCTAGACAACGAGAGGGTGAATGAATGCTACCTCTACAAATTTATTCACCCAGCTGTTGGTGATGCTCGGATGATTCTACCTAACACCATCGCCACAAAGATCAGGACAGGGAACAACATCGATTTCTAGCCATCAACAGACCTCCTCTACGTTCCCCAAGCAGAAGTCTTTCAACAAGAAGAACAAGAAGAAGAAGACGATGAGGAGGACGAAATGGCCGAGTATGCACCGGTGACTTTCCATTTCCAAGAGTACACAACAGATTCAAGGTAAGGCCAAGGCCTAAGGGAAGCTCACAAGCACCTCAGCATCCTTCAAAGGTGGAACAAGTTCCAAGACAAAACCATCAAGACATTGAAGAGGACAGTTAAGGAGCTATCTGGTTCTATGAGTGATATGAAGGATCAAATAAAAGAACTCCAAGGGAAGGTTGCTTGTTCCTCTTCTAGGAAAGCTAAGCATAAGTCAAACAAGTTGAAAAAGAGCAGCTCTTTGAGAATGGAGCCAAGCCATGCCATGACCATGGAACCTCTGAGATCATCCTCGATTGAGCCTAGGCAAAGGAAGAAAAGAGGTGACCGAGAAAAGCGGAAGTCACGAGAGAGCTCGACCACACGACTCGATCGAGCACTCGAACCGGCGATCGAGTCGGTGATCGAGTCAGTGATCGAGTGCTCTCTGGATGATGCACACAAGCCCGGCTACACCAGAGAGACCATGGACGAGTTGATCAACACCTACTTCACCAACCCATAAGCTAATTTCTCCACCTTATCTATAGCATGTTTATTGTTTTTGTTGGTAATCTTTAAATCTTTTCTCGAATTTTTATTACACAAGGGACTATGTAATTTAAGTTTGGGGGAGGAGTTAGGATGTGTTTGCATATCATCTAAGGCATAGAAAACAGATGTGTTTGCATACCATCTAAGGCATAGAAAACCCATAACATTTTGAAAAATTATCGAAAAAATAAAAAAAAAGAGTGTTCATTTAGGATTGATGCATTTGCATAGGGGATTATGATGATTATAGCCTTGTAAGCATACTGCTGATTCATTAACTTCAATGCCCAGGTTAGTAGTTGTCTAATGCATATTGAATGAGTTTGAGTATAAGACAGCTCCATGCTTTGAATGCACAATTGGATCTTCCTATCTCAATTGAAGCATGCCATCTACTTTAACCAGAACTTGACTCATAATTGTCATGTCTATGCATTGAATTTGAACTCATGGATACACACATACATACTTGGATTTTCTTTCACCACTTTACCATCCTTATTAATCCAAGTTTCCACACCATAGCCTAACCTTCTTTCAAGCCATAAATATTTACTGAGTGTGAGGCTTTTTCTGATTGAGCTTGGTAGAAAGTGTTAGGTTTGAGCCGACAAGAATAGTATCCTGTGTAGTTCTATCACGTTTTTGTGGACTAGATAGAGCTAGATAGGAAGTTGATTCTGAGTTTGGGATGGGTTGAGCTTCAAAGAAAAGATTGGAAAAAGAGAAAGAAGGCAAAGATTAAGAACTCTAAGGAGGGGTTTTAAGAGAAAATAGCTGGTTGTTCTAGTAAAGGATTTGGGAAATATTGAAATGAAATGTTCTAGGGAAAAGAAAGAAAAAGAGAACCAAAGTTAATAATGAAAACCTCAATCCGCTAGAAGTGATAAAAATTTCAGAAAGAAACCTCTCCTAAGAGTAAGAAAAATTAAAGGTGTGAGCTAAAAAGAAAAGCTAATGAGAAAGGGTAGAAATAGGACCATCTTCTGGTTTAGAAATAAGAAAGCTGAAATAAGCTTTTGAATCATTGGGTAGATGGAATTCTGTTCTTGTATGCATAGGTTGGCCCTTACCTTTACCATTCTACTAAAGCTCAGTTCTTTTCTTGAGAGACCCTTGTTATGAATTGCCTAACCATTCTTGTCTCTTAACCTTACCCTTAGCCAAATGAGTTCATTGAATATGTATAGCTTGATTCACAGTTTTTACTTAATGAATGTTAAAGGGATTGGTTGATCTGAAATGCATGTCTCGGTTAAGATTGAAGTTAGAATGTGTTGTGAAGAATATGACTAAAGTTTTATAAAAAAGAACTCACTCACATTGCATTTTAGAACTATTAACTTGGACATTAATCTTATCATTTCTATCAGCATGTTTTGGTTCTGAATTCCCACCTTCACCTTCTTCTCCTGCTTTTGTCTTGATTGATTGCTTGCGGGCAAGCAAAGACTAAGTTTGGGGGAGTTGATATCTCTGTATTTTACCTGTTTTAAGCATACTTTGATAACCCATTTAGCATTGTTTCATCCTTCATTCGCACCATTTAAAGTCACTTACTTCTGTTTTGCATACTTAGGCATTCTTGCATCGGCATTGCATACATATCATGCATAAGGTGTTGAAACAGGTGATATGGAGTCACTAATGGATTAAGGGACGAATGGAGATTTGTTACATGGACAAGGATCGGTCAAGAAGCACAGGATGCAAAGGAAGAAAGTGACTCGACCGGCCACTCGACCTGCCTGATAGAGTCAAAGGATGCAGGATGCAGAAGAAGGAAGCCACTCGATCAACCACTCGATCGAGTGGATCGAGTGCAAACTCAAGACACACAAAGGGAGCTCGATCAAGCACTCGACCAAGCTGATCAAGCTGAGCCACCGAATCCTATCTTGTCCTCTTCTGTTTTTAGGGTTTTGCAACTCTCACTATAAATACTCCCTTTAAGCCATTTGTTGAAGGAGACACGTTTTTGCCTAGGTTTTCTCTCTAGAACACCAAGAACAATCTTATTTTGTAATACAGATTTCTTCTAAGTTTTTAAGTTTATGTTATAATTCATTTCATAGTTATTACTCTTCATACAATTGTCTATCTATTGTGCAAGTTTTAGAGTTTTCTGGGTTTGTGTTCTTGATGTTCTTGTTTTGCAATTTAGTTTGTTTTCAATATAGTTAGTTTCTGTTGTTAATTCTTTTGCACTTATTACTCCTTACATCTTTATCTATATGTTATGAAAGTTTTAGGATTTTCTGGGTTTGTGTTCTTCATGTTCTTCATGAGTTCTGAGTAGTCTTTTAGGGTTCTTTAGGATGGGATAGGTTAGTGGAAAATCTTTAATCTCCTTGGTCGTTTGAGCTTAGAACTCCATGATTCCCTTATGGATTAGTGTCCTTAATGCTAGTTTCTTTCTGATCAATTGGAATTTGAGCCCAAACATTTCAGCACCCAGAAGGTGTTTCATGAAATGTTTGAACCAACTAATTCCATAGATTTATATTTCTAGCCTAAGAGATTAGATGTCTAGAGTGTTTATTGGCTTTAATAGACTGAATCTTAATGCCTGATAGGTTAGATTTCGCTAATTAGCTCTAGAACTAACCTACCTTGATGATTTCTGTCATGAGAATGAATTAGTCAGCTTTTGAGTCTATTGCCTAGGGTTTAGCTCATTGTTTGAGTTTGTTAAACACTTAGGATGATTAAAGAGGATTCACTGACCCATTACCCCCATCCTTAGGAGCTTTTATTTCTCTGAAATCTTCTGTTGCCTTGCTTACTCTTTGCTGTTCTTATTAAGATTGTGTTCTTGTTAGTCATTTATTATGTTGCTATTCTCTACTTTGATAGCTTTGTTAGTTCATGATAGCCAAGA
Source organism: Turritis glabra (assembly GCA_900406565.1). Lineage (NCBI taxonomy): Eukaryota > Viridiplantae > Streptophyta > Magnoliopsida > Brassicales > Brassicaceae > Turritis > Turritis glabra. Next base: position 27,523 of record OVBN01000077.1, on the reverse strand, counting down.
TTAATGTTCTAGTTTCTATCATTATTAGTTCTTGTTCATACTATCTATTGATTAATTTTCTGGTTTATCGGTTGGAAACCCTTAACGAGTAATGGAGATATCCTAGAGATTTAAGACTAAGGTCTGAAATGGCTCAGATTACTGGCCGGATCTCGTACTCGATATCATCTCGATGATATGGGAAACACAATGGCACGAACTTGAAAACTGATACATCCTTGATTCAACAAACATATTGCTTGGCTTGACTTAACTTATTTGATCACATCTTATCTGTTTGCATCACACCCATTTGGATTGATACCTATTGTATTGCAATGACATGATAATGCATTAGGGAATTGATAGCAAAAAATCCTAATATCAGTGCTCCGTCAGCATCCTCTGTTCTGAGGTTCAAGAACTCAATTGATTTTTCCATTGCTTGGCTCAAATCCAGCATCCATGCAAATCCAACTGTGTCCTCACTCAAATACCCATGCTCACGCTCAGCCTTTGTCAAAGCTACATCCAACGGATCATCAGCCAAAATCTCCTCAATCTCTCCCTCAGTGACTTCGAGATTATCTTCTCTGGAAAAGTTTGCCCATCAATGGTTGGCTTTTTGAGCATTCTATCCATCTCAAATTCCATGACAATGTCCCCCAGGTGGAGACTGATTGTACCATTCCTCACATCAATAATCGCACCAGCTGTATGCAAGAAAAGACATCCCAAAATCTAGGGATCCATCGTACCACGGTACGTCTATCTGTCGACCCATCGTACCGCGGTACGTCTATCTCTTGATCCATCGTACCGCGGTACGTCAATCAGTCGATCCATCGTACCGTGATAAAAAGGTTGAAAACCCGATTGTAGAATAGTTAGATTCGTTCAAAGGGACTAGCAATACACTCTAGTCTTTTGTAACACAATTTCAGCTAAGCGATCAAGTTTGTCTTGGTTTCGGTTTGTCACAATAGCAAGTAAGTAAATAAAATCGGTTTAACAAATATTAATAAAGGCGTTAGGCTAAGGAGAAATATCTCGGGCATTAGATCATCTAGAACCAAGCAATTATTCAGGACACTAATTTAGAACCAATCTAGAACTCAACCATAATAATAAGAGGATCCACTGTCGTGGTATCAACTACTTCATCAATCAATCTAACACCTTAAACTGTCGTTTGAGGTTACAAAGAATGACAAGCATTAAAGAGAATGAGATTGATTGTTCACGACTCGCCTTAACATCAACTGTCGTTAGCTAAGGATGAATCGTCCATCTATGTTCTTTCAAGCAATTTAGCACTTTTGATGAGTAAATTAAACCTAAGATCAAAGACTAGATGATCAAGCTAGCCTAGGCATTAAGAACAACGATAGGTGAAGATATCAATAGATACGATCCTATTTGTGCTTAGTTCATGAGTCCCAAATCCCTTCGAAACCCTTAACCTAACTAGAGGAACTACTCAGACATGGCAGATCGAATAACAGCAAGAGGAGTAAAAGAATTCATAGATAACGATAAAAAAAGAGATAAGAGTTTTAGAAATATTGTCAAGAGTGTGGAAAACAATCCTCAAATCTTACAAAAGCTCTAACACAATCATCTCTCTCTCGCCCTCGAGTTTTTTTTCTACAGTTCGATAATGGAATGTGTCTCCCCCCTTTTTTTGTCTGGGTCGGCTAGGATTAATTAGGAAAAACCATAAGTGGCGAACTAGGTTTAATAAAACTTCCAAAAATAGATATTCCACGGAAGCAGGTGCTCCGTTGAGGAACGGGTGCTCTTTTCTTCAAAACTTTCCAAAAAGCTACACTTTCCCTCCATTTTCGTCAAGTCTCTTCATGAGTTCCAATCCTCCATTCTAGCTACCTTTGGACCTAAAATGACTCAAAATAAAATAAAAGACTCGATAAAGACCTACGAAACAAAGGTTAGAATGTGTTAAAAACGCATCATATCATACCGCGGTATGTGAGTATATCGATCCATCGTACTGCGGTACATTAATCTGTCGAGCCGTCGTACCACGGTACATCAATCTCTCGGACTTTCACGACCAAATGAGATTTTTCTCGGCCAGTTTTCATTTTCCTCAACGATTCTCGTACTCGCCTACTAAGGAATCAATTTTTACCGACGATTGAGATTTTTTCTCTGACTTTCTCGTTCGGATGAGATTTTCCTCGATAATTCTCGTACCCGGCTACCAAGGAATCAAATTTTTACCGACTGTTTTGATTTTTCTCAGACATTCTCGTCCCGATGATATTTTCCTCGACAATCCTCGTACTCGGCTACCTAGAAATCAGAGATTTAGTCCGGATGAGATTATTCTCAGAGATTTGTACTCCTGGTTTTGATTTTACCGAACATTCACGTTCAGATGAGATTTTTCTCGAACATTAGCTTCCGGATGAGTTTTTTCTCGATCTTTTGCTTTCGGTTTTATTTTTTGTCGATGATACACATCCGGCTAGAGTTTTTGTCTTGTTACTTGGGTCTTTTATTTATGTATCTTACCACATAAGGGTTTTCTTTATGTTTAGCTTTCACCAAGCGTTCTCTCGTGTCCTGATACTTGGACCAAGTGTGTGTTTGGACCAAGTTTGTGTATTTTTTCCAAGTGTTTGTCTTCCTTGTTAGTGTTTAGCTGTCACTGAGCGTTCTCTAATTGTCTTGGTACTTAGAGCAGGTGTTACCAACCTAGTCTTCCCACTAAGGACTGGATAAGGAATGCTACCAAGTGATAATCTGGAACCTCGTTGTAGAGTGTTTGGGGAGGGTCGAATCTTTGCGACTATACTCCGTCATGTATTTAAGTCGTCTGCAAAGGATTCTACCCACCGCTCGTTGAAAATTATGATTTAAGGTGGTCCGAATGGCGCTTCTGCCGAACAGACTTAGCCAACGACACGTGCCTTTTGGAACCAAAGCTCCTACAAAGTGTCGGCAATCGAGCGGCAATCGCATGCATCGCTTCTACCCTTGATTATGACTTAGAGGCGTTCAGTCGTAATCCAGTGCACAGTAGCTTCTCGCCACTGGCTTATCAACCAAGCGCGATGACCAACTGTGCAAATCAACAGTTCCTCTTGTACTAGGTTGAATTACTATCGCGACACGGGCATCAATAGGGTAAAACTAACCTGTCTCACAACGGTCTTAACCCAGCTCACGTTCCCTACTTGTGGATGAACAATCCAACACTTGGTGAATTCTGGTGCACAATGATCAAAAAGAAACGTCGCTATGAACGCTTGGCTGCCACAAGCAAGTTATCTCTGTGGTAATTTTTCTGACACCTCTAGCTTCAAATTTCAAAAGTCTAAAGGATCGATAGGCAACGCTTTCACTGTTCGTATTCGTACTGAAAATCAGAATCAAACGAGCTTTTACCCTTTTGTCCCACACGAGATTTTTGTTGTCGTTGAACTCATCCTCGGACACCTCTGTTATCTTTTAACAAATGTGCCGCCCCAACCAAACTCCCCACCTGACAATGTCCTCCACCCGGATCGGCCCGCTGAAGCGAGCCTTGGGTCAAAAATAGAGGTTGTACCCCGCCTCAAAAATAATGTTAAAAGTAGTGGTATTTTACTTCCGCCAAAGTTCCCACTTATCCTACACCTCTCAAGTCATTTCACAAAGTTGGACAAGAGTCAAGCTCATTAGGGTCTTATTTCCCAGCTAATTCTGCAAAGCTTGTTCCCTTGGTTGTGGTTTTGCTGGATAGTAGAGAGGGACAATAGGAATCTCGTTAATCCATTCATGTGCATCACTAATTAGGTTATGAGGCATTTGGCTACCATAATAGAGCCATAGTTATTCCCGCCGTTTACCCGCGCTTAGTTGAATTTCTTCACTTTGACATTCAGAGCACTGGCTAGCAATCACATTGAGTTACTTTCCGCAGGGACTATCGCAATGCTTTGTTTTAATTAAACAGTCGGATTTCCCTTATCCGTACCATTTTTGAGCTGACTGTTCGACGCCCAGGGAATGGTCTCGAGAGAACAGTTCCAAGTCTGTCCCCCGACCGGCACGCGGGTCAAAGCGGAAGCAGCTCTAGCAGTCTACCGACAACCAACGGGTTCAGAACTGGGACCCCGAACCCAGCCCTCAGATCTATTTTGCCGACTTTTCCTGCCTACATTTTTCCATCGACCAGACACTATTCACCTTGGAGACCTCATGTGATTATAGATTTTTAAGGGCCGTCGGGGGCGCACCGCACACCACGTGACGTGCGGTGCTCTTCAAACTGTTCGCCCCTACCTCTGGCTAAGCCGTTCCCAGGGTGGACAGGCTGTTAAACAGAAAAGATAACTCTTCCCGAGGCCCCTGCCGACGTCTCCAAAGTCCTTAACGTTGCCGTCAACTGCCATGTTCCGATTCCAGAATTTTAACCGGATCCTCTTTCGAAGTTCACGCGTAATCGCTATCAGACGGGTTTCCCCCGATTCTTTGGATCGACTAACCCATGTGCAAGTGCCGTTCATATGGATAATCCATGACCATCTCGCCCTCCTACTCATCAGGGCTTGGCTCTTGCCCTGACGGCTGGGTATAGGTCGCGCGCTTCGCACCATCCATTTTCTGGGCTAGTTGATTCGACAGGTGAGTTGTTACACACTCCTTGCGGATTTTGACTTCCATGACCACCATCTTGCTGTCTTAATCGACCAACACCCTTTGTGGGTTCTAGGTTAGCGCAGTTGGGCACCATAACCCGGCTTCTGGTTCATTCTGCATCGCCAATTCTGCTTACCAAAAATGGTCCACTAGGAGCTCTCGATCCCGTCCTACCTATGTAAAGTTTAAGAATAGGTCGAGGGCGTTGCGCCCCTGATGCCTTTAATCATTGGCTTTACCCGAAGGGAAATTTCGGAGGAAACCAGCTATTAGATGGTTCGATTTGTCTTTCGCCCCTATACCCAAGTCAGACGAACAATTTCAACGTCAGTATAGCTACGGGCCTCCACCAGAGTTTCCTCTGGCTTTGCCCCACTCAGGCATATGCATGCTCACACTCGATAGGTATGCTCACACTCAAACCCTTCTCAGAAGATGAAGGTCGGTCGGTGGTGCACCCGCAAGGGATCTCACCGATCAGCTTCCTTGCGCCTTACGGGTTTACTCACCTGTTGACTCGCACACATGTCAGACTCCTTTGTCCGTGTTTTAAGACGAGTCAAATGTAGAGCCCACAGGCCGACGCCCGAAGCACGCAGATGCCAAGGCACGTCGTAAAGGCGCGTGCTGCAGACCACGATCACGGGCGTGATATTTTCGTGGGCGTATCAAAAGCCCGGGATTAGACCATGATCACGGCAACGAACAAGGATCAGATTTCTCTATTCCGCATCCGACCGGGACGCATCGCCGGCCCCCATCCGCTTCCCTCCTGATCATTTCAAGCACTCTTTGACTGTTTTTTTAAAGTTTTTTTTATCTTTACCTCGCGTTACTTGTTTGTTATCGGTCTCTCGCCCGTCTTAAGCCTTGGATGGATTTTACCGCCTGATTGGGGCTGCATTCCCAAACAACCCAACTCGTAGACAGCGTCTCGTGGGGTGACAGGGTCCGGGCACGATGGGGCTCTCACCCTCTCCGGCGCCCCTTTCCAGCGAACTTTGGCTCGGTCCATCACTGAAAACGCTTCTCTAGACTATAATTCAAACGCCAAGGACGTTCGATTTTCCAGCTGGGCTCTTCCCGGTTCACTCGCCGTTGCTAAGAGAATCCTTCTTAGTTTCTTTTCCTTTGTTTATTGATATGCTTAAACTCAGCGGGTGATCCTGAAGTCGCTTTGAAGAATCTAGAGCTTTCGGATAGGAACGACCGATGATAGGAAAGTGGATCGAGTTCACCACCGCATGTCAGAACGCTCCCGGCGTCCTTGGCTTGGATTTTGGCCAACCGTGTGCGGTAACACATAGGGGACCAGCTTCCATCCTGAATCCCCAAAGGATGAGTGGGGATGAAGGTTTGTGACACCCAGGCAAACGTTCCCTCACCCAGAAGGCTTGGGGCACAACTTGCGTTCAAAGACTCGATGTTCACGGGATTCTGCAATTCACACCAAGTATCGTATTTCATTACGTTCTTCATTAATGCGAAAGCTGAGATATCCATTGCTGAGAGTCATTTTAGACTTTAGATCGCTGCTCGGCATCCGTGCACTCACTGCCTTCTGAGAGGCGAATGCTGGCCGTTCGGTTGCATGTTCCAAGACACTTTTCGTGGTGGAGTTTTCTGATATCCGGAAGCAACGGGCATGACCAGACCGAGATAGAACTCTCGACCTGGATGGTACGTCAAGCCACTGATCCGGCGGGCACGGGATCGACTAGGAAACCGACCCACTGTTCTGTTGTAGACAGATATCAACAATGATCTTTCCGCAGGTTCACCTAAGGAAACCTTGTTACGACTTCCCTTTCCTCTAAATGATAAGGTTTAGTGGACTGCTCTTGACGTCACGAGCAGCAAACCACCCACGTCGCCACGATTCGAACACTTCAACAGATCATTCAATCAATAGGAGCGACAGGCGGTGTGTAAAAAGGTAAGGACGTAGTCAACGCGAGTTGATGACTCGCGCTTACTAGGAATTCCTCGTTGAAGACAAACAATTGAAATGATCTTTTGTTTTATTGAGTCAAAACTTTGTTGGGAATTAGGACCTCATTCTAAGATGATTATGGAACCACTTGCGTTTAACTTTCTCTCTAGTGACCATTTTTACAGAATATTGGGTGCATGGAACAGCTGAAACACCTCAATACCCTATCTTCCAGGTTTCATCAGAAGAACATAAACTCTCATTATACCTGAACCTAATATTGACTGAAGTTCTTCTCGCTATTGGCCCTAGATTAGGGTAACAAATCATATTCAGGACTCTTTATTCCTTACATCACTCTTGTTGTTCCTGAATAGCTAGCTCGTTTTTAGCTAGTACCCTCCTTCAACCGTACCTCTTTTCAGACCTCTTGCACTCTTGTTATTTCATTGTCATATGTACAAATATGTGCAAAAGGGTCGGAGAGACATGAGTCGACCCAGCCTCTAAATCACACTTCCCGAAGAACAGAGCACCTGCTCTGATATAGAGTACCTGCTCCGATACAGAGCATCCACTCCTATTTTCAGAAGATGGTTTACAAAGAGGTGGAACAAAAATCCACAAGGAATGGCAATGACGAGTTCCACTTGGATATGTACAACAATTCTGATTATCTTCGTGCCTGAGAGACACATGCTTGTAATTGAAACCCTCTTCATCATCGATGATGAAGAGTGGTAAGTTTGTGAAATAAAAAAGTGTCTCTCTGCACAGTGAGTATATCCAAGGAGGAGGATGGCTAGATGAGAAGTTAGAGAGATTGAAAGAAGGAAAGAGTGGTTTACAGAATGTGGAACTCAAATGGACCCATTCTCTCTTGCAATTTTGTGCGATATCCTGCATCCTTTACGAGCGCCGGGTAACCCTTAAACACTCTGAACTCCACCTCTAAATGGCCTTAAATCCCTTAGCGTCGTCTATTCTGAATAGTGCTTGTAGCGAGAAGCTCACGCAACCTTTACTAAATGTCAAGGGTTTATGTTTGGAAAATGAAGCTGGGTTGAGAACGTATTGGGAGGTTTTGGTAAAGCTTTGCTATTCATATTCTGGATTATGTGGTCTGCAAGTTGAGGGTTGTTTACTCGGTCCACTGAGGATGAGAGAGTTCCCGCATTTTCAAACGGTTCTCTTTCACTTGGTCTTGAATTTGTTTGAGGACAAACAAAGATCTAAGTCTAGAGAAATTGATATAATGCATTTTTGGCCCATTCTAACCTTTGTTTGTAGGTCTTTGTCGAGTTTTTATTTTATTTTGAGTCATTTTAGGTCTAAAGGTGGCTGGAATGGAGGATTGGAGCTCATGAAGAGACTTGGCGAAAATAGAAGGGAAGTGGACCTTTTTGGAAAGTTTTGAAGAAAGGAGCACCTGCTTCAGCTCTCCAAACCTGCTCCGCGGAAGATTAATTTCTGGAAACTTGCATTAAACCTCAATTTTGCCACCTAGAGTTTTACCTAATTAATCCTAGCCGCCCCAGACCAGTTTGATGGATCATTATCGAACTCTTTTTGTAAGTTATTTTACAGAGAGAACTTGAGACAGATTTTTAGAGAAACATTGTTTTTGAGTTTTTGTAAGATTTCAAGATTGTCTTTTATCCTTTAGAGAAGATTTATAAATTCTTTACCTCTTTCATTATTTTATCCATGAATTCTCTTATTTTTCTTGTTGTTGTTCGATCTTTGTAAACTCAAACGACAGTTTAGAGTGTTAGATTGATTGATAAAGTGGTTGTTGCCACGACAGTGGATCCTCCTATTTCTATGGTTGAGTTCTAGATTGGTTCTGAATTGTTGTCCTGAATAATTGATTGGTTCTAGATGATCTAATCCCTGAGATATTCTCCCTTAGCCTAACGTTTTTGTTAATACTTGTTTAAACCAATTTTACTTAATTTGCTTGCTATTTGTGACAACTGACACTTAAAACCAACTTGATCGCTTAGCTGAATTTGTATCTCAAAAGTTTATAGTGTATTGCTGGTCCCTTGGATCGAACCTCACTATTCTACATCGAGTTTCTGAGGTTTGAAATTTATAGTAGAGGGCAAAAGGCTTTTTATCAAAGGACGTTCATAGTGAGAGAGAGAGACCTAACGTTCAGAGAGAGAGAGAGCGAGAGCTTACACAAATGGGTTTTCAGAGTGTAGTGTGTCTGTGTGAAAACGAACAATGTTAGTCTTTTTTTTTGTCAACCGCTATAATTAACTCAAAGAACCCAATGGTGAGATATATTTTCTACATAAATGGTTAGCTACGGTTCAACACGAACATGCCGTGTCAAGTTATCTACTTTCCCATTTTCTTTACGACGAATCAAATTTAAAGAAAAATAATCAAACTCCTCCTTGTCGCTTTTGATCGTCTTGAGATAAGTGGAGAACGCCGGGCAGTCATCCGGAAAGGTTACCATCTTCGCCAGATCAGAGCAATCTGTCAAGAAAACTACTTCTCGCCTATCTTGACCAATCATACATCTCATCGCCCAGACTAGTGTTTCTACCTCTGAATGAAGAGAAGTCAGACTCCTGCGAAGGTTTGCGGCCCCTATGTAATGCGACTCTTGCTGTGGTTTAGAACAAAACCACCCTACTCCTGAAAAATTGTCATTCGCTTTCCATGAGCTATCTATGAAACAACGAAAAACATCATTTCGTGATCTCATCGTGTCACCTCTTACCGAATCATCTCGTATCGGTATTCCGATAGTAACATGTAAGTCCAAATTTTCCTCCTGTTGAGCCAAAGACCAAGCTTGTGACTCAGATTCTACCAATTTGATAATCTCCTCGGGACCTCTATCCACATTCTCATATAATTTCTCATTCTTTGATTTCCAAATATACCATAATATCTATGAGTACATGGAACTATTAGAACCCGTTGGTGTTCGCCAAAATAGGTAGTCCATAATTATATAGACGAAATCCGAGAGAAATATTTCAATCGAAGTCTGATTAGCTTTTCCTTTTTTAGTTTTTTTAATTACTATTTTGATAGCTCTCCAACTTTCAATGTTTAGAAACGACGAAAAATTATTTAGCAGCTTTCTCCGTATTTTATACAGGAATTATAATTGACTATTTCTTTTTTGTTTTTGGGGTTTATGAAAAACAAGCGTTTCGTTCGACTATTGGTATGGCACTAATCCCTATCAACCCACATTTTTTAATTCACATGTGGTTTAGCTTTTCAGAATTAATAGAATTTAATCCGCGATATACCACAAAATAATTTGTTTTTTACATAATTATAATTTAATCAACTTTATTTGATATGTTTAATATTTTAATATTGATAGTACTAACAAAATAATAAAATGATGATTTACTCGTGTAGTAGTATTAATGATATTTTAAATTTATATTGATGTCGAACCAAACCCGTCCGCTATATAATTCCGTCCCATGATATTTTAAACTTTTTATAAATGTAAATGTTTATAATATTTTAATGTTTAAAAATTTTAAAATTTATTATATATAATAAAATATTTAATTTTCTACGACAAAAATGGTAGAAAAATTGTAGGATATAGGCGTTTCCTACCGTTTTCCTACGAAAACAGTTTGTAGGAAATGTCCCGTAGGAAATTGAAATTGGTAGGAATTTCGTAGGAAATTTCCAAGGAAATTCGTTCGTAGGAAAATTTCGTAGGAAACTTCGTAGGAAATGGAAAGAGAGTTTTTGACCAGTATCCTACCAAACTTTCGTAGGAAATTTGTTCTTACGATTTTTCTACCAAAGATATCATACCATTTTTCTACCAAATCTTTCCTATTATTTTTCTACCTAACATTTCATACTATTTTCCTACCAAAATTTTTTTAACAATTTTCTATAAATTTTCTACGAAGTTAATAAAAATAAAATAAATTAATTTGCTTTCAAAAATTATATTAATTTCGAAAATCAAATTAAAAATTATATAGTAATCATTAATTATTAATCTGAATAATATCTTAAAATTAAATTATATTACAAAACAAATAAATTAAAATTTTAAAATCAATTTGACAACAAATTCTATTGTTAACCTCTACTCTCGTCTTCATAGAGAACTGCACGGGAATCCCCAACATTAGCGATGTAGAGCATCCCTCCGCATATTACACCCACCAGGCAACAAGACCCAATCGCTGCCATCTGTGGCTAGGCCACTGCTTTGTCACAATCATTATAAATTGGGAAAAGAGAAAACATGAATCATCATTGTTCTTGTCAAGTAAGAAACAGTCTTGAGGAGAAGATTAACAATTATCATTTGTTCCTGCCTAACAAAAACAAACACCAAACTCTAATAAACAAGATTCACTTCAAGTCACAAAACCAGTGAACAAAAACCATCGAAAAAGCATCAAGCATCGTTCAAAGAAACTGAGCTTGCACCTCTATTATTTTAACTGCTATATAATCTACTTATATGCATCATTTTCATATAAACTGAGGTTAAACAATGCATCATTCTTATGCACTATAATTCAACAAAGACGTAAAGCTAATTATCACCAACACATGAAAATAAAATCTCTGAAATCAACAATTTATAATCTCAAGCAAAAGCAAGTTTATTCTACAAACACAACAAACTACACTTTAAGCCTAGCTAGACCAAGATCAACGTCACTTACAGCAAACATAAACCATGAAATCTGAAACCCTTGTGAGATAGAGCAAAAAAAACCAAACTTCAATAACTATAAACTCCAACCGAATTTGTGAGTTCACAAGTCGAATCTAATAACTAAAAACTCCAATCCAAAGTATAAGAATCTGGAATCGGGAGGAATAATAAGAAGAAGAACTTACCGTTACAAGAATTGAATCTTGCTTTGGTGACGTCGTGGAAATAAGAAGAAACGAAAGAAGAAGCGTGCTTTTCCTACAAATGATGGCAAAGAGAAAATTTCAAAATCAGCTCATAGCAAGAAGGATCTCAGGTTTAGAACCAGCTTCTAATCCAAATCGAAACGGGAGCTGCAATCCCAAACCACTGGAGGATTTCGGATCCTTCACCTTCGTAACGATTTTGAGCAAATCGATATCTTGGTGGGCAAAGTTTCAGAGCCATGAGGACTGATATATCATGGTTTTTACGGTTTTTAACCATGATATAGGAGTCGTTTTTAGAGTACTTATAGAGTCATTACAGTATTTTCTAGTCTTTTATAGTCTTTGCAGGTCTAGGAGCGTTTTGCACTTATTTGGAGATTGTGGGACATTTTGAAGCAAGCCGAGAAGCTACGTTGAAGAAACGAACTCGGAGAGCAAAATTGGTGTGGGTGTCGATTGACACCAGAAGTCAGTGTCGGTCGACACCAATATCTGACGGCAATTGAATTTTACATCTTCGTGAAGTTTTGAAGAATTGCAAATTTGGTCCAGAAGTGTTCCCTGTTTACAAATAAAGCCCAAATCGTGTTTTAGCCTATTTTTAGGATTTTAAGGTCATTGTTTAGACCTATGCTTGATTTTTAAGCAGCCACCTTTTAGAGATTTTTGGAGAAGATTTCTAAACACTTTTTCTTCTTCTTTTGATTTTCTTAGTGAAAATTATTTCATTCATGATTTGTGTTTCATTTATCATGTCTTAGTAATCTCCCTGTTAGGTTTAGGGTTTTCAAAGGAATTCATGAATTGTTAGATTGTTAGATTGTTAGGATTGAATCTATGGTCACTAGAGAGAGGGTTAAACGCAGGTGGTTCAATAATCATCCTAGAATGAGGTCCTAATTCCCAACAAAGTCTTGACTCAATAAAACATAAGAAAAAAACTGACTCAAAGAAAAGAAAACAACCAGAATAAATGAAATTAGTAGCAACTCCCCCCAGACTTATTTCACACCGTCTCGGTGTGAAAATAAACCAAGGGAGACAAATAATGAAAACCAGAAGTAAAAGCAAAAAGGTAAATAAGTTCTTGGTGAATACAAAGTTGTGATCGAGAGGAGAGGGCTAATCGCTGGCGGTGGCATCGGAGTCCTTGTCGTCCTTCTTCGAGCGCTCCATACACTTTGTAGCGCGCGTGGTTCGACCAATTTTGTGGGAGCGCGAGCAGGAGGTGTTCTAGCAGGTGCGGTGGACGGTCTCGTCTAGGTTGAGTCTGACCCTTTGCAGCCTTTCTGCAGCATCTGGCAGAGCAGGCTGTTGTTCTTCTTTGTTACATCAATCATCCAGCGACGGTATTCGGTGGCTTCGGGATCTACTGCGATGTCTTTGAGCAGGTACTCGCTCCTATATGGCCTACGGATGCCAGCCTTTGACCTCATTGTGGCCGCGGTCTCTTCCTCAAGGTCTTCGATCTCCTCAGCACTCAGGTGAGAATCAGGAGCAGGAGCAGGTGCAGTATCAGCTGAAGGAGCTGGTATGGTGCTCCTTTTACGTAGTGGGGTGGTCCTGTTGGATGTTTCAGCGATAGAGCAAAGGTACTCTGTCCCTGGTGTGAACGGCTGAGGCAACCTGCAAAATAGAGGACGTTTGTCCCTAGTAGTGAACCGGTAGGTGCTCTCATCGTGGAGGATCTCGCAGGTAATGAGGAAATTAGAATCCAAGAACTCTTGCTCCTCTTTGCATGTAGAGGTGCTAAGATCAACCCCCAAATGGATGAACAACCGGGTGAGGAGACTTCCAATTCTTTCCTTTTTCTGGGCACTTTTCCCTTTTTCAACCTTGGCCCTCTTTTCAGCAATCACCTCGGCGAATACAGCTCCAAAGTTGACATTGGTGTCAACTGCGCAGTTCATACCCCTCTTGCCCCCGATTGTGTCTCTGACGGCATTCTACAGCATAATAAGCTCGTCAATCCTGACCTTGCTCACATCATCTTTGGAGAAGAGGATGGTGCTGATAGCCTTGGCGGCAATGCGAAGAGCCGGGATTCTAATCACGGATTGAGCGGCTAAGAGGGAGAAGTAATTACCGCTGGCGATGAAATTCCAGAATGCATTGGCGATTGTAAAACGGTTGGGAAGGGCCACATTTTCCTCTTCTGATTGAAAGCCGTATAGATCACACAACTCATTGATGGAGATCGCATACCTCTTCCCTCCAGCAAAGAAAGAGAAAACACCATAAGAAGCGACCGGCCTGGTTGGGTTTGCATAGGTCAACTTGGTCGAGGTCAGGTACTGTCGGACCAGGTCCGGGTAGAGGACGTCCAGCTAACGAGTGATATGCTCAAATTTACCCCAGAGCTATTCTCCCAAATTAAGAGATCAATGCAGTACTTAGGGATCAAATCCACAAGGACTAATGTTCACGCAATAGATAAGCAGTTTGGAAATATAGCTAAATGACAAATGATGAAAAGTAAAACTAACAAAGTAAAAAGTAAATGTTGTAAGTTCAATGAAAGAAAAAGCTAGACTTAGGGGAATTTTTCAGGAATTCAGAATTGCAAACAGATAAACAGAATAGGATTTAATTAAGAACCGTTCTTGAACTTAAAAGCGTAATTTTCAAATCAATCAACTTTCGTTGCAGAGATTATCTATGTCTAAAACAGTTAATCCCAACTTTCTTTGCCAATTCAACAATCAAAACATGCATTAAATTCAAGTTTGATATGTTCCCAAAATCCCTAAATCAAATGTCTTTGCAGATAGGTATTTTGCTCATCAAGGTTTAATTCAGGAAATCGATAATTTTAATTCAGGAAATCAATAATACTTTCTTGTCTACCAATTGTCCTATGATCTAAATTCCAGGTGATCAGTCTAGAACTAGCATTAATCTCAACCTAGATGAAGAACCATATGATTACCCTAAAAAATCTATCCAATTCAACAATTCATCCTAACCCTAAAAAAACCCTAAATCTAACAGGTGGATTACTCAGATATAATCAATGAGACACAAATCATGAATATAATAGATTGCATTAAGATATTAAATAAGAAACAAAGGGAGTTCGAAATCTTCTCTCTACAATGAGTTTTGATATTTTTCTCCCAAAAGCTCTCTGAAAAATAGAACAAGAATAATGCAAAAAGTGTCTCTCAAAAACTCTAAAAACAACTAATTATACTCCAAAATACGTCAAGGACTTGTCTTGCAATTAGAGAAAACTTATGGGTAAATATGCAATTCTTCTAAAGTCTTTAAAACTCGTGTGCAACATGTGATCGCGACCGGTGTCGTGTGACAATAAGAGGCAGTGTCGATCGACACCAACACCATCATCGTCTCCAAATTGCTCTTCTCAGCTACAGGATGCCAACTGCTCCCAAAAAGCTCCAAAATGCTCCAACCGAGTCCAAAACGTACCTGAACCTACAATGACTCACAAGAGATTCGAAAAACATTAAAAGACTCTAAAACAGGACATATATCATGGTTAAAAACCGTAAAACCATGATATATCAACTCCCCCAGACTTAGCCTTTGCTTGTCCTCAAGCAAAACAGAAACTTAACCTATGAAAGAGGTTTGAAAACGCGGAAACTCCCTCTCTCTTAGACTATTGCATTGAGCATTCAAACCAAATCCATATGCATAGCAGACTAATTCAAATTCAACCACCATGTACTTCTCCGTAGACTTTTTTTAGTATCCCAAATTCACCCCACAATTTCACAACATTTTCCATTAGCCTTCATCGCTGGGTGTCATCAATGAAATTTGTGCCAAGAACCTTCTAGACTCATTCCCGTTCAATACCATAACAAACCAGCCTATTTTTCACACCCTTTGGTACTCTTTCTCTCCTCCAGACTTATTTCTTTCTCAACATCTTTTGTGTTGTTTTTTTTTTTTTTTTTCGCAAAAGTGTAAGCGAATAGTGGTATCATAGAAAATTTTCCTAACCTCGCTTCGGACTTTTGTGTGATCATTCTTTTTGAAATAAAATAATAGGATCGTTGGAAATTTTCCAATCCCTTTACTCAAAAGAAAATCATATCATCTTTTCTACTTGTAAACACTTTTCATACTGAATAGGGAAGAGGAGTACCATTCACTTTTCACTTAGGTTTTCGTTTGTCAGGTAAGAACGAGGAGTCAAGCTCTATGACCTCTGGTTTCATCCATGAGGTAAAAGGAGAGCTCAGAAATTAGCTCTGGCTTTTGTGGAATCTGTTGCAAAATATGGGTTACTCTAGTTTACTGATTAGTCTTTGGATTTTCTATTAGTCGAATCTGAACTAAATCTGCATCATTAATCACTCAAGCACATAGACTAAGAAGAAAGATCGTAGTTTCCTAACCGGTTTTGACTCAATAAAACAAATTTGACTCAATAAATAAATACAAATAGGTATGACAAAAACAAACACAACGTCAGCGACTACCTCCCCCAGACTTGAGAATCACTATCCCCAGTGATACCAAACCCAAGGGCGGTAAAAGAAAGGAATAATAAATAGAACCGAATTGAAGAATGAAAGTCATAGAGGAACCTGTGGGTGGTGTCGCGCGACATCCGTGGTAGGTGTCGATCGACACCAAGTGTGTCGATTGGTGACTAATGGTGTGTCGGTGTCGAGCGACACGAAAGGCTGGTGTCGATCGACACCCTGTCTGTAACAGAGATGATTTCTAACAAAAAAATTGTAAGGTCGATCAAATCCAAATAGCATTGTAGACACGCACACATAAGTTAAAAGCAATGACAGAATACATCATAAATCCATAAAAGTTTCAAATAGAAGCTGTCAAACTGACTCAAATAAAAAGAAAATGACTCAAGAAAAAGAAAAAGAAAAGAAAAAAAATAGGAACCATGGTGATCTAAGGAACTAGTCCTCATCTGTAGCCTCGCATCTGAAGCTGAAATCGTGGGCTCATGGCGAGGAGGAGCAGAAGACCGGGTCAATGGGCGAACACATCCGCAGAGAGACAACCTGGAAATTGCATGCCAAATGCTCTTGATATATCATAGTTTTTACGGTTTTTAACCATGATATAAGTCCTGTTTATAGAGTCTTTTTGGTGTTTTTGTGTCTCTATCGAGTCATTGTAGGTTCAGGTACGTTTTGGGATGATTGGAAGCACTTGGCATTCTGTAGCAGAGAAGAGCAAGTTGGAGATCACGATGGATGTTGGTGTCGATCGACACTGCCTCCTAGTGTCGCTCGACACCGGTCGCCACTACTTGTTGCACACGAGTTTTAAAGACTTTTGAAGAATTACAGAATTTACCCAGAAGTTTCCCCTAATTGCAAGACAAGTCTCTGACGTGTTTTAGAGTATTAATAGTTGTTTTTAGAGTTTTAGAAAGGGGATTATCTTATCTTTTACTTTGGCAATTGGATTTTGAAAGCTTGTTGGGAGAAACAGATCAGAACTCAGTGTAGAGAGAAGATTTCGAACTCCCTTATTTCTATTCTAATGCAATTTATTCAGATTATGATTTGTGTTACATTGATTATGTCTGAGTAATTCACCTGTTAGATTTAGGGTTTTTCTAGGGATAGGATGAATTGTTGAATTGGATTTGCTCTGTTAGGGTTATCATATGGTTCTTTATTTAGGTTGAGATTAATGTTAGTTCTAGACTGATCACCTGGAATTTAGATCATAGGATAATTGGTAGACACGAAAGTGTTATTGGTTTCCTGAATTGAACCTTGATAAGCAAAATACCTATCTGCAAAGACATTTGATTTAGGGATTTTGTGAACATATCGAACTTGGATTTAATGCATGTTTTGATTGTTGAATTTGCAAAGAAATTTGGAATTCACTGTTATAGACATAGTTAGTCTCTACAACAAAAGTTGATTGATTTGAATTTAGTGTTTGAGTTCAAGAACGGTTCTTAGCAACACTGTAGTGCATATCTGTTTAACAATTCTTAATTCCTGAAGAATTTCCCTAAGTCTACCTTTTCCATATCTCTAAACCACAATATTTACTTTTAATTGCTTGTTTACATTTTGTCATTCATTATTTAGCTAAAACCCAAACTTCTAATCTATTGTGTGATCAACAGTCTCTGTGGATTCGACCCCTAAGTATTGCATCGATCTCTTAATTTGAGAGAGTAAGCTCTAGGGATAATTTGAGCATATCAAATTTTGGCGCCGTTGCCGAGGACTCTTGTTTCACCATTAGATTTCTGTTAGGTTTTAGTATAATTTCGTTTATTATTCATTTACTTACGTTTTTCTTGTTTTTCTTTTCTCTTTGTGTTTTAGGTTTATGCCTAATCGCAAAACCAGGAGCAACAAAGATCTTCAGCTTGCAAATCCTTCGAACCAAGACATAACAAGAATTGAGCGCACTAACCGCAAAGCAAAGCAACTTGCTGCAATGGACAACTTGGTTGTTTTGGTCAGGGATGAAGCTGGGGTTTTACGTGATCAAGTGGGCCACGTGCGCAACGAGCATGGCCAAAAACTTGATGCTGAGGGCAATGTGGTGCCCGAACCCGCCGTGGGTGTCGCTCGACACCCAGCTGGTATCGCTCGACACCAACCGGCTATCGAAGCTCCAAACATGCAGGCAGCTGCTGCAGCTGCTCAGGTTGCTCGTGGCAGGACACTAGGGGACTATAACAGGCCAGATCAAATCTATGCGAATCGATCTGCGATCATTCCTCCACCTTTTCAGAGGAATGACTTCGAGCTGAAACCCGCCTACTTCACTCTTGTGGGACAGCATCCCTTCCATGGTCTTCCTCATGAGCAACCCATGGATCATATTGAGAGGTTTGAGGATCTCGTGACAAGCATCAAGGCTAATGGGGTCTCAACTGATTTCCTCTTCTGCAAACTCTTCCCCTACTCTCTTGGTGGGGAAGCTGCTTACTGGCTCAAACAATTGAAGCCAGGATCTCTGACGACTTGGTGGGAGACCTAGACTGCATTTTTGAACAACTTCTATGATGATGCAAGGTCAGAAGACGCGAGAACAAAGATCTCAACTTTTTCTCAACAACCTACTGAAGCATTCAAGGCTGCTTGGGTGCGATTCAGGGCTTATCAGAGAGACTGTCCTCATCACGGGTTCAGTGAGGTTCAGTTGCTAGGAATCTTCTTCAGAGGCGTGGATTGGAGGTATCAGATGGCTCTTGATGCTGCGAGTAATGGCAACTTCAACACCAGATATCCAGAGGATGCAATCACTTTGATTGAGAACTTATCTTCAAGTAACAGCACGAAGAATGCTGATTTTGAAAGGAAGAAGCTAGCAAGCAATTCAGAGGGTGGTCAGATTGCTGAGGTCAAGGCTAAGTTGGATTCAGTTCACAACCTCCTCGTTGGTAAGAAGTCTGTTCATTTTGCTGTAGAAGTTGAGACCTTTAAGCCAGATGGACGATCAGAAGAAGAAGTGCAGTTTGTCAACCAGGCTGGGTTTCAAGGTCAGCGGTATGGTAACTACCAAGGGAACAGGGGTTACAGTGGCAACAATCAGTGGTCGAAGTTTGCAGGTAATCAGAACTCTTCAGCTTAGCCCCCACGGTCAGACTATCAGAAGCCTTATCCGACCAGCAGTTTCAGCAGAAACTATGGGAACTCTTCCTACCAGAAACCTGCTCCACCAACTCAAGACAGCGATGTCAAAGCTATGCTAGAACAGATTTTGGAAGGTCAACAGAAGATTACAGTAGACTTCAATGGGAAGATTGATGCTCTGTACACAGACCTGAATGGGAAGTTTGAAGCTTTGAGCACGCATGTCAAGAAGCTGGATACTCAGGTTGCTCAGACTGCTGGGTCTGTAAAGCGACAAGAAGGATTCCTTCCAGGAAGGACCGATGCCAACCCTAAGCATCCCTGTAATGCCATCTCGTTGAGAAGTGGCAAGACCCTTCAACCTGTGTTGAAGCATCTCACCACAGACGAACTCCAGGAGTTGGAGGATGTGGAAGATGAAATGTCTGGTGATCAACGACCAGTGTCGATCGACACCAACCCTATGTGTCGATCGACACCTGTCGCAACTCCGGAGAAAACGACGTATGACGGATAGAAATCGACCAAGGTTGACACTGGGGACTCAACACAAGGTACTCGTGTCGCCCGACACCACGAGGATGTCGATCGACACCGTCCAGAGGATAACACGAAAACGACGTATGACGGAGAGAAATCGACCAAGCTCGATACCACAGCGTCGACACCTACGACCAGTGTCGATCGACACCACTCTGGTGTCGCTCGACACCATGAGCGCTCTCAACCAAGATCAAGCGACATTCTTCCTCAGGCTACAGAACGAATTTACAAGCCTCGGGTCCCTTTTCCTAAGAACCCCAGGAAGTCTAAACAGGAGTTGGAAGATGCCAGATGCAAGGCCCTGATGGATAAGCTCATCATTGAGATCCCTTTGATTGATGCTGTAAAGACTTCTCCTGTAATCAGACGGTATGTGAAGCGGATGGTGACCAAGGATATGAATGTTGAGCAAAATGTGATGATGATTTCTGCTCATGTTAGCGCTGTTATCCAGAACAAGATTCCGGCCAAACTCCCAGATCCTGGAAGCTTTGTATTGGACTGCAACATCTTCTCTGACAGGTTTGCACGTTCTTTGTGTGATTTGGGTTCTAGTGTCAACTTGATGCCTCGTTCTGTTGCAGTCAACCTTGGGATGACTGATTTCCAATCAACCCGGATCACGCTTATACTAGCTGATCGCTCTGTTCGAATTCCGGATGGTGTGCTTGAGGATGTTCCAATAACGATAGGGGATTGTCTCATTCCCACTGACTTTGTGGTTCTGCAATATGAGGAAGAACCTAAGGACCCTCTGATTTTAGGAAGACCTTTCTTGGCTACTTGGGCTGAATGTGGGCGACTTGGTAATGAACTTTGACATGGATAAGCTAGTCAAGAGACCTACCATTGATGGGCAGACCTTCTACGTGGATACATTATCCAACCTTGCTTAGGAGATTTTCTACAAGATGCACCCTGAGGACCTTTTGGAAAGGGCTTTGCTCACTCCTACAGAGGAAACAGAGCATTTAGATGACATTGCTGCTGGGTATGTCAGGCTAATGGACACAAGCGACCAGATGACGCAGTCAACAGGTACAGAGGAGTGTATTGCAACTTCTGAAAAGGTTACCACAGTTAGTGATTGGAGTCCAGAGAAAGCTCCTAAGGTTGATCTCAAACAACTCCCTGCAGGGCTAAGGTACGCGTTCCTTGGTGAAAATTCTTCTTACCCTGTCATTGTGAATGCTTCCTTAAACAACGCAGAGCTCACTTTACTGCTAAGTAAGCTGCGCAAGTTTCGCAAAGCTCTTGGCTATTCTCTTGATGACATTGCAGGTATCTCTCCAGATTTGTGCATGCATAGGATCTATCTTGAGGATGAGACAAAGTCGTCAGTTGAGCATCAGAGGAGGCTAAACCCGAATCTGAAGGAGGTTGTTGATATGCTCAAATTTACCCTTGAGCTACTCTCTCAAATTAAGAGATCACTGTAGTATTTAGGGATCGAATCCACAGGGACTAATGTTCACACAATAGATTAGCAGTTTGGAAATATAGCTCAACAGAAGAAATTGTAAATTAAAATAGCAAGAGAATTAAAATCGGGTTGTAAGATGAATGGGAGAAAAGCTAGGCTTAGGGAAATTCTCAGAAAATTCAGAATTGTAGAACAAAACAATTATCAGGATTGTAATTAAGAACCATTCTAGAACTCAAATCACTAATGTAAAATCAACCAACTTTCGTTGCGAGGATTATCTATGCCTAAATTTTAGAATCCCAAATCTCTTTGCGAATTCTTCAACTTAAATAAGCATTAAAGTTCAGGTTTGATATGTTCACAAAATCCCTAAACCAAATTTCTTTGCGAATAGGGTATTTTGCTCATCTAAGATAGTTCAGGCAATCAATTACACTTTCATGTCAACTAATCAACCTAAGATCAGATTCTAGGTAGCTAAGCTAGAATAAGCAATAAACACAATCTAGATGAAGAACTCTATAGATTCAATCCTAACAATCTAACAACCTAACAATTCATGAATTCCTTTGAAAACCCTAAACCTAACAGGGAGATTACTCAGACATGATAAATGAAACACAAATCATGAACTGAATAAATTGCATTAAGAACATAAAAAGAATAAGAAAGGAGTTTAGAAATCTTCTCCAAAAATCCCTGAAGACGTGGCTCCTCAAAAATCAAGTCTTCTCAAGCATAGGTCTAAACAATGACCTTAAAATCCTATAAATAGGATAAAACACGTTTTGGGCTTTATTGGTAAACAGGGACAACTTCTGGGCCAAATTTGCAATTCTTCAAAACTTCAAAAAGATTAAAAATTTAATTGCCGTCAGATATTGGTGTCGACCGACACTAAGGGCTAGTGTCGATCGACAGTCACACCAATTTTGCTCTCCGAGTTGGTTTCTTCAGTGCAGCTTCTCGGCTTGCTCCAAAACGTCCCATGATCTCTAAATAAGTCCAAAACGTACCTGAACCTGCAAAGACTCTAAAAGACTCGAAAATACTCTAAAGACTCTATAAAGACTCTAAAAACAACTCTTATATCATGGTTAAAAACCGTAAAAACCATGATATATCAACTCCCCCAGACTTAGCCTTTGCTTGCCCTCAAGCAAAACAGAAACTTAACCTGTGAAAGAAGTTTGAAAAACACGGAAACTCTCTCTCTCGTTAGACTATTGCATTGAACATTCAAACCAAATCCATATGCTTAACAGACTAATCCAAATCGAACCACCATGTACTTCTCCTTAGACATTTCAACACCCCAAATTTAACCCACAACTTCGCAACATTCTCCACAGCCTTCATCGCTGGGTCTCATCAATGAAATCAATGCCATGAACCTTTTAGACTCATTTCCGTGCAATACCATGATAAACCATCCAATTTTTCACACTCTTTGGTACTCTTTCTCTCCCCCAGACTTATTCTTTTCTCAACATCTTTTGTGTTGTTTCTCTTTTTTTTTATATATATCAAAAGTGTAGGTGAATAATGGTATCACAGGAAATTTTCCTAACCTCGCTTCCAACTTTCGTGTGATCATTCCTTTCAAAGTAAAATAATGGGGTCGTTGGAAATTTTCCTATCCCTTTACTCAAAAGAAAATCATATCATCTTTTCTGCTTGTAAACACACATTTTTTTACTGAATAAGGGAGAGGAATACCATCACTTTTGCATTCAGGTTTTCGTTTGTCAGGTAGGAACGGGGAGTCAAGCCCTATGAACATCAGTTGCATTGATGAGGTAAAAGGAAGAGCTCAGAAATTAGCTCCGGCTGTAGTGGATTCTGTTGCGAAGTATGGATCGCTCTGGGTCATCGATCAGTCTTTGGATTTTTCATTAGTCGAATCTGAACTAAATCTGCAGCATTAATCACTCAGGCAAATAGACTAAGAAGAGAGGTCGTTATTTCCTAACCAAAGTTTTGACTCAATAAAAACAAATAAGACTGACACGACTAACTCTCAAAAACAAACACAAAGTCAGCGACTACCTCCCCCAGACTTAAGTGACACTGTCCCCAGTGGTACCAAACTCAGGAGTGGCAAAAATAGAGAAATACAATGGAATTGAGTGGAAAAATGAAGATCCAAGAATAACCTGTTGTCGGTGTCGAGTGACACCAGTGAGTTACGTCGAGCGTCACTCGATGTTTGTGCCTAATGGTGTGTCGGATGGGGTGTCGGTGTCGAGCGACACCAGAGGTTGGTGTCGATCGACACCTTGCCTGTAAGCAGAGACGATTTCTAGCAAGAAAAATCGTAATGTCGATCTAAATCCAAAGAGCACTGTAAACACGCACACACAGATTAAAAGCAGTGACATAAAGCATCATAAATCCACACAAGTTCCAAATAGAAGCTGACTGACTGACTCAAAGAAAAATAAAAATGACTCAAGAAAAAGAAAAAGAAAAGAACTACCACAGTGGGTTGCCTCCCACTAAGCGCTTGTTTTCAGTCATTAGCTGGACTGTAGCGGAGCTCAAGTATCAGGTGGAGCGGAGGGTGGCAATGAATGCTTCCGCGAGATTAGTCTCATCATCCATGGTGGTGTATAAGCATTGGGTGGGTGAGAACGACCAAGAAAGTGAGGAATTGGAGCAGGGCGGGACTTAATCTTGGGTGGTACACTCCTTTTGCCTGCACAATCATCAAAAGAAGAAACAAGCGCTCTACGAAAATCTCGTGGCTTGGTTAACTGCAAAACAGTTCTTGTACTTTTGAAATTCTTATTGATGAAAGAAGATGGTTTGGGATTGGGATGTGTGTACCTTTGCTTTCCCTGAGGTGAATAGAGTGTGGGATGTGGAGCTTTCTGTTGTACAATAGGTCTCGGATGAGCAGCAAGAGAATCAACCCAAAAACAGTGTTTTGGAGGTAAATCCGGATCAACTTGTCGAGAGTGTCGAGCGATACCAGTGGTGGTGTCGATCGACACCATGTCTGTAGCTCGGATCTCAGCATCTTTTCTGCAACTGTTCTTTGCAATCCCTATCTCCATCTCAAAAACATCATCCCCGGCAACGGCGTCAAAATTTGATATGCTCAAATTTACCCTTGAGCTACTCTCTCAAATTAAGAGATCACTGTAGTATTTAGGGATCGAATCCACAGGGACTAATGTTCACGCAATAGATTAGCAGTTTGGAAATATAGCTAAACAGAAGAAATTATAAATTAAAATAGCAAGAGAATTAAAATCGGGTTGTAAGATGAATGGGAGAAAAGCTAGGCTTAGGGAAATTCTCAGGAAATTCAGAATTGTAGAACAAAACAATGTCATCAAGAGAATAGCTAAGAGCCTTACAAAACGTGCGCAGCTTACTTAGCAGTAAAGTGAGCTCTGCGTTGTTTAAAGAAACATTCGCAATAATAGGGTAAGAAGAATTTTCACCAAGAAATGCGTACCTTAGCCTGTAGGGAGTTGCTTGAGATCAACCTTGGGGGCTTTCGCTGTACTCCAATCACTAACCGGAGTAGTCTTTTCAGATGTCTCAATAAACTCCTCTGTACCAATCGACTGCATCATCTGTTCACTTGCATCCATCAGCTTGACATACCCAGCAGCAATGTCATGTAGATGCTCTGTTTCCTCTGTAGGAGTGATCAAAACCCTTTCCAAAGGGTCTTCAGGATGCATTTCGTGGAAAATCTCCTGAGCAAGATTCGAATTTTGTCCACATAGAAGGTCTGGCCATCAATGGTAGGTCGCCTTACCAGCTTATCCATGTCAAAGTTTATCACCAAATCACCCACATTCAGACCAATCCTTCCCTTTCCTACATCAATGATGACACCAACAGTAGCTAGGAAAGGTTTTCCTTATATTGCAGAACAACGAAGTCAGTAGGAATGAGATATCGTCTATCTTTATCGGAATGTCCTCAAGTACAACATCCGGAATGCGAACAGAACGATCAGCTAGTATAAGCGTGATCCGGGTTTATTGGAAATCAATCATCCCAAGGTTGAGTGCAACTGATCGAGGCATCAAATTGACACTAGAACCCAAATCACACAAAGAACGTGCAAACCTGTCAGAGAAGATGTTGCAGTCCAAAACAAAGCTTCCAGGCTCCGAGAGTTTTTCCGGAATCTTGTTCTGGATAACAGCACTGACATGTGCAGAGATCATCATCACACTTTGTTCAACATTCAGATACTTGGTCACTATCCGCTTCACATACCATCTGATTATAGGAGAAGTTTTCACCGTATCAATCAAAAGAATCTCAACAATTAGCTTATCCATCATGGCCTTGCATCTGGCATCTTCCAACTCCTGCTTAGACTTCCTAGGTTCTTAGGATAAGGAACTTTAGGCTTGTATACCCGTTCTGCGACTTGAAAAGTAGTGACGATAGAGTTTGGTGGTGGTCGCACAGGGTGTCGAGCGACACCAGTATGGTGTCGATCGACACTGGTAGTTGGTATCGACACCTCAGTGTCGATCTTGGTCGATTCTGGTCCGTCAGACGTAGAATTCTTTTAGCTTCTGGAAGGTGTCGATCGACACCCTTGTGGTGTCGGTAGACACTGAGACCATGTGTCGAGTACTTGGTGTCGACTGTGGTCGATTTCTCTCCGTCATTCGTCAATTTCTCAAGAATTTCGACTGGTGTCGATCGACACTGGTCGTTGATCAACGCACTCATCATCATCTACATCCTCCAATTCCTATTGTTCTTCTGTTGTGAGACGCTTCAACACAGGTTGAAGGGTCTTCCCACTCCTCAGTGAGATGGCATTACAAGGATGTTTAGGATTTGTATCAGTCCTCCCAGGAAGGAATCCTTCTTGTCGCTTTACAGACCCAGCAGTCTGAGCAACCTGAGTATCCAGTTTCTTGACATGAGTGCTCAAAGCTTAAAACTTCCCATTCAGGTCAGTGTATAGAGCATCAATCTTCCCATTGAAGTCCACTGTAATCTTTTGTTGACCGTCCATAATCTGTTCTAGCATAGCTTTAACATCGCTCTCTGGACTTTGCAGAGGAGGTTTCTGGTATGAGGAATTGTCATAGCTTCTGGTGAAGCTGCTGTTCGGCTAAGTCTTCTGATAGTCTGGTCTTGGGGCATAAGCTGAAGAGTTCTGATTACCTGCAAAGTTAGACCACTGACCGCTTCCACTGTAGCCTCTATTCCCTTGATAATTACCGTACCTCTGACCCTGGAACCCAGCCTGATTAACAAACTGCACTTCTTCTTCAGATCTCCCATCTGGCTCAAAGGTCTCAACCTCGGCAGCAAAGTGAACAGACTTCTTACCCACAAGGAGGTTGTGAATTGAATCTAACTTGGCCTTGATCTCAGCAATCTGACCACCTTCAGAGTTTTCTGCTAGCTTCTTTCTCTCAAAATCAGCATTTTTCGTGCTGTTGCTCGAAGCTAAGTTCTCAATCAAAGTGACTGCATCCTCAGGATATCTGGTTTTGAAGTTGCCATTACTCGCAGCATCCAGAGCTATCTGATGCCTCCAATCCACGCCTCTGAAGAAGATTCTCAGTAACTGAACCTCACTAAACCCATGATGCGGACAATCTCGCTGATAAGTTCTGAATCGCACCCAAGCAGCCTTGAATGCTTCACCAGGTTGTTGAGAAAAAGTAGAGATCTTTGTTCTTGCATCCTCTGACCGTGCATCATCATAGAAGTTGTTCAAAAATGCATTCTTGGTCTCCCACCAAGTTGTCAGAGATCCTGGCTTCAATTGCTTGAGCCAGTAAGCTGCTTCCCCACCAAGAGAGTAAGGGAAGAGTTTGCAGAAGAGGAAATCAGTAGAGACCCCATTAGCCTTAATGCTTGTTACGAGATCCTCAAACCTCTCAATATGATCCATGGGTTGTTCATGAGGAAGACCATGGAAAGGATGCTGTCCCACAAGAGTGAAGTATGCGGGTTTCAGCTCGAAATCGTTCCTCTGAAAGGATGGGGGAATGATCGCATAGAACTGATCTGGCCTGTTGTAGTCCCCTAGTGTCTGATATCTCTGTATTTTACTTGTTTTAAGCATACTTTGATAACCCATTTAGCATTGTTTCATCCTTCATTCGCACCATTTAGAGTCACTTACTTCTGTTTTGCATACTTAGGCATTCTTGCATCGACATTGCATACATATCATGCATAAGGTGTTGAAACAGGTGATATGGAGTCACTAATGGATTAAGGGACGAATGGAGATTTGTTACATGGACAAGGATCGGTCAAGAAGCACAGGATGCAAAGGAAGAAAGTGACTCGACCGGACACTCGACCTGCTTGATAGAGTCAAAGGATGCAGGATGCAGAAGAAGGAAGCCACTCGATCACTGACTCGATCGAGTGGATCGAGTGCAAACTCAAGACACACAAAGGGAGCTCGATCAAGCACTCGACCAAGCTGATCGAGTGCAAGCCAGAACGAGCCAAGGCATAACCACTTAACCGACTCGACCACACGACTCGATCAAACCGATCGAGTCAAACTGCCGACATCTA